>BLSH010338155.1:45640-56511 GCA_018402905.1 Glandirana rugosa | reverse complement strand
CCCCCCCCCCCCCCCCCACACACACACACACACCTTTCCATTGCATACATTAAGTTCTGGAGGTGCTGGAGGTCCCACCATGTTCCTGCTGAAAAAAAGCCCTGTCAATGACAGAACAACTGAAAGGGGTGGCAGGAGGGGAGATCTGATGCACATATAAAAACATAAAGCTGGAGTCCCTGGTCAACTTCCTGTCCCATAGCCAAAACAGGAAGTGAGAAGAAATCCCAAACGGGGGAATCCCTTGTTGTCATCAGAACCAGTGTCCCCATTGGAAGATATTCCCTCTACTCCTGTTCTAGTGACAACCCAAAGTTTGGGATCCTCTTTCACTCTTGGTGGTAATGGTAAACAGGATAAATGGAAGGGGTGAGAGTCCATAACGGGGGCACAGAAAGAAATAAAAGGCCAACAAAACCTAAAAAAAAAATTATCTTTACATACACTTTAAATCACTGATGGTCTATTTGCTAAAGGCCATCGTATTAGTGGAGCCTATAGGGTTAATTTACTAAAACAGATAGACTATTCACTTTGCTAAGGGAACTTCCATGGAAAAATTCCCCAGAGCTTAGTGAATGAGGTGACTTCCGTCCTCCAATCACGTGCAAGCAAAAATTATGTCTCTCTTCATTTTCCTTGCACGTGATTGGGTATTCTTTGCAAAGTAAAACTTCAGCACATTTGCTAAGCTCGGGGAAAAAAATCCCTTGCAAAGTAAAGAGTATAATTGCCAATAGTAAATCAACCCCTATATCAGGGTTTCTCAACCAGGGTTCCTCCAGAAGTTGCTAGGGGTTCCTTGAGCAATGGTCAATTTCTACCTCTCAGATAAATTTCCAATGACACCATTGATCTTTTTAGCTATCTGTAAGGGGTAATTCTTCCCAATGATCACAAGTGTAAGGAGCATTCTTCCCATTGACCATCACACTAATGTATCATGAGTTGTAGATTTCTAATTTTTAGCAGGGGTTCCCCGAGACCGGAGAATTATTTCAAGGGTTCGTCGGTGTTGAAAAGGTTGAGAATGGCTGCCCTATATGTTGCTGGCTAGGTTAAATACAGGCGGTCCCCGGGTTACAAACAAGATGGGGTCTGTAGGTTTGTTCATAAGTTGAATTTGTTTGTAAGTGGGATCAGGGACATTTTTTAAGTGTAACTTCAGCCAAAACAAATATTTTTAAGCTTTTTGGATATCATAGGGAAGGGGTAACACCCCTGTAATGTTTGTTTTGCTGTCTATGTTTCTGTTCAGAAGATTTCCCCTCACTTCCTGTCCCAATGATAATTGGATTTTGAAAATTTTGGGTTGTTATGGAAAAAAACCTTGGTGATAAAGAATCAGTGGAGACCCCTTTTTCCCATAATAACTCTTACAGGAGTGAATTTCCCTTCCTACGGGGAGATTTCCTCTCACTTCCCGTTGTCTCCCTCCGTTTGTAAGTAGGGGTCGTTCATAAGTTGGATGTTCATAACTAGGGGACTGCCTGTAATTACTTGGTCCTGCACATACGTCCTCCATATTTATTTAATTAAAATTCAGAACCATGGCACGCGCCTCATCAAAGAATTGCTCATGCTTGAATATTATTGTCTCTGTGTGATTATTTCCTGTAAAGCCACAACCAAAATCCATGCTGTACTTGTGTACAATAATATGATATTCAAGTCGAAAATAACACAAAAAATATAAAAAACATAAAAAAATTTTAATTTATGTGCATGCCCATAGCTATTTTTTTTATTATATTTTAATTATTTATTAGCACTTTATGTGTATATTTATTTTGCTTTTTCTTCCAAATCGTCCACCTGGATATGAATAGGCTTATCTTCATATTGTCCCCTCCTGGGGTTATATAGACTCAGCGCTATGCTCTTCCAGCTATCATATAGGATCATCTCCATTCTGTCCAGTCCTGGGATCATGTACGATGAACTTTATACTGAATTGTACCTGGAATTAGAGAAGATTAGCTTCATATTACCTGTATGCTCCTCCTAGGGTTATGAAGGCTCATCTGCATAATGTGCAGCTTCTGGCATCCCAAAGCTTAAAGGGCAACTCCACTTTCATGAAAAAAAAAAAAACAGAAAATATAAAATAGCATACAATAAAGCAAATATAAAATAGCATATGCAATTGCTACACAATACATTTTGTAATTCAGTGAATTAAAAATGATTTTACTTTTCAATATGCAGCTGCTGTGATTTTCTGTAACATTCAATACAATATGGCAACCTGAAGGTGTTCTGTACACAGCTGATGCGTAGAACGCTCTCAGGAATGTCCTGCTTGTCACTGATTTTCCCAGAAGTCTGCAGGAAGATACAAATCACATTTTAGGTATCCCATTCAATAGGACTTTTCCGTTTTGGTGAGACGCTCTACAAGAGTTAATTACTACTAAAGGCAGTGGAGGAATTTTCAGGGTCGCAAAGGCCCTGGTGTTCCGCCACTGTGAAGGGGGCCCGAGCAGTGTTGTCAGTAAAAAAGGGCACTTTCTGTCTGTCTGTCTGTAAACAGCAGAAAAATAATGGTTAAAACTACTCTTGTCCTGAGCTTCTTCTCTTGCCAGGCCACCCCTGCGTGCCTGACCAGCAGACTGCCCCTACCCTGCCCCTGCTCAAGCCAATCCCTGTCGAGTTGAGCCGATTACTGCGCAGTGCGACAGGGATTTGGTTTGGACAGGGATTGGCTTGGGTAGGGAGTTGGCGAGCCGCTGGTCAATTGCGCAGAGACATCATGGCGCTTGGCGCCTTTCCAGCAAATTTGAAATCATCTGAGAGGAGGACCAAAGCCTGCAGGCAATTGCAGGTTAGTGTGTGACACAGTCAGTCACTCTATTGGGAGTTACAGATGTAAGGGGTGAGTGGAGACCCTAAGGTAAGGGGGGACACTGATATAAAGGTTCCCCCCTTATATCCATATCCTCACTCCCCTCTTACATCAGTAAACCCCCTATACCTTAGAGTATTCACCCTGCAGACTCTGGTGTAAAGGGGAACTCTACACATCCTGATGTAAGGGGGAATGTTGTGGACTCTGGTTTAAAGGGGTACTTTTGTGTAAGAGATTCTTTGGTCACCAGATCCCCCCTTACATCAGAGTTTGCAGAGTCCCCCTTACATCAGAGTTAGCAGAGTTACAGTGCAAGGGGAATTCTGCGGACTTTGAGATAAGTAGGAACTCTGCAAACTCTGATGTAAGGGAGAGGCTCTGGTGACCACAAAACATCTTACACCAGAGTTGCCCTTTACACCAGAGTCCACAACATTCCCTTTTACATCAGGGTCCACAGAGTTCCCCTTTACATCAGGGTCTGCAGAGTTCCTCTTTACATAAGGCTCTGCAGAGTTCCCTTTTACATAAGGGTCTGCAGAGTTCCTCTTTACACAAGGCTCTGCAGAGTTCCCCTTTACATCAGGGTCTGCAGAGTTCCTCTTTACATAAGGCTCTGCAGAGTTCCCCTTTACATAAGGGTCTGCAGAGTTCCTCTTTACATCAGGCTCTGCAGAGTTCACCTTTACATCAGGGTCCACAGAGTTCCCGCTTACACTGGAAGGGAAACCCTGCGGACTCTGATGTACAGTAAAGGGGAACCCTGATGAAAAGGGGGCTCTGGAAATAATGGGAACTCTGATAAAGGGCATTCTAATGTAAGGGCAGGAAGGGGGCCCTCTGCAGAACATGAAAAGTGCCCCACTTCGGGACCATAATAAAGGGCCCCACGATGGAAATAAAGGGCCCTGGGTCTCTGGTCGGGGGGGGGGGTGCCCTCATGGTTTTTCGCACTGGGGCCCTGAAGCTTCTAGTTATGTCTCTCCCTAAAGGGATGCAGACCCTGCAGCTTTTCTCTTCTGAGCTAATGATGAGCTGAATTTCCCTGGGTTTGGTTCGGCAAACATTAAAGAAGTTTGGATGCTGAAGCCGTACCTCATTAAACTCAAATCTGTCTAATTTAAAATGCCCATTTTCTGGGCTAATAGGCAAAAGAGTATCACAAATAGCATGGGGGGGGGGGGCTGGGCATTGCCCTGGGGAACAAATATCAATGCAAAATTGTTTTTTAAAAGTCCATTCAGCCAGGAGCAGTGATTTTTCTGATTGCTTTAAGTGAAACATTACAAATTTCCACTTCCTTTATATAACATGCCTGGGGGTTCCCTAACCCTGCCTGGGGGGTTCCTTAACCCTGCCTGTGAAGGGGCTCATCTATCAGACGTACAGAAAGTGCTGCAGCAGCGCTGACACTTTCAAAGGAAAAAAGGTTTAACATTTTCAGAAAATTACTTTCATTACCACCCTTTAAAAATAAATAAATAAAATAAACAGCACACAGACTTCTCCAGGGGTTTGTGATTCATTTTTGGGGGCTTTTAAAACAGGTTTCTGTCTCATTTAAATTGCATGTTTTTTTTTTCTTTGTAAAAGCCATTTTTCCTGTACTTTCCACCCAGAATGCAAACCAGAATGGATTTTAAGGGGATATCCCACAAAAAAGGATCAAACAATACATTAAGTCTCCCTAAAAATCTATAACAGACCCTTAATTGAAGCATGCAGCCTGGCTGGCCAGGAAGGGGAGGGGACCTGCAATGGTTGATGAGGACAAGGGCCTCATTCCTACAACCCCGGATTGGTGTATGTGGGAGCCTGGGGGTGGGGGCTTATCAGAATCTAGAAGCCTCTGTCAGAGAGAGATTTTGTGCTCCTACTAACTCTTCCTCCAGTCAGTCCATCCCCCACACAGTAAGAAAGCACTCCCTAGGAGCACACTTAACCCTTTGATCGTCCCTGATGTTAACCCCTTCCCTACCAGTATCATTAGTACAGTGACAGTGCATTTTTGTTAGCACCGATCACTGTATTGGTGTCACTGATCCCCAAAAGTGTCACTTAGGGGTTGATTTACTAAAGCTGGAGAGTGCAAAATCTGGTGCAGCTGTGCATAGAAACCAATCAGCTTTTGGGTTTTATTGTCAAACCTTAATTGGACAAGCTGAATTTAGAAGCTGATTGGCTACCATGCACAACTGGCAAGTCGTCTCCATGAGGTGCAATGGAACCGTTCTAATAGGAGCGACTCAGGTCACTCCGACTTAGAAAAAGGTTCCTGCACTATTTTCGGGGCGACCTCAGCGCGACTTACATTGACTTCTATGGATAGAAGTCTCCTTGCAAGCCGCACTGATGTCGCCTCGAGCGGGGCGACTTGCTTCTCCCTGCAAGTCGCGCCGCTCCAGTGTGAACCGGCTCTTAGTGTCAGAAATCGCTGATCGCAGCCATTACAAGTAAAAACAATGAAAAATCAATACATATATCCCATAGTTTGTGGACGCTATAGCTTTTGTGCAAACCAATCAATATATGCTTTTTGGTACTTCTTTTTACCAAAAAGTATGTAGCAGAATATAAATTGGCCTAAACTGATGAAGAAATTCGATTTTTTTTTTTACATAGGCGGGGATGGTGGTGACATTATTGACCAAATATGGCCAGCGATGGCACTGCTATCCCCCCTTTGCTTAAAAGATGCCGGGATTCCCTGTGGTGTCAGTGGTTCCTAGGGAGCCTGCAGGTGCTTGGCTTCCTTAGGAACCAGTGACAGTGAGAAGCGGTCATATATAGAACCGGCAGATCAGGATGTATGATTATAATAATCCAGATCCCCCCCATTCAGGATGCAACAAGAGTGAAGTTACTTATAAACCACTTGCCGACCGTAATACATACATATACGTTGCGGTTTGCAAGTGGTTTACTGGGGTTATGGCTGAAGCTATCACAGGACCCAAGCACGGGAGGGCTGGCAGCCTTAGGCCTGGGGGGCAAGTCCAGTCAAGTGGCCCATTGAACCACCGAATCAGCTCACCATCCATGCCCATCTGGTTTTAGAAGAGATATTGATGTTATGAAGCAAGACAAATATGATACAATGTGGTAACATAATTTAATGTCAATAGCAACAAAGGAGGTTTAACAAAAATAATGCATCAATGCAGCTCATCAATGCCCACCAATGCAGCCTCATCAGTGCCCATCAATGCAGCCTCACCAGTGCCTATCAAATGCAACCTTATCAGTGCCCATCAAGGCAGGCTCTTCAGTGCCCATCAGCACAGCCGGCACTGGGTGACCCCTTCCCCCTTTGCCTGCAGTTAGTTGGTGGCTGCGCCCCTGGCCCCTGCTTCCTTCCTCCACAAGAAGAAAAAGAGTGTGAGCAGGCAGCGGCCGCCGACCATTTTGAATGTAAGTTAGGATGGCCTGGGGGGCAATTGCCACCCTGCCCCCTGGCCCAGCCCTCCCCTGTGACCCAAGTATTTGATTTTTCAGCCGGCAGCTGTCTTTCTCATGAAAGTGGTAGGAGCGGCTTCTTAGCCTCTGGATCCCTTTCAGAAGCAGCAGGAGGGGACGTCCCCCTCTCCAGCCACTCGCTGGTGTTTCTCAGACTTACTGCTTTCACCGGCGCTCCGGAGAAACGATCTGACGTGGAGGACCGGAGTAAAGTCATGAGGTCACTTCCAGTCTAGGGCAGAAGTAAAGAGTGTTTTTTTTTTTTTTAAATCAAAGGATCACATTTTTTTTTCATCTTTTTCATTTGAAAGTAAAGGAGAGATTCAGGGTCTTTTTGACCCCGGATCTCTCCATAAAGAGGACCTGTCATCCCTTATTTCTAAATAGATGGTGGATGTTTAAAAAAAGTGCCCCCGTCCCTCTGAGCTCATACACAGAAATAAATGCATACGTAAGTCGTGCACACATATGTAAACGGTGTTCGCATCACACATGTGAGGTATCGCCGCGATTGTTAAAGCAATGCAATAATTCTAGCACTAGACCTCCTCTGTAACTCTAAACAGGTAACCTGTAAACAGTTTTAAAATGTTACCTATGAAGATTTTTAAGTTTTGGAGTTTGTCACCATTTCACAAGCATGTGCAATTTTAAAGAGTGACATTTTAGGTATCTATTAACTCGTGTAACATCATCTTACACATTTAAAAATTTAAAAAATTGGGGTATATATTGTTATTTGTTTTTTTTCTTAACCACTTCAACCCCAGAAGGATTTACCTCCTTCCTGGCCAGAGCACTTTTTGCAATTCGGCTCTGCGTCGCTTTAATTGACAATTGTGCAGTCGTGCGACGTTGTATCCAATCAAAATTGCCATCCTTTTTTCCCACAAATAGAGCTTTCTTTTGGTGATATTTGATCCCCTCTGCATCATTTCTGATCACAGCTATAAACAAACAAAGAGTGACAATTTTGAAAAAAAAAATATATTTTTTTTACTTTTTGCTAAAATAAATGTCCAAAAAAAAACATAAAAAAACAAGTTTATTCATCAGTTTAGGCCGATATATTTTCTTCTACATATTTTAATATTTGAATATTAAATCGCAATAAGCTTATATTGATTGGTTTGTGCAAAAGTTACAGTGTTTACAAACAATGAGAATTGACTTATGGCATTTTTACTATTTTTTTTTTTACTAGTAATGGCGGCGATCTGGGATTTTTATTGGGACTGTGACATTGCAGCGGACAGATCGGACATTTTTGACACATTTTTGGGACCAATGACATTTATACAGCGATCAGATCTAAAAGTAGCCACTGATTACTGTATAAATGTCATTGGCAGGGAAGGGGTTAAACTTTAGGGGCAATCAAGGGGTTAACTGCGTTCCCTGTGTGGGGTCTGGGCTGACAGGGGCATCGCAGATCTAACTGATCCTGATTAGTAGGATCAGTAGATCACTGTCATGCCACCTGTCAGAACAGGGAACTGCTGTGTTTACATTGGCGGTTCCACATTCCTCGTCTCTATCAGGCGATCGGGGGTCGGCGGCGGACACCAATTTCGCACGCAGCGGGCAATCCGGGCTGTCGTGCCACACTGCCGCATTAAAAAGATGGTAAACTATATTTTTTCCTAAAAAAATTGCATTTGAAAAATGCTGTGGAAATATCGTGTGACATAAAATAATTGCAACAATCGCCATTTTATTCCCTAGGGTCTTTGCAAATATATATATATACATATAATGTTTGTGGGTTAAGTAATTTTTCTAGCAAAAAAAATACTGATTTAAACTTGTAAACGGAAAGTGCCAGAAAATGCCTGGTCTTCAAGTGTCCTATAAATGGCTACACAGATGATCATATAAGCTCAGCTTGACACTTTATTCCTTTTTGGATGCAATGCATAGAGCTGTGTACTCTGCAGATCCAGTGCTCAGTCTGCTATGCAGAAGGTAGGGTAAGGGTTACATTGTGTTTACATTTCACATTTTTGTAGATAGGTAAGGAATATCTTCTGCTGCAATAAAGACAACGCCCTTCTACAGGTACAAAAGGACTCTTTGCGTGAGAATAGCAAGAAGAAGAAATTGTTCTGATCTTTACATTAAATGCATAGAATTATAAATCAAATACATTAGCAGAGGTAATGAGATACATCACAGACTGGGTGGACATAGAAAACATTGTATATGGTGTGACCAATACAACTTATACAGTATATTCAGAAGCTTGGTATGCTTGGAGTTTGTTTCAGTGTCTTGTTAGAGATGCCGGTGAATCATACAGTTGTTCCTGAGTTTAAAAAGAGGAAGTGTCAGTATGTGTCGGGGAGAAGGTAAAACATTTGGCAACAATATATTTACACTATATTGTCAAAAGTATTGGGACACCTGCCTTTACACGCACATGAACTTCAGTGGCATCCCAGTCTTAGTCTGTAGGGTTCAATATTGAGTTGGCCCACCCTTCATGCTATAACAGCTTAAACTCTTCTGTGAAGGCTGTCCACAAGGTTTAGGAGCGTCTATGGGAATGTTTGACCATTCTTCCTGAAGTGCATTTGTGAGGTCAGGCACTGATGTTGGATGAGAAGGCCTGGCTCACAGTCTCCGCTCTTATTCATCCCAAAGCTACTGGGTTGAGATCAGGACTCTGTGCAGGGCAATCAAATTCCTCCGCCCCAAACTTGCTCATCCATGTCTTTATGGACCTTGCTTTGTGCTCTGGTGAGCAGTCATGTTGGAACAGGAAGGGGCCATCCCCTAAACTGTTCCCACCAAGTTGGGAGCATGAAATTGTCCAAAATGTCTTGGTATGCTGACACCTTAAAGCGGAGTTCCACCCTGTTAAAACAAAAAGGGTAACTGCTGACTTTTAACAATTGGCCACTCAGCTGTCCCTCGCTCCAGTGATGCGGCCGCACGAGGGCTTGCTCGTCTCCCCCTCCCCTCAGCAGCGCCGGCATCACAAGTGTGGGCACCCGGCATTGGCTTCAAAGCCGGGCGCTCAATACGCATGCGCAAGTCGCGCTGCGGCTTGTGAATGGCTCGGCATATCTTCTGGGACCTGTGACCTGTCCCAGAAGATCGCCGAGAGGGAGGGGGGAAGGTGGACTTCCTTTCCAGAGCTGCGGCTCCAGGGGAGGAAGTGGACCAGGGACCCTGTGAAAACAGAGTCCCTGGTCACCCCCCCAAAAAAAGACATGCCAATTGTGGCATGTCGGGGAGTCACCTTCCCTTAAAGCGGAAGTTCCACTTTTGGGTGGAACTCCGCTTTAACAGTTCCCTTAAGCCCGGGTTCACATTAGTGCAATCACAGACATCGCAGATGTTGATTACATGCGATGTCTGAGTAATGCGAGTTCAGCCATACATTTGTATGACTGAACTCGCATTGGATTTGCAAAGAAAAAAGGTGCAAGGACTTGTTTTTTCCACACTGGAAACGGATCGCATGAGTGTTCTCACCCATTCCTGTATGAATCCACAGTCCGCACTGATATCTGTGAACCGAACTGGGGTGTCAGAGATGATGAGTTAGTGTTAGAGCTACTGGGTGGGTTCGTTTTGGGGTTGCTCCTCAGCCAATGAGGAGAGAGAGTCCCCGGAGAGCCAAGGCTCTCCTGCACATTGCTGGATCCAGATCGGACTCAGGTAAGTACCGGGGGGGGGGGTGGTTGCTGCACACAGAATTTTTTTTTTTTATCTTCACAGAATGCATTAAAAAAAACTTTCTGTGTTCAACTCCCTTCCCAGCCCCCCCCCCCCCTTTATACTTACCTGAGTCCGATCTCTTTCCAGCACTGTGCCCAAGAGCCGCTGCTTTCTCTGCTCTCTCTCTCCTCACTGGCTATGGAGGTAGCAGTGAGATTAATCATAGCCAGTGAGGAGAGAGTGGGAGGCAGGGATGGACGCACACAGTACATCTCGATATTGAGTCCTCGTGAGTGCAAATGGTTTGCTCGGGGGGCATTCAGAAGGGGGGAGGAGCCAGGAGCGCCAGCAGGGGATCCGAGAAGAGAAGGATCGGGGATGCTCTGTGCAAAATCAGTGCTCAGGGCAAGTAAGTATGTTTGGGTTTTTGTTTTTTTTTTAATATTCCCTTTACAACCACTTTAAGGTTACAGGAGGGGCTATTGTATTTTTTCTGCCAGTAAATACCTTATACAGCCCACTTCTGTTTCTGGAAAAAAGCCTTGGCGTTTGACATCATGCACAGCTCTCTGCCAGGAAGAGAGGGGATGAGTCATAAGAGGGCCAATGAAAGCTGCAGGGCTGGAGGTGTGCCTCTGTGTGTCTGTGTAAATCCAAAAAGTGAACAGGCAGCAGCTTCAGCTGCCCACAGTTATAATGGCTGCAGCCAGACTTAGTGGAGGGAGATTTCCACAGCATATTTGGCAATTACAGAATCACAGTATATATAAAATAATATGCAAAGTGGTTAGAGGGAAGCTTCTTAATGGCAAAGATGTGTTCATCACAAATTATGTGAGCAGACTGCAGTTCCTCTTTAAAATGTTACTAAACCCAGTAATATGAAAATAATTAATCTGCC
>BLSH010338155.1:1043-11198 GCA_018402905.1 Glandirana rugosa | reverse complement strand
GATCTCCTCCTCTATCTCTCTCTCTCTACGGTCTTCTCCTCTCTCTCTCTACGATCTCCTCCTCCTCTCTCTCTCTCTCTACGATCTCCTCTTCTCTCTCTCTCTCTCTCTCTCTCTCTCTCTACGATCTCCTCCTCTCTCTCTCCACACGATCTCTTCTCTCTCTCCACATGATCTCTTCTCTCTCCACACGATCTCTTCTCTCTCCACACGATCTCTTTTCTCTCCACCACCCCTTCTAGATTTTGGTTGGTCTTGATTTCGATGGTTATGGTAAAGTAGTGGGTGTAGTTTGGGTAATACACATTTTGACTTACCATGAAGTTTTCTACCTGCAGGTCTGTTTCCTTATTACCTGCCATTCACGCTCTATGGAAGAGCATCAAAACTCGGGGCTGAAGTGGCTAGCCATGCCGGACTGTTATAAATACTTCCTCACCAAGAGTTCCAAAAAGTCTGGCAAAAATGGATCAATGACGTTGCCACGGCCACAACTGACGAAGACTTGAACAAATGATTTAGCTGGCCCCTGGTACTGTACCCATCAAGAGACTACCAGCATTACTGAGCTACGGAATGTGACCACTGAGTACTGCTCTAGACTGCACCCCCCCCTCACACAAGGCTTTTCTTTTAGTAGTTGGGGCGATTTCAGCCACCCCCCCTTTTTTTTCCACTTTTTTTGTTTGTGTTATTGGACCGGTGGGTCCACTCCACATGGGGCCGATGTCCTTTTTCTGAATGTTTCTTAATGTGTTTGCTGTGTCAAACATTGAAACTTCAATAAAAAGAATATTTAACCACTTCAGCCGCGGAAGGATTTCACACTTTAGGACCAGAGCACTTTTTGCAATTCGGCGCTGCGTCGCTTTAACTGACAATTGCGCGGACGTGCAACGTTGAACCCAAACTAAATTTGCGTCCTTTTTTTCCCACAAATAGAGCTTTCTTTTGGTGGTATTTGATCACCGCTGCATCATTTCTGATCGCCGCTATAAACAAAAGAAGAGCGACAATTTTGCAAAAAAAACCCCAAATTTTCATACTTTTTGCTAAAATACAAATCCAAAAAAATATATAAAAAACATTTTTTTCATCGAGTTTGGTCGATTTTATATTCTTCCTCGTATTTGTGATAAAAAAAATTTCAATCGGCGTTTATTGATTGGTTTGCGCAAAAGTGGCTGCGTTTACGGATGATAAGAATTCATTTCTGGGGTTTTAATTTTTTTTTACTAGTAATGGCGACGATATGCGATTTTTAGTGGTACTGCGATATTGCGGCGGACATGTCGAACCATTTTGACACTTTTTTGGGACCATTGCCATCTATACAGCGATCAGTGCTATAAAAATGCATTGATTACTGTGTAAATGCCATTGGCAGTGAAGGGGTTAACCTGGGGGGGCGCTCTAAGTGTTAACTGTGTTCCCTGGGCGTGTTCTAACTGTGGGGGGACTGCCCTAGCAGGGGAAGTGAAGTGATCACAGCTTCCATGTACAGGAAGGCTGTGATCACAGCCCTTCCCCCTCTCACAGAACGGAGGTCCGTGTTTACTTACACCGACCTCCGTTCTTTCAGTGCGGGGGGGGCATCGCGGGTAGCCGGCAGAGATCAAGTCCACCCTACCCGCTCCCTGGTCCGTCCCCCCCCCCCCCGGACACAGTGAGCACGTGAGTGCGCCTCCGGCAGCGCACGCTTACAGTACACGATCTTGCAGCCTTCGTCACATGACGGCAGTTTGCGATATTGAACCACCTTGTCACCGTCAATTCTACAGGTTAGCAGTTTTGAGTTACAGAGGAGGAATTATTGCTCTCGCACTAACGATCGCGGCGATACCTCACTTTCATATGTGGGCGAGACTTACCTATGTGTTCGCTTCTGTCTGCACGCAGCTCGCAGGGACGGAGCGTTTTAGATTTTTTTTTTTAATTATTTATTTTACTTTTTATTTTTACACTGTTCTTTTTTTTTTTTAAAAATGTGATCACTTTATTCCTATTAAAAGAAATGTAAACATTCCTTGTGATAGAAAAAGGCATGCCAGGACCTCTTAAATATGAAATCTGATGTCACATCTCATATTTACAGTAAAATGCAAAAAAAATAAATAAATAATAATGATAATAATTTGAAAAAAATGACAGTGCAAAAAAAAAAAGGGCCCTTTAAGATCATTGGGTGGAAGTGCCTTTCGCCGCTGCCTTCGTGGACCTGTAAAATGTGCCTCTTGATGTCCTTTTTCCTCTTGAACTTCTTGTTGCAGAGCTCACACGGGAACTGGCGCTCGTTGCTGTGCACATGATGCTGGTGGCTTTTTAAGTTGCACTTGTTTGCAAAGCTTTGGGTGCAAATATCGCACTGGTAGATCTCCTCGGAAGTTCCATGATTCTGCTTGGAGTGTTTCATGTACGTCTTTTCATCTTCAAAGTTCTCCCCACAGATAGAACATATAACCACGTATTTACTGGTCGCTTGAGGATTATCATCATCGTTGGAGGTTTTTCCGCTCTCAGCCAATTCACATGGACTGTCCTCATCCTCTTCAGCTTTGATGCTATCCTTGGTCTGCTCACCGATAAGCTCCTCATTGCATGGAAATGGTTCTCTCCCAATGACATTCAGTAAGGAGTCAACATCTTCACCATCTTGCTGCTCCCGAAGTCGTCTTGTGTATTTCTTCTTGGGAATCTCAACCACAGCTTTCCTCCCAGCTAGGCGTCCACTTGACCTTCTAGATTTGGAGCTGGAATGCTTGGAAAGCTCCTTATTTTTTTCCATATACTCTTCCACTGCTATGGTTGAGGAGGCCTCCAAACACGATTCCTCTCGGAGTCTGCTGCCTTGGCCATTGGGAAAGGAGTTATCCGTACTTTGGACCTCATCTGCTCCAGAGGACTGCATATCTGTCAGAGAATTTATATGCAGTTCCTGCATTTCATCCTCACCATCTTGCAATTCCTCAATATTCTGCAGGTCCAACCACACTGACTCTTCCAGCATCTGCTTTCTATGTTGACTGCAGGCCTTGGCCAGGTCAAAGCATTTTAAGCATTTTAGTTTTTCGGCCACGTCGTTAACCCGCTGGACTTTGTCTTCTTCTACTTTCAGCTTGGCCGTATAGACGAATTCCAGAAACAAGGCAAAATCCACAGCTGATATTTCATTTAACAAGACAGAACTTCAACCCAGGAGCTGATCACTGGTAAATATCTCCTTGAAATACTTGCTGGAGGCCGCCAGGACGGTTTTGTGGGCGCTGAAGTCCTCTGTGGTGCCCTGATGCTCCACTCTTACAGTTATGTCGCATAAGTGGCCCAGCATCTGAAATTGGTGCATTTCCTTCAGGAGGTGGATGGGCAGAGACTTGGACTCCAGCAAGACTGTGGTTCTCTCCATTGTACTCGGGTCCTTCTGGAATTTGGAAAAAACAGAAGAAAAAAAAAACATAAATAACCTGCATGATTATCGCTGCCTCTATTCATATGTAGGTGTTCAAAGCGCAAAATGGATGGCACCATTATACCTATCAAGGTCATAAGTCTCCAGGACCACAGAGCAGTCCACGGCACAAGGGATGTTACTTACATTCAATGTGAAGTGCCCCTCGTGCTGGTGGTCTCCTGGCCCCCTCGTATACCCCCGCTGTAGTCTTCCAGTACTATAAAGGTACAATCACTTGGACCTGTCATATGCACTTATTAAGAGTGCGACTATGCCTGTCCTTTCCGACACCCTCCTCCATTCATAGCTGTGCTATAACTTCCATCGGTGAAAAGCGCTCTATGAATGGAGGACAGGCGGATGAATGAAAAGTCCACCTATTTCATTCATAGAGTGCTTTTCATAAACAGAAATTATAGTACAGTATCTATGAATGGAGGATGGGTGGTTGAATAAAAGTTCTGCCTCCTCTATTCATAAAAGTTATAGCACAGCATCTAGGAATTCAGGACAGGCGTCAGTAGACGTCCTCCCCTTTGGCTCGTGCTGGGCGGACTCCCGCCGGCGCGCACCGCCGCACGCCATGTGAGCGTGCCCGCGGGTCGGGTGGACCCAATGTCTGCCGGAGACCTGCGATCTGCTCACAGAGAGCCGAAACGGGGTAAATGTGACGGTTTCCCGTTCTGTGAGGGGGAAATGCCAGATCTACTGATCCCTGTCACTGGGATCAGTTAGATCTGTCATGCCCCTGCCAACCCCACCCCCCCACAGTTAGAACACACCCAGGGAACACATTTAACCCCTTCACTGCCCCCTTAGTGTTAACCCCTTCCCTGCCAATGACATTTATACAGTAATGTGTTTATTTTTTAGATCTGATGGCTGAATAAATGTCATTGGTCCCAAAGCAAGTGTCAAAAACGTCAGATATGTCCGCCGCAATATCGCAGTCCTGAAAAAAATCGCAGATCACCGCCATTACCTGTAAAAAAAAATAAAAACGCCATAAATCAATGTCCATAGTTTGTAGACGCGATGACTTTTGCGCAACCCAATCAATATATGGCGATTTTTTTTTTTACCAAAAATATGTAGAAGAATATATATCGGCCTAAACTGATGAATAAATTTGTTTTTTTATTTTTGAATATTTATTATAGCAAAAAGTTTAAAATATTGTTCTTTTTTTCAAAATCGTCGCTCTTTATTTGTTTATAGCGCAAAAAATAAAAACCGCAGAGGTGATCAAATAAAACCAAAAGAAAGCTCTATTTGTGTGAAAAAAAGGACGTCAATTTTGTTTGGGTACAACGCCGCACGACCGCGCAATTGTCATTCAAAAAGTCACAGCGCTGAAAACTGAAAATTGGTCCGGGCAGGGGGGGGTTAAGTGCCCAGTAAGGAAGTGGTTAAAGGCAATAACGGACCAAGGTTACTATGCAAACCAAAGCATTTTATTGTTGGAAGAGAAAACGGGGTTTTGCATAATACAAAAAAGGGGGAGGCCTTAAACAGACAGGGTTCAAGTTAGTGATAAAAGACTGTTATTGGCAGAGGGGATACATGGGTATACACAATACAAGACATGAAACCATGTTGATATGGGCTGGATGTACAGTCAGGTCCATAAATATTGGGACATCGACACAATTCTAATCTTTTTGGCTCTATACACCACCACAATGGATTTGAAATGAAACAAACAAACAATATGGACTTTAACTGCAGACTTTCAGCTTTAATTTGAGGGTATTTACACCCAAATCAGGTGACCGGTGTAGGAATTACAACAGTTTGTAAATGTGCCTCCCACTTTTTAAGGGACCAAAAGTAATGGGACAGATTAACAATCATAAATCAGACTTTCACTTTTTAATACTTGGTTGCAAATCCTTTGCTGTCAATTACAGCTTGAAGTCTGGAACGCATAGACATCACCAGACGCTGGGTTTCATCCCTGGTGATGCTCTGCCAGGCCTCTACTACAACTGTCTTCAGGTCCTGCTTGTTCTTGGGGCATTTTCCCTTCAGTTTTGTCTTCAGCAAGTGAAATGCATGCTCAATCGGATTCAGGTCAGGTGATTGACTTGGCCATTGCATAACATTCCACTTCTTTCCCTTCAAAACTCTTTGGTTGCTTTCGCAGTATGCTTTGGGTCATTGTCCATCTGCACTGTGAAGCGCCGTCCAATGAGTTCTGAAGCATTTGGCTGAATATGAGCCGATAATATTGCCCCAAACACTTCAGAATTCATCCTGCTGCTTTTGTCAGCAGTCACATCATCAATAAATACAAGAGAAGCAGTTCCATTGGCAGCCATACATGCCCACACCATGACACTACCACCACCATGCTTCACTGATGAGGTGGTATGCTTTGGATCATGAGCAGTTCCTTTCCTTCTCCATACTCTTCTCTTCCCATCACTCTGGTACAAGTTTATCTTGGTCTCATCTGTCCATAGGATGTTGTTCCAGAACTGTGAAGGCTTTTTTAGATGTTGTTTGGCAAACTCTAATCTGGCCTTCCTGTTTTTGAGGCTCACCAATGGTTTACATCTTGTGGTGAACCCTCTGTATTCACTCTGGTGAAGTCTTCTCTTGATTGTTGACTTTGACACACATACACCTACCTCCTGGAGAGTGTTCTTGCCAACTGTTGTGAAGGGCGTTTTCTTCACCAGGGAAAGAATTCTTTGGTCATCCACCACAGTTGTTTTCCGTTGTCTTCCGGGTCTTTTGGTGTTGCTGAGCTCACCGGTGCGTTCTTTCTTTTTAAGGATGTTCCAAACAGTTGATTTGGCCACACCTAATTTTTTTGCTATCTCTCTGATGGGTTTGTTTTGTTTTTTCAGCCTAATGATTGCTTGCTTTACTGATAGTGACAGCTCTTTGGATCTCATATTGAGAGTTGACAGCAACAGATTCCAAATGCAAATAGCTCACTTGAAATGAACTCTGGACCTTTCATCTGCTCCTTGTAAATGGAATAATGAGGGAATAACACACACCTGGCCATGGAACAGCTGAGCAGTCAATTGTCCCATTGCTTTTGGTCCCTTAAAAAGTGGGAGGCACATATACAAACTGTGGTAATTCCTTCACCGTTCACCTGATTTGAATGTAAATACCCTCAAATTAAAGCTGAAAGTCTGCAGCACATCTTGATTGTTTCATTTCAAATCCATTGTGGTGGTTTATAGAGCCAAAAAGATTACAATTGTGTCGATGTCCAAATATTTATGGACCTGACTGTATGAGAAAGGAGCCGCCTGAGGTGGTAAAGCTGGAGAGCATCCAGTCATCTAGAGCATCACCTTCCACACAACCCATGATAGGGTATGTGAAGATGTATTAGTCCCGAGAGAATCAATTTAACCCTTCCCCTTTTTTTTTTTTCTCTCCTCATTTTCCTTCCCCCAATTTTCCTACTATGGCTGAATATCTGGGCCAACAATGGGAATCTCTTATGTCCAATATCCATAAGGATTTTAGCCGAAATGAACTGAGGGAGACAGAACTACTGACATTGTTCTCCAACCTTAGAAGGATCTTGGAGAAGAAGGTCGCTGGCATGTTCAGACCTTTAGTAATTACATTAAGAATGACATAAACCCTTTGGGATTAAGGATCTGGAGCTTCCCTACCTTGGAGGATCTGGATCCTTCTTTCAAAGAAGAATGGGAGCGTAATTTACGT
The DNA here is from genome assembly GCA_018402905.1 of Glandirana rugosa. Classification (NCBI taxonomy): domain Eukaryota; kingdom Metazoa; phylum Chordata; class Amphibia; order Anura; family Ranidae; genus Glandirana; species Glandirana rugosa. The sequence goes on along the minus strand of BLSH010338155.1, from coordinate 4,051 downwards.
TCCTGCTCTAGCAACATGACGACCCAACTAACTGTGGAATATAATAGGAGAATCAAAAAAACTTGATAGAGAGCTTGATAAAGTCGTAACATCTTTGACTCTCTTTAAAAATTTGCCTAGCTATTCCTAACTCGATATTAAATTAAAGGAACATATTGAGAACTACACTAAGGGGATGCTCTCCAGTCTTACCACCTCAGGAGGCTCCTCTTTCATACATCCAGCCTATGTCAACATGGTTTCATGCAGGGGCGTTGCTAGGTCTACAAAAGATCTGGGGCTAGAGCCCATAGCAGCGAAGTAAAGAAAGACATACGCTTGAGCGGGCATACATGTAATAAAATAAATAATAATAGTAATAAATATACATGTGTATGTATGTGTGTGTGTGTATATATATATATATATATATATATATATATATATACACAGTCTGCATTCCAGACCTGGACATACCTGCTAATTGCAGAACTGCACCCACCCTGTCAGAGACCCGGGGCTATGGGCCCCAGACTTGGGGCTATAGCCCCAATAGCCACCCCCTAGCAACGCCTCTGGTTTCATGTCTTGTATTGTGTATACCCATGTATCCCCTCTGCCAATAACAGTCTTTTATCACTGACTTGAACCCTGTCTAAGGCCCCCCCCTTTTTTGTATTATGCAAAACCCCATTTTATCTTCCAAAAATAAAATGCTTTGGTTTGCATAGTAACCTTGGTCCGTTATTGCCTTTAAAATCCCAATTTTGGAGGAAAAACTTTCTGTTTGTGTCTTTACTCTGGGATGATGGCATAGTTCTATATAAGGGCTGACTGAAAAATCGGCTGGGGTGAAGACACTGCTGGATCTCTGGACAGGTAAGTATCCCAATGTTAAAAAAGTCATCAGCTGCAGTATTTATAGCTGCTGCCTCCTCCATTCATAAAGCGCTTTTCATAATGTAAGTTATCGTACAGCGTCTAGGAATTCAGGACAGGACATAGAGTGAAGTTCACTAATGGAAGTTATAATACAACATCTACAAATGGAGGACAGGCGGATGAATGAAAAGCCTACCTCCTCCATTCATAGAGGACTTTCATAGATGGAAGTTATAGTACAGCATCTATGAATGCAGGACAGGCGGATGAATGAAAGGTCTATGATCTATGATCTATGAATGGAAGACGGGGAGGTGAACGAAAGATCTGCCCTGTTCCATTCATAGAATGCTTTTCACTGATGGAAGCTATGGTACAGCTCCCATGAACGGAGGAGGGAAACAGAAAAGGCAGCCATGATCAGCACTGTTCATGAGCGCATTCGATAGATCCAGGGCCGGCCCTTACCATGGGTCCCAGTGGGTCCATTGGACCCAGGCAGCACTTTGGGAGGGGCAGCAAATTGAACCACAGCCTCCTCTCCTTCTCTTCTATTTACCCAGCAAATTGATGACCAAGATTTTTTTTGCCAGCAGTTTTGTGTGTCATGATGACGACTGCCCCTGGGTCGCTCCACCTGCCCCTATACTACCCTAGCCCACCCCTATACTGCTCTAGCCTGTCCATATACTACCCTAGCCTATCCATATACTACCCTAGCCTGTCTATATGCTACCCTAGCCTATCCATATACTACCCTAGCTTGTCCATATATTACCCTAGCCTGTCGATATACTACCCTAGCTTGTCCATATACTACCCTAGCCTGTCTATATACTAATCTAGCCTGTCCATATAATACCCTAGCCTGTCCATATACTACCCTAGCCTGTCTATATACTACCCTAGCCTGTCTATATACTACCCTAGCCTGTCTATATACTAATCTAGCTTGTCTATATACTACCCTAGCCTGTCTATATACTAATCTAGCCTGTCCATATACTGCCCTAGCCCACCCCTTGGAATTGAACATAATGGTATGTCATATAACATAGACAAGGTGCTGTTGCATGTAAATCTGACTTCCTGATAAATTTAATTATAGTTTTAATTATCATGATATAAAATAATGGATGTGGGGGCATTTTGGTGGGTTGATTTTTTTTTTTGGGGGGGTGGAGTTGGAGGGCAGAATTTCATTTTTGGACCCAGGCAGCACAATGTCTTGGGCCAGCCCTGGATAGATCCAACTGATTGTATTATCCTCCACAGCACTGGAAGGTTACAGCTGCCGGGTATAGGAGGGGGGCAGAGAACATCATAGAGCAGCCACCAGAACAGAGGCACTTCTCTTTAAAGTGTTTCTTGGCCCAGGTTCACACTGTAGCGATGCGGGAAGCAGTGCGATTCCAGCGCTGGTTCCCGCATCGCCTCTCTCCCACAGGCAGTTCACTCTGCCTTCTGCCAACCACTGCGGGTGTCAATACAATGTTAATTACACCCCCAGATTGGATCACAGATCACAGTGCAAACTGTGAATTCATACAGGAATCAGATCTCATGGGTGAGAACACCAATGCTATCCGATTCCAATGCGAAAAAAAAAAAAAAAAAATTCCCTGCACCTTTTTTTGTGCGAATCCAATGCGAGTTCAGCCATACAAACTGTATGGCTGAACTCGCATTGCACAGACAGACTGTGGCGCGGGTGCGAATCTCATGCAATGTCTGTGTTTGCCACAGTGTGAACCTGGGCTAAAGGCTGGAGGTTTTTTACCTTCATACATTCTATGCATGAAGGTAAAAAATCTTCTGGGTGCAGCTCCCTTCCCCTACACTTTTTTTTTAAAGCGGAGTTCCACCTAAAAGTGGAATTTCTGCTGATTGGATTACTTCCCCCCCCCCTCAGGTGTCACATTTGGGAGGGGGGGGGGCGAGGACAGCTGTCTTTAGACAGGGGTCCGTTTCCACACGTCCGGGAGCATGGGCTGGCAGCCGCTGACGTCAGCAGCCCGGCTCCCTCCTCGCTCTGCCACCTATCCCGGTAACGTCGACCTTCCTGATGACGCGTACACGCTCCGCTGGTCATCGTCTCGCTCCTCCCTCGGCCCGACGACTGCAGTCGCCGACGGTCGGGTACGAGG
>BLSH010338119.1:43322-56389 GCA_018402905.1 Glandirana rugosa | reverse complement strand
TGGGGGTCTGCTCCTTTTGGGGCTCTGTGGTCGGTGGGTCTGCTCCTGTGGTGGGGAGGGGGTCTCCTCCCAGGGGGCTCTGTGGTCTGGGGTGGTGGGGTTTCTTCTCCTGGGGGGTCTCCTGTGGGGGTCTGCTCCTTTTGGGGCTCTGTGGTCGGTGGGTCTGCTCCTGTGGTGGGGAGGGGGTCTCCTCCCAGGGGGCTCTGTGGTCTGGGGTGGTGGGGTTTCTTCTCCTGGGGGGTCTCCTGTGGGGGTCTGCTCCTTTTGGGGCTCTGTGGTCGGTGGGTCTGCTCCTGTGGTGGGGAGGGGGTCTCCTCCCTGGGGGCTCTGTGGTCGGTGGGGATTTGGTAAAGCTCAAGTTGGCATGTTTGGCAGATTTGATATTTAGATGGTAAATTAAAGTCTGCATTGTGAACACGAGTCTTGTTGCCCTTTCTATGATATAGAACAGTGATGGGGAACCATGGCACCCCCAGATGTTTAGGAACTACATTTCCCATGAGGCTCAACTACACTGCAGAGTGCTTGAGCATCATGGGAAATGTAGTTCCGAAACACCTGGGGCGCCAATGTTCGCCATCACTGGTATAGAATAATCTACTATCTGTTGTGCCCCCTTTGCAACTCTTCTGCCCTCCATTCATGGCCGGCCTTGGTTGGTAGGTGCGGTTCATTGCTTTCATCGGCCTTGAATGACCGATCTTCTGGTTTGGCTCGCGGTATTTCTTTTTGATTTTTCTCTTTCAATAAGCCGGCACCCCTGTGATCCTTTACAAAAATTCAGAGGAAGAATTTGGTACGAGGATTTTCGGTGGCGTCATGTGAGAGGAGGCTGCGGGTCCATGCATGCAGTTTTGTGGCTGCAATGGATTCTATGAAACCTTCTTTTCTCCAAGTTCAAGTTTTATACAAGTTCACCCGTAAAGAAGAAGAGTGCCCGGGGCTGGGTGCGCGTGGGTCAAGCGCTGCGTCCTCCTCACTGGGCCCCATTGTTGGAGGGATCGTCACATTTCTAGAACTAACTTGGGTAAAATTGTGTGCAGGTCACATGGTGGCCAAGCTTCATGGATTTCATAAGGATCTCCTCTATTATCCCTGTTTTCTGATTGGCATGCTGGTTATTACCAGGAGAGATGGGCATAGAACAGGAGGGTTCAATTTTCCTTGAATTCCAACAATGAAGCCTTTAATTTCCAGAGCGTCACATCCATAGGCGTTGGCCATGTTACAGATCACGCAGCATTTGCCCCAACTTTAGCATGGCGCCGGTCTTGCACCCCCCAATTTGTGGCTCAGTCTGATTTGCCTAGCAGTCATTTTCGGCCTCTTGGCGAGCGCTGCAGCACCTGGACCCATGCATGGGTCGTCCATCGCTGAAATCCGAGAAGCCTTCAAGGTTTTATTTAATTTTTTGGGGGGATTTTGAGAGGAAGGCCAGAGAGATCGCCCACTAGAGGATCACTTTGTGGATTACGGTGCAGCGCATTCCTCCCTCTCGTTGGCCAAATGTTACCATCGGTCTGGTTTTTCATCTCAGTTTTACAGTGGACCCCCCCCCAGTAAGTCTTCCGTATCCTGAAGGGTCTGATTGGGTTGCAGCAGGACAATGAACTGCCTTTACCATAGCCGTGTTCTGGGGACCCGCGTTTCCCTGTTGTGGGGGTGATGATCTTGTGCACCAATTCTGCCATCTTGGCCTTCTGCTGCCTCCTCCCAACTTCTTGTTGCCCCTTTTGTGTCTTTTTTGAGGGCCCTGCCCTTTTTTTATTTGGATGTCTTCCTAGCCAATCGCCAGGGGTGGTTCAGCTCTCTTTAATGTTAGAGGCCCACTAGGCGAGGTGACCCCCCATATGGCGACCTCTCGGCTAACTGGTGAAGGCGCCTGTCAGGGGAACTTGTCTGATTTTTTTTTATTTTTTTATTTTTTATGCTGTAAAAGCCAAAGGTTAAGTTCATTAAGTGTCCTTGTCCTCCTCCTCGACCATTCCCCCCCCCCCCCCAATCATCCTGTGACATGGAGTCTACCAGAGGCTTCATCTCCTCACGAAGCTGGGCGGGTGGCGCTGACTGTAGGGTGGCGCTGGTAGCTGCAAAGCTTCTCTTCTAAATGGCAGTTGGCAGTTGCAGCGCCCTCCTCTGGATCACTGGGGTACTTTCTCATCTGCTTCGTGTTTGGAAGTCTGGGCTCCTAGGACCCGGCCCTTGGGCCCCCATGCTTCGGCTGTGATTTGTCAAATATTCCAGGCGTTAATTTGAAGTCTCTGTAATTTATAACCCGGGGAATTGTGTGCTGTAATGAGGAGTCTATTAACCTTGATGTACCACATAGGGGGATGGAGGAAATGATATCTGATGGCCATGTAATCAAATTTCACCAGAAAGAAGCTTGTTATGGTTTCTCTCATTGTGAAGAAATGAGTTTAAGAAATCCAAGGCCTTTGCGATCAATTAGGCAGCTTATAGATCTTGGCATTGAGTCACCCAATGACTTGGGTGTCCATAGACTGAGGTAAACCCGCCTGCCTGCTTGGAGGAGTTGTGGCACCGGGACCCGTCGCAGAGCTTGGCTGGTGGCACCGGGACCCATCCCATTTGATCTGTTATTGCCAACCATCATTTGGATGTCTTGCAGGGAGATTTTCTAATGAGCTGGGAAATCCCCCGGGTGATTTTTACCTTTCCCAAAGTCTTGAAGATTAAATGGATGGTTGGCAATCATCAAATTGGGGTTTTCTGCTCCATTTATGGGCACCTCTGAGGACTTGAGTGGACCGTTTCCCACCAGATTCACTTCGTCTTCTGCGGTAGTGGCAAAGGGTGGCGTCCGCTTTACCAGCAGACTGAATGGGTCACTTGGTTACCCAGCTGTAAGGGTGACTTTTTCTTCAGTAGCTTTGTAGAAGGGAACCAATGGGCTTCATAAAGAGAGGAGGACGCCAGCCTAGCGCATCCTTTGCAACAATTTTTTGTTTAAAAAGATGAAATTCTACTTTGGCAACGAATGCGTAAATCCAGCAAAATGCAGTGCACCCGTCGCTCTGCGCCCGTCGCTCTGCGCCCGTCGCTCTGCGCCCGTCGCTCTGCGCCCGTCGCTCTGCGCCCGTCGCTCTGCGCCCGTCGCTCTGCGCCCGTCGCTCTCCACCCGTCGCTCTGCACCCAGCGCTCTCCGATTCAGCTCTGGAAGAGGGGGGCGCCCTACAAAACGCGTCGGCTCTTTTGGATCTTCATCTCCCAATTGGCACTTGTCAGCCCGTGCTAGGTCTGTGTTTTGCTTGATTTGTGCATTTCTTTTTGGTTTTAAATATAAATTGTTGCCAAGGTAATGCGCTGGCCTGGTGCAAATTGCCGCCTGGAGTGATTAGCATTGTAAACGCATCGCATAACGAACGTCCAAAGTCAAGTTGGATGGTGAATGCAAATGTCCTTCAAAGTATCCAAGGAAGTAATGGGCAAACCCCCGGGCGCACCTTCCCCCGGGTACAGAGATCTGATCTCACCAGAACCCAACACTCCACGTCTGGATCCACAACCCTGCCTGGGCAATGTCCATTGATACCGCGCCATTTTGATTTCTGATTGATGGATCCCAGTCTGGAATTTTTATATCTACACTTTTTTTTTTTTTTTTTTTTTAATTTTTTTTTTTTTTTGCACTGGATTTAGAGCTGCACGATTAATCGTATTAAAATCACGAAATTCACCCCCTGCGATCTCCATCAGGCATTACTGCGATTTTTCAATGCAGTTAATGGAGTTCGACTTGCGGGGCGACTCAGCGCGACTTGACTGTAATGGAAGTCAATGCGAGTCGCCTGAAGTCTCCCCAGGAATCTTTCTCTAAAGTCGGAGTGACTCGAGTCTCTCCTATCTGGGTAGAGAGTCAAGTTGATAAAAGAAGTAAAAAGATGCAATGTTTAAAATTATCAAAGGGTTGAACTCCCTGTGTATAGAAGAGTTCAGTTTAACCATTTTAAAGACTAAATCTTTTCTGACATTTGCTGCTTACAAGTAAAATTCCAGTAATTTTCTGCAAGAAAATTACTTGGAACCCCCAAACTTTTTTTTTTTTTTTTTTTTTGTAGCAGAGACCCTAGAGAATAAGATGGCGGTTGTTGCAATATTTTATGTCACACGGTGACAATGCTGTCAGCCCAATTTCTTTGTATATGGAAGACGTGACGCCGCGAGAATCGCGATCTTTATTCTAAGCAAAAAAATCGTGGTTCTCATTTTGGCCGGAATGGCGCAGCTCTAGGTGGACTTGTGTAAGTTGCTAGCAATGCTTTCATTTAATTACCATTCAGTTTTACTCGATGCGATTTTCTTCCTTTTTTATGGTTCTTATGAGAAATGCTTGAGATTCAGAGGAACCATCCGTGACCCGGCCCCTGCTTCTTCCCTGTGATTGGCTCGGCTAGGAGCTGTGGATCCAGGCCTTTCCAGGCTCTGATGACGTGGAATGTGGTTGGCACAGATCTCTGTACCCGGGGGGAGGATCACCCGGGGGTTTGCCCATCACTTCCTTGGGATACTTTGAAGGACATTTTCCCCATCCAGCTTTGACTTTGGACATTCGATCTGTGATGAGGTTTTTACTGTGCTGATCACTCAAGGCGGCAATTTATGTGTTTGCTTTTGTGCAGAATTTGTTCCGTTGCGTTCATTGCCAGCGGCTTTCCCTTTCTTTTCACCTGCGCAATATTAACTCTTTAGCGCTAGGCTGGCCATAGATAATGGGGCACAGCCAGCAGGGGGGGCTCAAGCAGCAGGGTGAATCGGCAGTGGGCAGGGGGGGTGATCAGTGGGGGGGGGGGGGAGGATTACTGGAACCAATCCCCTGTATGGCTTTTTCTGCAGCAGCCGGAGGGAGAGGGAATGCTGGATTTCAGCTGCTGCAGAAAGAGCGCCATACAGGGGATTGGATCCAGCGGTTGCCCCCAATCGCCCTCCCTGTACTCCAGGGATGTGCAATTAGCGGACCTCCAGATGTTGCAGAACTACAAGTCCCATGAGGCATAGCAAGACTCTGACAGCCACAAGCATGACACCCAGAGGCATGATGGGACTTGTAGTTTTGCAACAGCTGGAGGTCCGCTAATTGCATATCCCTGCTGTACACCATCCGTTCACCCTGCCCACCCCCGCTGCTCAAACCACCCCTGTGGGCCTCCCTATCCCCATAATGGTACCGGCTTCCCACCAGCAGCAGCAAACACACAACTGGATCCTTCAATATTGAGTGGGGGGGGGGGTCTGGTTAATATCACATTTACCAGCCCCTTCCTCTCCTGAATGAACATAATAAGTGACTGTTCCAATCATCACGGTGTTCATTCATAAATGAAGCATTGGCTGTATGGGGGGGGGGGGGGCGTGGTTTTTAACCGCAGTCCTGGGTGTGCCCCCTGTTCCTTTCTTTTAGAGTTCCTCCTCCTGGGTTTCCCTGACCCATGTGGGTGGCAGCACCGCCAATGTGGAGGTTGAACCCATGGAGATACCCGGCCACATCCAGCCGCACATTTCTCTCAAACGCAGGAGATTTGTTTGTTTTTTTTTTTTCTGCTGGGCTTTGCGATTAAAAAATCGGTGATCAGCCAGTGAGGTGTAAATCCGAGTTGCTGAACAAAATAACAGAGAAGACCCTTCATGTGCGCAATTCAAATGTCAGTTTTGCGATTATTTTATTCCCCCCCCCCCCGTCTGGTTTAAGGCGCCTTTCACATTTTGTGCGACTTTTCCTGCAACTTTGCGGTCCCCTACACAGCCATTCCCCGAAGTCGCACAACTTTCACGTCGCAGCGGTGAGGCAGGGGTCTGAAGATCCAGCGTGAGCCCTGACCCGTTTGTTTCTGCCGAGTCGGTGATTCTTGGCCTCTGAATTCCTTTCCTAATCCCAGTGCATTCCTCTCTCCGCAGGCAGAGCTTCCATTGTTTGCCGCTCTGCGTTCTGCCAGCACCCGATGCTCCGCTTTGTAACTCTCAGACCCGACCTTCACCAAAAACCCAATGGGACCTCTTAATGAAAGAAGCCCCCAGTCCCTGTGCCACTTGCATGACTGATCTCCTGGCATTGCCCTTCGGGTTGTAGAACGGCACCCATTGTTCAGGACTCCGGGCAGCCATTGTTCTTCCATCCTCATTTGCCGGTAGGAGGTCCGGTGTTCCCGGTGTTTTGCCTCCAATGACAAGCGGCTTCCTGTGGTGAGGTTTTTGCACTTTGTATGCAAATCTTCCCATTGAATTAAAGGGATTCGGTGATTGGAGAGATCCGCTGACCTCTTCTGAAGGCTGCTGGGCAGAGACTCATGGAAATTCGGATGGTTCAGCAGGAATTGGCTGAATTCTGATCCATCTATGGGTAGGTTGGTTGTACTGAAGTTGGTCCGGTTTTTCCTCGTACAATCGATGCCGCAGGGTACAGCTGGTAGCAATGATTTGTATCCTGATGATGGGGGAAACTTGCCGCTATTGGACGAAGATTGTGCATGGGGAGGGATTCCCCCATCAATGCCGATTGGGGGAATCAGTGGAGATTAGGAATTGTTGCCTACTACAGTGTTTTTCAACTCCAGTCCTCAAGGCACACCAACAGGTCATGTTTTCAGGATTTCCATGAGTTTGCACAGGTGATTTGATCAGTTTCACTGCCTTAGTAATTACCACAGCTGTTTCATCTGAGGGAAATCCTGAAAACATGACCTGTTTGTGTGCCTTGAGGACTGGGTTGGGAAACACTGGCCTACTAAACCATACAGAGGTTTACCCACATCCCTAGAATTCATGTTCAAGTGCAGGAAAACCACCACTGGGACTGTGAAGGGAAACCAACGCCATGGATGAAACCAAAGTTAACATTCAAGATATTAAAGAGCCCAAGCCTGGGACTTGAGGAAAGGATGTGAACAGTTGGAATAGAACAAGTAGAATAGATGTGTGGAGATAACCTGACCACTGACTCTGCCAAGGGGTGGCAGAGGAAACCCAACGTGTTTCGAGCTTGTCCTACATCTTCAGGTGTGAGTGGTCCTCATATAAGGCACTGGTTCATTGGGCCTGAGAGGTCCTCATGAATACCAACAGAGGCTACCTGAGATCCTTCAGATTTACCAAGGCCCATGTAGCACAATGACCGGCCTGATTGCATGCAAATTGAAAGTCCTAAAGCTTGACCTCCCATATTATCCGGTTTTGGTGGATCTGAAAAAAAATAAATCTCCATAAAGTTGGTTGGTGTGTCCAGCGCTTTAATGCGTCCTGGGCAGATAAGCTTGCACTTTGTATAGATCGGGAAATACAAAAATCTGCATTCCTCGACTTTCTTTTTTTGGCACATCCCAAGTAGAAGAATTTTCGTGCATTTTCTATGCTGCCCATCTTTCGCGTTTTTTATACTGAGATTTTCTGCCAGGAACCGGCTCAGTCCCTTCTATTGGCTGCATCACCTGGGACCATGGCGGGCATTTGGGGGACTTCATACTTGCAGCTCGCTGTGCTGTGTATTGGGGGCCATGTTTACCTGCGAAAAGCCTTCCAGGTGTGGACCTCCCAAATGTCCCCAGACAGCGGCTGGGCTCCTCCATCTTGGATGCGATGTCCGCAGCACCAGCGGACTCACTCCAGCCAAGCTCCATTGTGGCCGCCTTCATCTCGAGTCCCTTCAGTGTTTTTTCTACAGGTTCCTTAGCTGGACCCCAGTTTATTGGGTTGGGGGTCCCTGGCCAGAGGAGATCATCATCAAGCTTTTGCTGGCTAAATTTATTCGGTTCCAAGAAAGTGAGAATGCAAACTGCCCGCCATCCTGTAGAGGAGATTTCTCCCAATCGGCACCAAGCTGCGGTTGCATCACCGGTCCATCTACAGCCGGCTTCAGTAGCTGGTCCATCTCCTGGCATGGGGAGACCCCCACCGTTCTGCAGGTGCCCACCGCCCATTGCCATTGTTGGGTTTCTAATTCTCTTTGTGGAATTCTTTTGTATTCTGGAGAATTTGCAGAAAGGTTTCTGGTTTTGGGTCTGGTGATGGCGGCGCCCAGGGCTGCTGCAAGGGTTTTTGACACCCTAGGCTCCGCCCTCTTTGCACTGCCCATGTGACAGGAGGTGGCGCCATACAAGAAGCATCGGCTCTGCTCCCTCTAGCGCTGCCTTCAGTGCTGTGCCTCCAATTACACTACCTGGCGAAGCAGCTGCTCCATGCTGCAGACGCGGAGGGAAACCAGGGGCTGGGCGCCCCTAGGCAGCAGTGCACCCTAGCTGGCTGCCTAGTTTGCCTAGTGGTGGCACCAACACCCGAGAAGCTTTGCTGGCGGTGAAGGTTTCCGAGTGAACACTTTGCTCTCGGGCGGTAGAGACCTCGGCGTCTCTTATTTAGGTGACGTCACCCGGTCTTCAATGTATTCTTTGCTTTCTATCCAGTATTGCACAACCTTGGATACCGGTAAGAGGATAAAATTACCGAGGAGCTCACATTTCATGTGTTTTGGAGGAGAGTGCATAAAGCTGCACTGCAAGTTTCTGCCATCACCTGCGTCTATCTTCTATGCACTCTTTAGACAATGGAGTTGAATGTGGTTAAGCCCTAAGCTGGGTATATAAACCTTTTTATGTTCAACCTGCAGGCTTAGCGTCACTAAACCCGAATCCTACAAAATCATGAATGAATGGTGTAGTCCATGCTGTTCACCATGAGATTCCTTTTATGTATTTCAGGTACTTGTATAGCACCGTCAATTTACGCAGCGCTTTACATATACATTGTACATTCACATCACTCCCTGCCCTCAGGAGCTTACAATCTAAGGTCCCTAACTCACATTCCTATACTAGGGCCAATTTTAGACAGGATATGGTTAACCTACCAGCATGTCTTTGGAGTGTGGGAGGAAACCGGAGTACCTGGAGGAAACCCACGCAGGCACAGGGAGAACATGCAAACTCCAGGCAGGTAGTGTCGTGGTCGGATTGGAACCAGCGACCCTATTCTGTATTCTTGAAAAATCCTGGTTGATCCTGCTGCTTATCTCCCCCTTCTGTCTCCAATGCAGTTGGGGATTTTGCAGCTGTGGTGGCAGCTCTGCACATGCTCAGTTTTCAGTGAGTTTCTATGTGGTCTTTCCTCCCCGATCACATCTGGGCAGCCCATGTGACTATAGAGATACACGGTGGTAATTGGCTGCCCACTCCCTGCCTGCTCCTTGTCCACTCACCAGCTAAAATACAATGGGTGTGGCATATTACATATAGATTGATAAAGGCTTCACCTCCCTCCATTTTAAGATGAGCTGGAGGTGCGCGACACAGACTGATTGACAGAAATCCATCCACACCATGTGTGGCCAAAATATATAATATATATATTCCAAAGGCTGTGTGTTTGGGGGTGGTTCTTTTGTTTGTTTAAACATGTGACCAGCAGCAGAGGACTAGCAACTCTTCCTGCTTATGTTTCCCTGCAGACAGGTTGGGAAAGAGCCGGATCATGTGACCAGCAGCAGAGGACCAAGCTCTTCCTGCTTATGTTTCCCTGCAGACAGGTTGGGAAAGAGCCGGGTCATGTGACCAGCAGCAGAGCACTAGAAGCTCTTCCTGCTTATGTTTCCCTGCAGGCAGGCTGGGAGAGAGCCGGGTCATGTGACCAGCAGCACAGGACTAGAAGCTCCTCCTGCTTATGTTTCCCTGCAGACAGGCTGGGAGAGAGCCGGGTCATGTGACAGCTGGATATCCGTTAGTAAAGGTACTTGGATGTTTTTTTTATTATAAATGTACAGCGCTGTCATCCACATACAGAGATAGAAGGAAGAATGTAAATGTGTTTATCATTATAACAAAAGTAGAATTGCACAGATGGGGCGCGGGGGCGGGGGATCTCGCACGGCCATTATTGGATTCTGACCGCTTCAAATGGAGGCTGTCCAAAATACAAGACCAGCGGCTGCATCAGATTGGATGCGGTTGCTGTGGAGGAGTCAATATTCTTCCCGACTCCTTTGGTCAAAAAATATCAGGCGAAGGTGGCTGACGGCTGCCCATTGTTGGTCTCCAGGAATTGGCTAAAATTTGTACCCAACTTTACTGATATTTATTAGAAAAGAGGTTTTAAGTGCAGATGTCTACTTGGGTGTTTTTTGGGGACCAAATGATGGAGGGTAGGAGACTGGATTCCACATCTAGGTTAGAATTAAACAATCTTCTGCATTATTGAACCTGAAATGAAGTGGAGGAATTGATGCCATGAATAACGTTTTCGTTATGTGGTTCCTCCTTTCCATGTTTGCATTGAACCCAGACCTTCATCTGAGGATGCACCATGGTGATCGCAGCCTTGGAGTGCTGATTATGGATTGCGGGTGGAAATTAACCCTTTTCCTGGAACTCTTACGTCAGGCTTTTGACATCGCTAAATAATCCAGTGGCTGTCAAGGAAACTAATGGGAGAGTTGAGGCTTTGCTGGTCCATGTAGATGGCAGGTTTATGAATATTTAACTCCAATTTCTGTTCACCTCTAACATCCGTGGGCTTTTCCCTTCCATATGCTGCATGCTTCTATGCATTGTCAGGGGCCGGGAGCGTTACCCGCTTGTTCTATGTAATGTGCCCTCTACTTTCCTCCCACAATCTGAGCGTTGGCCCCGTTCCTCGGCGGAAACTCTTCAGGTGTGCAGCCGGTTTTGTTTCCTGGAGGCTTCAATCGACCGGCTTTTCTTGGTTTGCACAAACTTGCCTCTGTTAAACACGGGTTTGCTGGTGGTGTTTGGGGCCAAAGTTGGGTGGTTTATCTGGGGATGAGACCTTTGTTATGAAAGCGGTGCCCATGTGCAGAAGTCTGACTTTGGAATGCATTGTCCAGCAGGCTTCTAGCGTTACTCCTAAAAGGCAATTCGGCTTCTTATTGAGGAATCTTATCGGGATGTTTGCTGGGAAATTGTGTGGGCAGTTGAGTTTTCCCAGGCTTGCTTCCAGGACGGTCCCAGAAGATAAGGATTCTGGCTGTGTGGTGTGGATGTCGGGGAAAAGTAAAGCTGCTCAGCATTTAAGCCAATGAATTTTGGTTTGGTGCACCACAAGCAACAAAAATGAAGCAATGTCTCCCCTGTACAGAAGAAACAAAATGGCCTTCCCTGCCGCCAAATGCCTTCCTGATCCATTGACGTTGTCCCCCGACGTCTGCTAGGAAGCCGCCTCCTCGGAGTGCTCATCTCCTGGGCGGTCCAACAGCTCTTACCGGTGTCTTCTTCTGACCTCCTTGTTACTGCAGAGAGTAGGGACCTGGAGGTCTGCAGAAGAAACCAGGGACCTTCATGGTAGGACCACCAACAACTCAGGTCTTTTGAATCTGCAACTTCCAGTAAAGTCGGGGGTTGTCCAACCTTTCTTGACCTTCCTGGGCCATATTGGAAGAAGAGGACCTGTCTTGGGCCGCACATATAATACACCAACAATAAAGATGGCTGATGAGCAGAAAGTCAGGCAGTTCACGACTCTTATCTCTCTCCCAGTTTTCACAGGGTCCCGGGTCCACTTCATCCCCTGGAGCTGCAGCTCAGGGAAGGAAGTCCACCCCCCCCCACACCAGCCATTCACAAGGCGCAGCGCGGGTCACCTGGCTTTGAGGCCAAAGCCGGGTGCCCAGAGTTATGATGCCGGCGCCGCTGAGGGGAGGGGGAGAAGAGGGAGCCCTCGGGCGACCGAATCGCTAGAGTGAGGGGCTGGTGAGCGGCCGATTGGTCAGCAGATACACTTTTACGTGGGTGGAACTCCGCTTTAAAAGACATTTAATATCTGGATGGAGCAGCAATTCTCAAGGTGCCCATCAGATATTCTAATTTTGTCCGTCGTGAGCTTCACCCTTGGAAATGGTGGCTGACAAATCGCTACTGATGACCTGAAGGCGTGATTGTGAAGAGTGGGAGTTTTTGTTTTTGTTTTTAACGTCCAAAAGAAGGAAAAAAGTCCAGTAAAGTCGGTTTTTTTGGGGGTTTTTTTTTTTTCTTCTCTTCAGCCGCCATTTGTGCATTTTTACAAGAGATTCTAAACCGTTTGACTTTTCATTGGGCCACAGGTTGGACACCCCCTGATATAAAATGTTTGAAATAACAACATGGTAAAGCTTGAGATTGGGTTTCCATGCGTTAGAGGTTCTTCATTCTAAAATTGTGTGGTGGTATCCATTTTTTTTTTTTCCCCCGATATGCTTTGGTAAATCTCCCTGATCTCCTGTCCAAGAGAGGCAACGGGAAGTTGGAGAAAATCCTTCATGTGGGGGGAAATTTCTCCATGAATGTCCCAGTTGCAAGATTTACCCTCCCCCTTGTTCTGGGGACAACTCTAAAATCTTGGGGGCCCCCCTCCCATTCTTGGTGCTGAGGGTCACCTGTATAACGAGAGGGTGCATCTTCCATGGATGGGGAATGGAAAGGTCCAACCCTTATTAAACTCTCCTAGGATTACAAGGATTTGAAGACTTCTAGTAACTGCACCTCTCTCTGTAGTTTCCAGTCCGGGTATCTATTGGGGTGAATGGACCTTCAGAGACGTGAGGTTCTGTGGAAGGGATGATGGGGGTTGTAGCTCTGGCACAGTGTAGGGGGGCATTGCACAATGGCAGCTGTCTGTGTGACCCGGTGAAGCTCTCCTCAGACCATTGAGCAGGAAGTCTCCTCTCCGGTTCTCAGTAATGTGCGAGGTCTCGGCTCCTCTTTGCTGGGCCATGGAAGTGCTGAGAAGACAGCATGGGGTGTCATTTGCTCGTTTCCCTTCCTGGGAGCGGTGGGGGAGGATGGAGGTGCCATGGAGTTACTTTGATGCTTCAACTGGAAGAGCAAACAGCCCTTTGTTTTGTCTGTAATTCTGTTACTGTAATGTGGGCCCAGGTTATGTGGAGCTGCAAACAGCCTCATTGTATGAGCAGTCATGCATGGGGGGGAAATGACTGTTCAATGAGTAACCTGCGTCCTGCGTCCTGAGCCCTCCTCGTCCTTTCATGGCTCAGCAGTAAATTGGGGGGGGGGGGGGGGGGGGGGGGGGGGGGGGGGGGGGGGGGGGGGGGGGGGGGGGGGGGGGGGGGGGGGGGG
>BLSH010338118.1:8592-22933 GCA_018402905.1 Glandirana rugosa | reverse complement strand
GATGGCGGGAGCCTGCCTTCCCCCTAGATGTGGGGGGATCCTGCCTTCCCCCTAGATGTGGGGGGATCCTGCCTTCCCCCTAGATGTGGGGGGATCCTGCCTTCCCCCTAGATGTGGGGGATCCTGCCTTCCCCCTAGATGCGGGGAACCTGCCTTCCCCCTAGATGTGGGGGATCCTGCCTTCCCCCTAGATGGCGGGAGCCTGCCTTCCCCCTAGATGCGGGAAGACGCATGGGCATTATACAGCAGAAGCCCGGTGGCCACCTTGTCAATGAATACTTCATGTAGTGGAATTGGTCAGTATGACAGAATTGTAAAACGCACAGTAATAAAGGGTTAAAACGTAGCTGCATCCATAAAAGTGTGACGCGTTTCGTGCTTAGTATCGTTCTTCAGGAGCGGGTGCCTTAAGCTGCCTGAAAAGGGACATAAATACCAATGAGACTCACACAGCAAGAAGTAAAATAAAGAAGGGGAGAGGACAACCCAATCCCAATGACCAACATAATGTTGGTACAACGTACATGCGCATGGTGAAACATGGCTGCTGGGGTGACGACCGATACACAAGAAGAAATTATTATTTTATGGAAGTGCAGCCAACTGGATTTTTCTTCACATCATTTCTCATGCCTTCTGATGTCTAATTTTAGAGGTGAAACCCGTATGAGTGGGGGGTAAGTGGCTCGCTGAAGGTGAAAGCCAATGCTATCCGTGCATGGATTCAGAGAGCCAAGAGAACTGCTCACTCCTACTTGTACGGGTTTCGTCTCTCAATTAGACATCATCAGAAGGCATGAAGAAAAGTCCAGTTGGCTGCACTTCCATAAAATCACCTTTTATTGATTCACATAGACAATCTACAATGCACCAACTGGTGTCTGTGAATTGTGAATCAATAAAAGGTGATTTTATGGAAGTGCAGCCAACTGGATCTTTCTTCACATCGTGACTTCACTCCTTCTGTCAAATGGAGAGATGAAACCCGTATGAGTGGGGGGTAAGTGTTTCTCTTCGGTCTCTGAAGGTTAAAGCCAATGCTCTGTGTATGGATACAGAGAGCCAAGAAAACCGATCACCCCAACGTGTGCGGGTTTCATCTCTCAATTAGACATCATCAGGAGGCGTGAAGAAAAACCCAGTTGGCTGCACTTCCATAAAATCACTTTTATTGATTCACCAGTTGGTGCGTTGTAGATTGTCCATGTGAATCAATAAAAGTGATTTTATGGAAGTGCAGCCAACTGGGTTTTTCTTCACGCCTCCTGATGATGTCTAATTGAGAGATGAAACCTGTACACGTAGGGGTGAGCAGTTCTCTTGGCTCTCTGAATCCATGCACAGATAGCATTGGCTTTCACCTTCAGAGAGCAACTTACCCCTAGTCATATGGGTTTCATCTCTCAATTAGACATCAGGAGGCGTGAAGTCATGATGTGAAGAAGAATCCAGTTGGCTGCACTTCCATAAAATCACCTTTATTGATTCACATAGACAATCTACAATGCACCAACCTGTGGCTATATTCCCTCTTCTGTGCGTTTGTAGATTGTCTATGTGAATCAATAAAGGTGATTTTATGGAAGTGCAGCCAACTGGATTCTTCTTCACATCATGACTTCACGCCTCCTGATGATGTGTAATTGAGAGATGAAACCCGTATGGGTGAGTGGTTTTCTTGGGTCTCTGAAGGTGAAAGCCAATTCTATCCGTGCATGGATTCAGAGAGCCAAGAAAACCGCTCACCCCTACTTGTACGGGTTTCGTATCAATTAGACATCATCAGGAGGCGTGAAGAAAAGTCCAGTTGGCTGCACTTCCATAAAATCATTTTTTATTGATTCACAGACACCAGTCGGTGCGTTGTAAATTATCTATGTGAATCAATGAAGGTGATTTTATGGAAGTGCAGCCAACTGGGCTTTTCTTCACGCCTCCTGATGTCTAATTGAGAGACGAAACCTGTAGGGGCGAGCGGGACTCTTGGCTCTGAGCCCATACACGGATAGCATCGGCTTCCACCCTCAGAGTGGCGGCCAGCGGCAGTTATAAATAATTACAGGCAGATGATCCCTGGGTGCCGGGGAGGCACCTAACAATGTGAGTTGCTTTTTATGATCCCTCTCTGCATTCTACACTGCTGAGCGCCAACTGCTCTGTGTATAAAGAAACCGCATGAAGGACACCCAGCCATGGAAAGCTTTCCTCTGACCCCTCTTGGCATGAGACATGAGGTCACCGACATCTGGAGAGTGTGGACCCATTGGGGGAGGGGCACGGCGCACGTGGAGTGAATTAGAGAGGAATAGCACTGCACTGTGACATCGATCATTAGAGGATGTGATCGATCATTAGAGGATGTGATCGATCATTAGAGGATGTGATCGATCATTAGAGGATGTGATTGATCATTAGAGGATGTGATCGATCATTAGAGGATTTGATAGCTCATTAGAGGATGTGATCGATCATTAGAGGATGTGATCGATCATTAGAGAATGTGATCGATCATTAGAGGATGTGATTGATCATTAGAGGATTTGATCGATCATTAGAGGATGTGATCGATCATTAGAGGATGTGATAGCTCATTAGAGGAT
The DNA here is from genome assembly GCA_018402905.1 of Glandirana rugosa. Taxonomy (NCBI): domain Eukaryota; kingdom Metazoa; phylum Chordata; class Amphibia; order Anura; family Ranidae; genus Glandirana; species Glandirana rugosa. Next base: position 20,333 of record BLSH010338118.1, on the reverse strand, counting down.
GTGATCGATCATTAGAGGATGTGATCGATCATTAGAGGATGTGATAGCTCATTAGAGGATGAGATCGATCATTAGAGGATTTGATCGATCATTAGAGGATGTGATAGCTCATTAGAGGATGTGATTGATCTTTAGAGGATGTGATCGATCATTAGAGGATGTGATAGCTCATTAGAGGATGTGATCGATCATTAGAGGATTTGATAGCTCATTAGTGAATGTGATTGATCATTAGAGGATTTGATCGATCATTAGAGGATTTGATCGATCATTAGAGGATGTGATCGATCATTAGAGGATGTGATTGATCATTAGAGGATGTGATCGATCATTAGAGGATGTGATCGATCATTAGAGAATGTGATTGATCATTATTAGAGGATGTGATCGATCATTAGAGGATTTGATAGATCATTAGAGGATGTGATTGATCATTATTAGAGGATGTGATTGATCATTATTAGAGGATGTGATCGATCATTAAAGGATGTGATCGATCATTAGAGGATGTGATCGATCATTAGAGGATGTGATTGATCATTAGAGGATGTGATTGATCATTAGAGGATGTGATCGATCATTAGAGGATGTGATCGATCTATACACCAATCAATTTTTTCCGACAAACTTTGCACTTGTTTCTCACAATGGACTTAATTTTAATGTTGAACCAGTTGGCGGTCGCCCGCCGTGGCTTGACGGCGGCAACTTGGCTCAATGTCGCTGTCACCTGACAGCGGCTGCGAGATCGCGGCTCGTGGGCGCGCGCTCACTGTGTAGAGGGGGAGCCAGGGAGCGGGTGGGGGGGACTTGATGCCCGCCGGCTACCCGCGATCGCTCCCCCGCAGTGACAGAATGGAGAGGTCGGTGTATGGAAACAACGGGTCTCCGTTCTGTTGGGGGAGGAGAGCGATCGCCTGTTCCCTGTATATGGGAGCCGCGATCTCTCTCCTCCCCCCACACAGCCCATCCCCCACAAGGAAGACACACAGGTTACACAGTTAACCCTTTGATTGCCCCCTCCAGGTTAACCCCTTCCCTGCCAGTGACATTCACACAGTAATCAATGCAGTTTCATAGCTCTGATCGCTCTATAAATGTCACTGGACCCAAAAAAGTGTCCGACATGTCCGCCGCAATGTCGCAGTACCGCTAAAAATCACAGATCGCCGCCATTAATGGTAAAAAAATAAAAACCCCATAAATGAATTCCCATTGTTTGTAAACGCGGCAACTTTTGCGCAAACCAATCTATACGCCGATTGCGAATTTTTTTTTGTTTAACAAAAATTACGAGGAAGAATATAAAATCGGCCAAAACCGATGAATAAATTTATTTTTTTATACATTTTTTTGGATTTGTATTTTAGCAAAAAGTAAGAATTTTTTTTTTTAAATTGTCGCTCTTTTTTTGTTTATAGCGGCGATCAGAAATGACGCAGAGGGGATCAAATACCACCAAAATAAAGCTCTATTTGTGGGGGAAAAAAGGACGCAAATTTCGTTTGGGTGCAACGACCGCACGACCACGCAATTGTCAGTTAAAGCGACGCATCGCCGAATCGCAAAAAGTGCTCTGGTCCTAAAGGGGGAAATCCTTCTGGGGCTGAAGGGGATAATGAATATTTTTGTGGCGCCATGGGTTGCACTTTAATTCAGGCAGTGGCACTTTTTTTTTTGCACATTTTTTCTTGAATGATATTTTGCATCAAACATTTTTTTTTATCGTCTTTACTTTTATTTAGGCTCCTTTTGTTCTGCCTATGGCCCAGCACCTGTAGGTGTAAAAAAAGAATAGCGCACTTTTTACCGCTTATCTCTAAGGAATCAATGCGTCTGCTGGGGGGAGGCAGAGCCTCAGCTGCCATGAACATAAAAAAAAAAAAAAATCGCGCTTCGGCGGTCATAGCTTGGCGACCTGGGGTCACATTTTGGGGGTAGGTAGCCGAAGTTCCGCCCACCTATGACCTGTGGTTCCGGAGATACGCGGCTCCTTGGGCAGCCAATCAGAAGCTACATAGAGAGCGGCCAGTGAGGTCAATGGACAGCTTGGAGCGTTGGACCAATGGTAAAGCACCATTGGCCAGAGCTATCCAATAAAAATGCTGCAGCGGAGGCTCTCCTCTCACTGCAGTGTCATAGAAGGGGGCGTGTCTAAAAGACAAATACTCCCAGCCCTCTTAACTACAAGGAAAATACATGGGGTTTATGAGTAGAAGATTTACCCACAATCCTGTGTTTTTCTCACAGGGAGAATGAGAATCCGCTGCTGCTGAAAAGGGTACTTTTTTTTTTTTATTAATCAAGCTAAATAACATTTATTTATTTACTGTGAAATTACTGCTTGGAAGTTATAACTTCAAACTTCAGTAATTTATCCATTAAGCCACCTGCTTGAGTACAGTTTTTGAAAATATAGTAAATTAAATTATCTTAAAATTAATATATAATAATTATTTGTATATTACTTTGGTAATTAACTCCTTGCCACCCGGGCAATTCTGACACTTCTCTCGTTTTTTTTTCTCTAGAAAATTACTCAGAGCCCCCAAACATTATATATATTTATTAGCAGACCGGAATAAAATGGCGGGACTTGTCACTTTTTCTTTTTTATCGGTATTTGCAGAGCAATTTTTTCAAATGTTTTTTTTTTTTGAAAATGCAGCGAAATTTCGACATATTTATTGATTATTTTCACTTTCAACCCCTTGCCACCCAGGTCAATTCTGACACTTCTCTTATGGCAGCGTTGGTAAGAGGGTGATCTTTACAATCTTCCAGCCGCTACCCAGAGCAATAATACTAATGCTCACTATGTAATTAGGATGTGCCCAGGCACACCCGGCACACCCTGTGCGCACCCCTATAACAGTGCAACACCACCATTTGAGTGACTTTAAGCAGCGGTTCAAAGTAAAGGAAAATCTTAAAACATGGCCTGTTGGGGGTAGTTGAGGACCGAGGTTGGGAAGCCCTCACATGGAGGATAGAGGTCTCTTATCCATGGACATCTAAGGGTTATCAATGTATCAGATGTGTAACATTGTTATTTCCCCTCGGGAGTTCCGATTTATTCAGCTGATATTTGAGCTTCCTAGGCCCAGGTTAGGGGTCCCTCCATGCCCCCCGTCCCTCCATGACTTCTGTTACCGCATTTATTTCCAGTAAGCAGTGTGGGGGTTGTAGGAAAACTCTGCATAGAGGGATTTCTCCGAGACACCGAATCCCTCTCATTATTTACACTCAACGTTCCCCGGATGTGGAGAAGGAAAAGCTTCATCCTCGTGTTGTGTCAACAAAGAGAGAAATCGGATCATTGACCCCGGGGGACGCGGCCGCGTTTGTGTGCAAAAGACGAATGTAACCAAGGGACCGAGTGTCCAACCTCAGAGCACAACACCCACTGGACCGCCTTTATTAGGTCCCCCTTGCTAGTAGCGGGTTGGACCCCCTTTATTAGGTCCCCCTTGCTAGTAGTGGGTTGGACCCCCTTGCTAGTAGTGGATTGGACCCCCTTTATTAGGTTCCCCTTGCTAGTAGTGGGTTGGACCCCCTTGCTAGTAGTGAGTTGGACCCCCTTTATTAGGTCCCCCTTGCTAGTAGTGGGTTGGACCCCCTTTATTAGGCTCCCCTTGCTAGTAGTGGGTTGGATCCCCTTTATTAGGTCCCCCTTGCAAGTAGCGGGTTGGACCCCCTTTATTAGGTCCCCCTTACTAGTAGTGAGTTGGACCCCCTTTATTAGGCTCCCCTTGCTAGTAGTGGGTTGGATCCCCTTTATTAGGTCCCCCTTGCTAGTAGTGGGTTGGTCCCCCTTGCTAGTAGTGGGTTGGATCCCCTTTATTAGGTCCCCCTTGCAAGTAGCGGGTTGGACCCCCTTTATTAGGCTCCCCTTGCTAGTAGTGGGTTGGACCCCCTTTATTAGGACCCCCTTGCTAGTAGTGAGTTGGACCCCCTTTATTAGGTCCCCCTTGCTAGTAGTGAGTTGGACCCCCTTTATTAGGTCCCCCTTGCTAGTAGTGGGTTGGATCCCCTTTATTAGGTCCCCCTTGCAAGTAGAGGGTTGGACCCCCTTTATTAGGTCCCCCTTGCTAGTAGCGGGTTGGACCCCCTTTATTAGGTCCTCCTTGCTAGTAGCGGGTTGGACCCCCTTTATTAGGTCCCCCTTGCTAGTAGCGGGTTAGACCCCCTTTATTAGGCCCCCCTTCCTAGTAGCGGGTTGGACCCCCTTTATTAGGTCCCCCTTGCTAGTAGCGGGTTGGACCCCCTTTATTAGGTCCCCCTTGCTAGTAACGGGTTGGACCCCCTTTATTAGGTCCCCCTTGCTAGTAGCGGGTTGGACCCCCTTTATTAGGTCCCCCTTGCTAGTAGTGGGTTGGATCCCCTTTATTATGTCCCCCTTGCTAGTAGCGGGTTGGACCCCCTTTATTAGGTCCACCTTGCTAGTAGCGGGTTGGACCCCCTTTATTAGGTCCCCCTTGGTAGTAGCGGGTTGGACCCCCTTTATTAGGTCCACCTTGTTAGTAGAGGGTTGGACCCCCTTTATTAGGCCCCCCTTGCTAGTAGCGGGTTGGACCCCCTTTATTAGGTCCCCCTTGGTAGTAGCGGGTTGGACCCCCCATAGATACAAGGAGGTGTTGGAAACGTTCCTCAGAGATTTCCCTCCATAGTGACAATGATGACATCACACAGTGACAATGATGACGTCACACAGTGGCTGCAGATTTCCCGGCTGCACATCCATGATGCCGATCTCCCGTTCCCCCGCATCCCAAAGGCTCCCTATTGGATGAGATGTGGGGGGGGGGGGAGTGTGGAGGCCATTGGAGTGCAGGGACCTCATTGTCCAGGGGTGAGATGATTGGAGCTTTGTCCTGCTGGGAGGAGCCATCGGAAGATGGGGGCACTGCAGTCATAAAGGGGGGGACATGGTCAGCAACAATACTCAGGTAGGCCGTGGCCCCAAACCTAAGGGGCCCAAAGTGTGCCCATCCCCTACACCATTACACCACCACCCCCAGCCTGAACCGGTGATACAAGGCAGGGGGGGTCCATGCCCCAAATTTTGACCCCCCCCATCTGAATGTCGCAGCTGAAATGCGGACTCCTCAGACCCGGCAACGTTTCTCCAATCTTCTATGGTCCAATGTTGGTGATCCGGCCAATCACAGCCTCAGCTTCCTGACAGTGGCACCGGTGTGGTCTTCTGCTGCTGTAGCCCATCTGCCTCAAGGTTGGATGTGTTGTGCGGTCAGAGTTGGTATTCTGCATCCCTTGGGGGTAACGAGGGGTTATTGGAGTTCCTGTTGTCTTTCTATCACCTGGAACCGGTCTGCCCATCCCCCTCTGACATCAACAAGGCATTTTCCTCCACATAATGGCCGCTCACTGGATATTTTCTCTTTTCCCCACCATTCTCTGTAATCCCGAGAGATGATTGTGTGTGAAAATCCTAGAAATACTCAGACCGGCCCGTCTGACTCCAACAATCCCAGAAATACTCAGACCGGCCCGTCTGACACCAACAATCCCAGAAATACTCAGACCACCCCGTCTGCCACCAACAATCCCAGAAATACTCAGACCACCCCGTCTGCCACCAACAGTCTCCAACGGAGACTACAATGGGTCCTTTAGCACACATTGCCCAGGCACGGGCCATTGTTGTCGCCATCAGGAAACTCGCCCTGAAAAATGCCATTCAGCCATCACCGGAGTGTGCGGCTCTCTACAGACAGGAAGTGGCTGCAAAGAGGCTGCGGGAGATCAGCAGCACCGCAACAAACGATTAAATAGGTGGAAATTGTTAAGGACACACAGTGCCATACCTAAGAAAACACCATTTAGCTGGAGCTTCCATCAGTAATCCAGCAGCTTCCATTTGGGCACACAGGTGGTCATACGATCGTGCTGCTAAAATTGCCTGTGATTGATTGCTATTGGTTGGGAATCGGTTGCTACAATTGGCTGTCTGTGGAGTGTAGACTGCAGTTGTGAGATATTTTTGCTTAAACTCAAAACTTCATTTGATCAGCTGCTACCTCATGAATCTCTGTGTGTGTAGAGATCGATCGCCTGTGTGTGTGCGCCTATCCTGAACCTCATATTATCATCACCGCTGGCACAGTGTTGATCTTGCAGATCCTCAGTCAGGCTGCACTCACTGCTGAGCGTTTCTGGAACGTGCCACAAAGCCACAGAAAACGCGCTGCAAATGCACATCGTGCCTGCGGTGCCAATGATTGTTAATGGCCGCCAAGTGCCCCTAGCAGACCAGCGTTTTGTCCTGTGGCAAAGGGGCTACAAATGTGGCAAAATGATGAAAGGGAATTTGGGGCATTTGTCACTCATAGGGCAGCCCATCAGGAGTTTGGGAGGTTCCAGAGGAGTTTGGTGTAGGTTCCAGATGATTTCAGTAGATTCCAGAGGGGTTTATTGGGTTCCAGATGAGTTCAATGCGTTACAGAGGAGTTTAATGGGTTCTGGAGGAGTTCAGTAAGTTCCAGAAGAGTTTGGTAGTTTCCAGAGGGATTTCATGGCTTCCAGTGGAGTTCAGTATGGTTCCAGATGAGCTGAATGGGTTCCATAGGAGTTTAGTAGGTTCCAGCAGAGTTTAATAGGTTCCAGAGGAGTATGGGAGGTACCAGAGAAGTTTAATAGGCTCCATAGGAGTTTCGTAGGTTTCAGAGGAGTTTAATGGGTTCCAGGTGAGTTTGGTAAGTTCCAAAAGAGTTTTGTGTAGATTCCAGAGGGGTTTATTGGGTTCCAGAGGAGTTCAGTGGGTTCCAGAGGAGTTTGGTAGGTTCCAGAGGAGTTTAATGGGTTCCAGAGGAGTTAAGTGGGTTCCAGATGAGTTTAATGGGTTCCAGAGAAGTTAAATAGGTTCCAGAGGAGTTTGGTAGGTTCCAGAGAAGTTTAATGGGTTCCAAAATAGTTTGGTAGGTTCCAGAGGAGTTTAATAGGTTTTGGAGGAGTTCAGTAAGTTCCAGAGGAGTTTGGTAGGTTCCAGAGGGATTTATTGGCTTCCAGAGGAGTTTAATGGCTTCCAGAGGAGTTTAATGGCTTCCAGAGGAGTTGAATGGGTTCCATAGGATTTTAATGGGTTCCATAGGAGTTTAGTAGGTTCCAGAGGAGTTTAATAGGTTGCAGAGGAATTTAGGAGGTTCCCGAAGAGTTTAATAGGCTCCACATGAGTTTAGTAGGTTTGCAGAGGAGTTCAATGTGTTGCAGAGGAGTTTGGTAGGTTCCAGAGGAGTTTAATGGGTTACAGAGGATTTCAGTAGATTCCAGAGGGGTTTAATGGATTCCAGAGGAGTTCAATGGGTTCCATGGAAGTTTGGTAGGTCCCAGAGGAGTTTAATGGGTTCCAGAGGATTTCAGTAGATTCCAGAGGGGTTTATTGGGTTTCAGAGGAGTTCAATCAGTTCCAGAGAAGTTTGGTCAGTTCCAGGGGGATTTAATGGCTTCCGGAGGAGATTAATGGCTTCCAGAGGAGTTCAGTAGGTTCCAGAGGAGTTGAATGGGTTCCATAGGAGTTAAGTAGGTTCCAGAGGAGTTTAATAGGTTCCAGAGGAGTTGAATAGGTTCCAGATGAGTTTAATAGGCTCCACAGGAGTTTAATAGGTTTCATTGGAGTTCAATGGGTTCCAGATGAGTTTGGTAGGTTCCAGAGGAGTTTGGTGTAGGTTCCAGAGGATTTCAGTAGATTCCAGAGGGGTTTAATGGGTTCCAGAGGAGTTTGGTAGTTTCCAGAGGAGTGTAATGGGCTCTAGAGGAGCTTAATGGGTTTCAGAGGAGTTTGCTAGGTTCCAGAGGAGTTTAATGGGTTGCAGAGGAGTTTAATGGGTTCCAGAGATGTTTAATAGATTCCAGAGGCGTTTGGTAGGTTCCAGACAAGTTTAATGGGATCTGGAGGAGTTCAGTGAGCTCCAGAGGAGTTTGGTAGGTTCCAGAGAAGTTCAATAGGTTCCAGAGGAGTTAGGTAGGTTCCAGAGGAGTTTAATGGGTTCCGGAGGAGTTCAGTAACTTCCAGAGGAGTTTGGTAGGTTCCAGAGGGATTTAATGGCTTACAGAGGAGTTTAATAGCTTACAGAGGAGTTAAGTAGGTTCTAGAGGAGTTGAATGGGTTACATAGGAGTTTATTAGGTTCAAGAGGAGTTTAATAGGTTCCAGAGGAGTTTGGGAGGTTCCAGAGGAGTTTAATGGCTTCCACATGAGTTTAGTGGGTTCCAGAGGAGTTTAATGGGTTCCAGAGGAGTGTGGGAGGTTCCAGGGGAGGTTAATGGGTTCCACTGGAGTTTAGTAGGTTTCAGAGGAGTATAATGGGTTCCAGAGGAGTTTGGAAGGTTCCAGGGGAGTTTAATGCGTTCCAGAGGAGTTCAGTAACTTCCAGAGGAGTTTGGTAGGTTCCAGAGAGATTTAATGGCTTCCAGAGGATTTCAATGGCTTGCAGAGGAATTCAGTTGGTTTCAGTGGGAGTTTAATGGGTTCCAGAGGAGTTTGCTAGGTTCCAGAAGAGTTTAATGGGTTCCAGTAGAGTTCGGTAGGTTCCAAAGATGTTTAATGGGTTCCAGAGGAGTTCAGTAGGTTGCAGAGGAGTTGAATGAGATCTAGAGGAGTTTGGTAGGTTCCAGAGAAATTTGATGGGTTCCAGAGGAGTTTGGTAGGTACCAGTTTAGTTTAATGGGTTCCAGGTGAGTTCAGTAACTTCCAGAGGAGTTTGGTAGGTTCCAGAGGGATTTAATGGCTTCCAGAGGAGCTCAATGGCTTCCAGAGGATGTCAGTAGGTTCCAGAAGAGTTTAATAGGTTCCAGAGGAGTTTGGTAGGTTCCAGAGGAGTTTGGTGTAGGTTCAAGAGGGTTTCAATACATTCCAGAGGGGTTCAATGGGTTCCAGAGGAGTTCAGTGGGTTCCAGAGGAGTGTAATGGGTTCCAGAGGAGTTTAATGGGTTCCAGAAAAGTTTAATGTTTTCCAGTAGAGTTCAGTAGGTTCCAGAGGAGTTTAATGGGATCCAGAGGAGTTCAGTAAGCCCCAGAGGAGTTTGGTAGGTTCCAGAAAAATTTAATGGGTTCCAGAGGAGTTTGGTCGGTTCCAGATTAGTTTAATGGGTTCCGGAGGAGTTCAGTAATTTCTAGAGGCGTTTGGTAGGTTCCAGTGGGATTTAATGGCTTCCAGAGGAGTTTAATGGCTTTCAGCGGAGTTCAGTAGGTTTCAGAGGAGTTGAATGGGCTCCTTACGAGTTTAGTAGGTTCCAGACGAGTTTAATAGGTTCAGTTCCAGAGGCGGTTGGGAGGTTCCAGAGGAGTTTAATGGGTTCCACAGGAGTTTAGTAGGTTCCAGAGCAGTTTAATAGGTTCCAGAGGAGTTTGGGAGGTTCCAGAGGAGTTTAATGGGTTCCACCAGAGTTTAGTAGGTTTCAAAGGAGTTTAATAAGTTCCAGAGGAGTTTGGTAGGTTCCAGGGGAGTTTAATGGGTTCCGGGGGAGTTCAGTAGCTTCCAGAGGATTTTGGTAGGTTCCAGAGAGATTTATTGGCTTACAGAGGAGTTTAATGGCTTCCAGAGGTGTTCAGTAGGTTCCAGAGGAGTTTAATAGATTCCAGAGGAATTTGGGAGGTTCCAGAGGATTTTTATAGGTTGCAGAGGAGTTTAATGGGTTCCAGAGATGTTTAATAGATTCCAGAGGAGTTTGGTAGGTTCCAGAGAAGTTCAATAGGTTCCAGAGGAGTTAGGTAGGTTCCAGAGGAGTTTAATGGGTTCTGGAGGAGTTCAGTAACTTCCAGAGGAGTTTGGTAGGTTCCAGAGGGATTTAATGGCTTACAGAGGAGTTCAATAGCTTACAGAGGAGTTAAGTAGGTTCTAGAGGAGTTGAATGGGTTCCATAGGAGTTTAGTAGGTTCAAGAGGAGTTGAATGGGTTCCATAGGAGTTTAGTAGGTTCAAGAGGAGTTTAATAGGTTCCAGAGGAGTTTGGGAGGTTCCAGAGGAGTTTAATGGCTTCCACATGAGTTTAGCGGGTTCCAGAGGAGTTTAATGGGTTCCAGAGGAGTGTGGGAGGTTCAAGAGGAGTTTAATGGGTTCCACCGGAGTTTAGTAGGTTTCAGAGGAGTTTAATGGGTTCCAGAGGAGTTCGGAAGGTTCCAGGGGAGTTTAATGGGTTCCAGAGGAGTTCAGTAACTTCCAGAGGAGTTTGGTAGGTTCCAGAGAGATTTAATGGCTTCCAGAGGAGTTCAATGGCTTGCAGAGGAATTCAGTTGCTTTCAGTAGGAGTTTAATGGGTTCCAGAGGAGTTTGCTAGGTTCCAGAGGAGTTTAATGGGTTCCAGTAGAGTTTGGTAGGTTCCAAAGATGTTTAACGGGTTCCAGAGGAGTTCAGTAGGTTCCAGAGGAGTTGAATGGGATCTAGAGGAGTTTGGTAGGTTCCAGAGAAATGTAATGGGTTCCCGAGGAGTTTGGTAGGTTCCAGTTTAGTTTAATGGGTTCCAGGTGAGTTCAGTAACTTCCAGAGGAGTTTGGTAGGTTCCAGAGGGATTTAAAGGCTTCCAGAGGAGTTCAATGGCTTCCAGGGGATGTCAGTAGGTTCCATAAGAGTTTAATAGGTTCCAGAGGAGTTTGGTAGGTTCCAGAGGAGTTTGGTGTAGGTTAGAGAGGGTTTCAGTAGATTCCAGAGGGGTTCAATGGGTTCCAGAGGAGTTCAGTGGGTTCCAGAGGAGTGTAATGGGTTCCAGAGGAGTTTAATGGGTTCCAGAGAAGTTTAATGTTTTCCAGTAGAGTTCAGTAGGTTCCAGAGAAGTTTAATGGGATCCAGAGGAGTTCAGTAAGCCCCAGAGGAGTTTGGTAGGTTCCAGAAAAATGTAATGGGTTCCAGAGGAGTTTGGTCGGTTCCAGATTAGTTTAACGGGTTCCGGAGGAGTTCAGTAATTTTCAGAGGCGTTTGGTAGGTTCCAGTGGGATTTAATGGCTTCCAGAGGAGTTTAATGGCTTCCAGAGGAGTTCAGTAGGTTCCAGAGGAGTTGAATGGGCTCCTTACAAGTTTAGTAGGTTCCAGACGAGTTTAATAGGTTCAGTTCCAGAGGCGGTTGGGAGGTTCCAGAGGAGTTTAATGGGTTCCACTGGAGTTTAGTAGGTTCCAGAGCAGTTTAATAGGTTCCAGAGGAGTTTGGGAGGTTCCAGAGGAGTTTAATGGGTTCCACCAGAGTTTAGTAGGTTTCAAAGGAGTTTAATAAGTTTCAGAGGAGTTTGGTAGGTTCCAGAGGAGTTTAATGGGTTCCGGGGGAGTTCAGTAGCTTCCAGAGGATTTTGGTAGGTTCCAGAGAGATTTATTGGCTTACAGAGGAGTTTAATGGGTTCCAGAGGTGTTCAGTAGGTTCCAGAGGAGTTTAATAGATTCCAGAGGAATTTGGGAGGTTCCAGAGGATTTTAATAGGCTCCTTTGAGATGACCTTGGGTAATTTGAAGAGACCCTGGGTAATTTGAGGAAACCTTGGATAGTTTGAAAAGACCTTGGGTAATTTGAGTAGACCTTGGATCGTTTGAAGAGACCTTGGGTAATTTGAGGAGACCTTGGATGGTTTGAGTAGAACTTGGGTAACTTGAGGAGATCTTGGGTAATTTGGGAAGACCCTAGATGACTTTAGGAGACCTTGGATGTGGTTTGAGTAGACCTTGGGTAACTTGAGGTTACTTTGGATGATTTGAGGGCTCCTCGGATAATTTTAGGAGACCTTGGAGGGTTTAAGGAGACCT
>BLSH010338047.1:146199-157649 GCA_018402905.1 Glandirana rugosa | reverse complement strand
AACCCGAACGATTTTTGAAATGTCCGGGTCCGGGTCCGTGCCACGGACACCCTAAAGTTCGGTACGGACCCGAACGTTACAGTCCGGGTTCGCTCAACACTAATCAACATTCTTAATACCTTCCCCCTCTAATGTGCTTATTCAATGTAGCAACCTGGCCTTGAACAGGGATGCTGTCAAATTTAGTGTGCTAGGTAGTAACTAGCCTGGCAAATTGTTAGGGGATCTCCTGATTCTTTTCCTAACTCTCAGTTGGATGTACCTCTCTCTTCTGCCACTGGGTGGCCCTGCTACTTATGTATATTGTGTGTGGTGGCGCTAAACTGAATAAATGAAAAATATCGGATGACGGCAAATTGTGATATTACACCAGTCATAGGATGCAATAAATAGTGATCATTCAAGTGAAACAGTTGCATAAAATAAATAGGCATAAATTAATAAAATGAAATGCTAGCATAAATAATAATGAAGTTATCAATGGTGGTTCCGCGTCCTTCCCTGGTATCTTTGGCTTCCTCTTGGTTGGTTGGTTCCGGATTGGAATGACCACGGTCCTCCTATGCTGCAGAGATCAGAGCCAAACAGGTGCTGGCAGGTATGTTGCAAACTTTGCAACATACCTGCCAGCACCTGTTTGGCTCTGATCTCTGCAGCATAGGAGGACCGTGGTCATTCCAATCCGGAACCAACCAACCAAGAGGAAGCCAAAGATACCAGGGAAGGACGCGGAACCACCCGAGAAGGACGACCAGGCTGTGTGACGCGACCCTGGCAGGAGATCCCCCTTTTTCCTACGGACATCACGGGCCGGAGGGTCCTTATAGATCTCAAAGGCGCTTTTACATCTGAATTCTGGTAAGCCTCCACACTGACCAAAGTTGGAGCCCTTCTTATCACATTCAATACCCATCACAAAGAGTCACCGATTTCACCTGAAGATTCTTTATTTGGAGATAGCACATTGGATCCTTGTCACACTTTATGGACACTTTGTCACTTTAATACATTATTATTGTTTTATTGATAACTTCATTATTATTTATGCTAGCATTTCATTTTATTAATTTATGCCTATTTATTTTATGCAACTGTTTCACTTGAATGATCACTATGTATTGCATCCTATGACTGGTGTAATATCACAATTTGCCGTCATCTGATATTTTTCATTTATTCAGTTTAGCGCCACCACACACAATATACATATTCTTACGATTTAGTTTGGTCGACACAGGTGGCCGCTTACTACCTCCATCCCCACTTCACTCAGGGCATAGCGCGGAAAAACCCCCCTTTTTTAGCCCTGCTACTTATGACATTGGAATGATTAGGTGCATATGAACCTGGAATATTAATGGAAAGGTTGCTCTAGCCAATTGGCAGGGGTTTTTTGGGCCCCATAGCCTGCTGAGAGAGCCTATTTATTTGGGAGGAGTCAGGTGATTGGTGTTCAGTGCCACCCATATGGCTGTCTGGGTGAATGTGTGTTGGAGACTCCCAGTTGCTAGGCCAGATGCCTGAGGCCAATCCAGGAGCACCTGGTTGCTAGGCAGTCTGAGGCCTACCCAGGACAAGCAGCAGCAGCGTGGGGTTGGGACTTCATGTCGGAAGCCTAACCAAGTTGCACGGGTTCTGCCGGCCGGAGAACCCCTCTTTGTCGGAGGTGAAGGGATCGAGTTGCTAATGGAGGACAATCATTCCTGTCGCCAGAGGCAAAGTGTGAACCGGGTCAGAGGTAAAGGGGAAACTGTTGCCCTCAAGGGACAACGCTCCTGTTATCAGAGGCCAGAGTTAAGAGTCTGAGACAGTACCAGAGCAGCCTTTTTCACCAACCTGGGATGGTGGAGAAGCTGGGAAAGTCTCAGTGAAAGTCATGTTAGGAACCCAGCAGGATAGAAGGGGAGACGCTTAAAAGAGAGTTCAGCAGTCAGGCTGAAGAGCCGAGTAAGGGACCCAGCAGGTCAGCATGGGGATGCTCGGAAGGTATAGTAGTTGGCTGTGTAAAATTCAAGGAACCCAGTGGTAGTGGGAGTCCAAGGAGTATTGTTAAGAGACTGTGAGTTTAAGTTCATGAAGTTGCAGTGGGAGGCTGTGAGATGGAGGCCAGGTCTACACAACGGGGATACCAAGTCTGGTATGTGTATCGATCTGTGTCCAAAGTACAAGTTCAATAGCAAAGGAAATAGTTCTCGTCAGGCACAATTCAATGAGAAGGCCTGTGGGACTATACAACAATTTCATTGTCCTATTTTTGTGAATCTCTGAGTCTGCTAAGTGCTTTTGCACCCATTCAAAGGGTGTCCTGGCCCTAACCCTCTCTCCCCGGTTCTTTAAGAGAAAATAAATCTCTTTTGTTCTGCATCATCAAAGTGTCTGACGCCTAACTCAATTCTTTTACCTGCATCCACCATGCCTAGTAACCCACTCTGTGAGGATGGATGTCAGCTGTCCCTTGCTCTGGAGGTCACCATCAGGCCTCTAGGGACCAAGGCCATGGCTATATCAAAAAATTGTATAGGATTAAAATGAATCTTTCAGTTACCACCATTAAACCTTTATCATATAATTAAATACTCTCCATCATGCTGGAAAATCTGTAAACAGTAAGTGTCCTCCAAACAGTATATTCATTGAAAAGTTCTACAATTGTCTACAAAAATAACCACTGCATTGCACTGCAAATAAATTCCCTTGTTATATACAACATTTTCACTTGGTTTCAGTTGTGCCCTCACCTCTGATATATAGCATCAGTTTTCTGCCTACCTTCCTGATTGGGGGAGTAAGAGGAATTCCAGACAAAGTTGGTTTCAAGACTGTAGCCTCTGCTGTTTTTCTGCTGCAACTACAGTCTGCACCCGTAACCTCCAGACTTACATTTGCTACCAACTGCCTCTCTCACGTTCCATTTCCTCATTACCCAGTATCCAACCCTCCCTGCCCCTGTGAGTACCTGCTAATTGACCTAGAGGTACCCTGCAGCTGAGCCAAAACTCATGTGAAGGGTCATTGACATATCACCAGCTACCTTTAGATTCCACTCCCAGGGAAAGATGCTGTGTTAAAGAGCAAGGTCCACATCCCACTGTGTGACATCTGTTGCATTGATATTTTGTACTTTCAACTTTTATCATTCTTGGTAGGGTTGCACCGATATCGATACTAGTATCGGTGCCGATACAGAGCATTTGCAGGAGTATCGGTACTCGTGCAAATGCTCCGATGCCTAGTCCGATACCTGGACACTCAGGGGTGATCGGTGCGGGCGGCGGATGGGGGAGTTACAATCAAATGTCAGGATGGAGAGTGGAGGAAGGAGCCGGTAAATATGTAATTTACCGGCTCCTTCCTTTTCTGAATGGACAGAGTCAGTGACTCTGTCCATTCATAACTGAGCATTGTAAAGTGCGTTTACGATGTCTCAGTTTATGAATTGAGAGGAGCTGCTGTCTCCTTTTCATTCATCTTCAGTGCAGCTGAGGCTGCTGAGAAAGTGACTGGGGAATCTCTATCCTCAGTCCCTTTCCCTGTCTCAAAGAGGAGATGGCAGGGGTCTGTTTAGACCCCCAAAATCTCACCAAAGCCCCCCCCCCCAACAGGATTGATCATTAAAAAAAAGGACATTGCAAACATTGCAATAAATAAAAAATTAAAAGTAAAGCTGTAAAAATAATAAAAAATAAAATAAAAAACATGGATACTGACTTCCCCCCCCCCCCCCAAAAAAAAGAAAGCATTGCAAAAAAAAATTGTAAAAAATAAAAATTGTGAAAAAAAATAAAATAAAAATTAAAACTTATAAAAGAAATAAATCACCGCGCTCTCTAAAATAAACAAACTAAACTTAAAATAATGCTGCTGCTTTTAGTGAAGAAAGTGTCCAAAATAGAAAACTAAAAAATGCAAACGTTTTCAGCAGCGCAATAGTAAATGATCGCATATGTCATAACATAAAGTGCATGTGCTAACAGTCCATCTGAGACAAGACAAATGTCCTTAAAGTGCTTGTGCAGCAAAACTTTAAATCAGGAACTCCTCCACCAGTGCCACCACGTGAAATCAATGAACACACTGAGGCTCACCAGATGTCCCAAGGTCAATCGGCATGTCTTAAATCTGACAATGATCTCTCTAACAGAATATCCCACAGAATCACCAACTTTCACCATCTAATCTTTCTGTCAAAGTGGCAATGCTGTGACAAAAGCACAATGTGCCCCACAAATCTGCCCTTCTCTTTGAAAACCTCAGTTTCCCAAAACTATGCTCTTTCAATAATAATCATAGCCATAGCCACAGCCATACATGTACCAAGAGAGTGGGTGGGTGTACCAAATTGCTCGCCACACTCGCTCGTCTTTTCCTCTTTGAGGTTTCTCCAAGCTATTGCCACTTTCTCTTTGCAGCGATTTTGCACCAATTTTTGTCGCGATTTTGATGCGACTTTAAGCAATGTCTGTGTAATTTTTAGGTCTATGAACCTCAAATCGCATCAAAGTCAGACCAAAGAAGTGCAGGGACTACTTTGAAGTCTCTGCAACTTGAAGTCGCACAGATATGAATGATACTCATTGGAAATCATGGGGTACGACTTGTCATTCGATTTTTCAGTCCCAAGTTGTAGGACAAGTTGCACAAGTGTGAAAGGGGCCTTAGAATTACATTTCAAATATCTGGCTTTGTATCTCAAAAAAAGACAGCAGAATCAGCCCAAACAATGTTATCCAGACACTTTGCCATGACATTGTAGTTTAAAATCATCCTAGCATGCTCTCTGGCTGGTAAACTGGGATTGGTATTGATCAATGGGGTCAATAGACAAAAAGTCAGCAAGGTTCTCTACCAGTTAACATCAAATGTGTTTAGTTTTGCTATAGAACTGCACAATTTACACCTGTATCACACTTTACATAGGTAGGTGCTAGATTAGGATTGTTGTGAGTGAAGGAAAATTTAGGCAGGCCTGCCTGGAAGTAAGGCCTGTTTGTTTGGAACTGCCTGGGGTATTCTGAGGAGCCCTGACCAATCCCCAACTTGGATTGGCAGGGGGCAGACCTCTTAAAAATACCTAGGGTTAGCCCAGCTGGGGGGGGGGGAGTTGTTGGGTGGAAGTAGTGGAGATGGAGTACTGAAGATAAATAGCAAATATGTAGCGCTCTACCTAATGAGTATTTACATATTTTAAGACCTTGGTTGAGCAGAGAGTAGTTAAAGCGGAGTTCCACCCTTTCTGAATGTTTATTAAAAGTCAGCAGCTACAAAAAGTGTAGCTGCTGACTTTTAATGAACAGACACTCACCTTTCTCCTGGTCCAGTGACGGGGGCCACACGGAGCCTCGCTCCTCTCCCCTTCCACTTCGGATCGCCTAAGGTGACCGGAGCGAAAGTACCCGAAAAAATCGTGTATCCCCATTGTAAGGAGAAGGGAACCTATTACCTTTAGTCTCTCCATTTTGTATGGTAAATGTTGCTTTAACATTGTGTAATTGCTTATGCTCACGAGTCTCTTGCCTCTGCACACGGCACATTCTGACCTCAGTGTAACTGTCTGCAACCTTGCAGATGTGCCTTCTGAGTGATCACATTCTAACCGTTATCTTTTCCTTGAAGAAATAACACAATGTACAGATAACTGCCAACAAGGCAATTTTTCTTTCTCTGCATAAGAGATGTATTGTGCTTCCCCCTTTGTATGAAATGTATATAAACGCCCCTTTTTGCTATCAGTAAACAGAGATTGATTTCACCATCCTTGTGTCTGTGTCCATTCCCACTTGGGTGAACTCTTTCTCTCCCAGATGTCCGAGCTTAAGACAGATTGACTATGATAGCCGGGGGGTTATCATAGCAGTTCCTAGCAAGTGGAGGTCCCACAGAGATCGGAGAGTCATCCCTTCTGGACCCCGGTAAGATATACACAATTTTGTTTGTCTATCCGGGTGTTCTCGGGCTCTGACTTAGTTCTGATCTCTGAACTACGGCCTACTCCGGGAGTCGCCTTTTTGT
The DNA here is from genome assembly GCA_018402905.1 of Glandirana rugosa. Classification (NCBI taxonomy): domain Eukaryota; kingdom Metazoa; phylum Chordata; class Amphibia; order Anura; family Ranidae; genus Glandirana; species Glandirana rugosa. The sequence continues at coordinate 151,640 of BLSH010338047.1, read as the reverse complement.
GGAACTGCGGCGTGCTCCGGGAGCCGCCTTTATATGAAGTTACGGCGTACTCTGGGAGTCGCCTTTTTCATGGAAAAGAGTCTCCGGGAGACTCATAAAAGCACTGTGTGAGACATATTGTACTTTGACAATTGTCAGTCTGTCTTGGGTGATCTTGCTACTTTGCTTTTCTCTACTGTTGCGTAGAAGTATAAGATAATTTGTTTGTGTGGCATAAGGTCCAGGTGGTAAGTGTATGGACAAAACACCACTGATTTCAATGTGAATAAGGATTATATACCTGTACACTGAACTGTGACATACGGTAGATTGTCCTATCCTTTGTTGAGAGTGTCAAGTGGTCACGTGCCATTCGAACTCGCTCTGTACTGTCAGTTTGACTGAAGTACCCGGTGACCAGCTCACGTTTATGGAAGACGCACCCTAAGGGAACTTAGAGTGGCAGTCGAGCACTGTGAGCATTCTCTAGAACAATAGGGTTAACTGTCTGCATTACAGCTGACATGTCATGTCCCGACTGTAAGACTGGAATTTTGTTAGGTATTAATGACAATGGTTGGGGACTAATAAAAACAGTGCCAGGAGGTTATAGAGCCGAGATCCTTGGTCTCAAGCCACTGTTAGAGGACATTCCTCACATTTTAGTATTAAGACTTAACGTACACCATCTCGTAGCAGCCAAACAAGGTAGTAGAATAACGGGAATTGAAGAGGTAGCAAGAAAGGAGGGACACCAACCTATAAGGTGCCAGCTCCAACCCATACAGCCAGAGGGACTTGAGGAAGCCGAGAAACAGAGGATTAGGAATCTGGGGTGGTCATTAGGAACCCCAGAACCTGAATGAATAATATCACCCAGACTACTGGGCTGCTGATTCAACATATTGGTCCCGATAGAAGGACACATATAATTAGAGTACCATACAATCTTTACGCCTGGTCAACTACTAGAGAAAACCCTCAAGAAAATGTAATGAGCTAAAGTTGTTCTATAATGTTTTTCCCGGAATAGGCGAGATATGCAAGATGTCTTAGTCTGTGCATGTGAAATTAATTACTGTCTAGTTAACCCATGGGTGGACAATCTGGAAGTACGCTGTTTTTTTTGTGTTAACTATGAAGAGGTTAAATGCTTTCTGTAGTGAAAGTGAGATGATAAATGGGTAATGATAAGTGTAACTGGTTTATATATTTGAAGGTTTATGTAAGTTAAACATTGGAAAAGAAAGTTTTTTTGAAGTTATGAAAGAGTACATTGTAAGTAAGCTGATGTGAGTAAGATAGAAGTTTTTGTCAGAAAGTTTTTGGTAAGTTTAATTGTAAGAGAGAAAAGAAGGGAAGTATTTAAGAATAGTAAAAGAAAGTGATAGTATGTGTTGTATACAGATGGGAAAATGTAAGTGATTCAGAGAGGTAATTGTGTATGGAGATGCTGGACCTTCTAGTCATGCGTGCTCTTTGAAGTTGTGACCCCCTCCTAAGGAATGTGTTCATGACAGTATGTGCTCGCTTTCAAACCCCCCCCCCTTCCTTGATTTCTTAGAAAATAAACTACAATGTATTTTGTATGATGTTTGCTTCTGTGAAACATAGGGACATTTTTAACTTTTATGTAGAAGTAAAATTTTAGTTGAACGAATCAGTTTTGCTATATAATTCTAGCATTATTTGGAACAAAGGAAAGATGGCCGATTACTACCAATTCCTAAACGGTAGCCACGATTTTTATGATTATTTAAATGTTTAGTTCTCCAGTCCAGCCTATTGGGCGTGGAAATGGAAAAAGCTCCACCCACTGAACAAAAACCATTTGTACCCTTCGGTGAAAGTCATTTTGAACAAGACAGTTGACCAGGCTAGAACACCTTTACTTAACAGTATGTGATGGGACAATATTGAATGATCACAGGAGATAGATGTATACATATGTTATAAATTGGTTTAAGTAATAAATTTAATGAAGTGTGATATTTTAAAATACAGTATTAATGATTGTTTTATGAGTTGTTTGTTAATATAGAAGAAACTAGATCTGTATAGAATTGAACCAGTCATTGAAATAGTAACATCAATATGAGTGTGATATGTGGTCCCACCCTTAAGAAATTTTACAGGCAGTAAGTTTTGTTGTCCCCGCATCTCACGGGGAAACCTTGGGCATGGTGTGATGGGAATGATGCCTGGAGAATTGCAGAGGGTTATAGATGTATAACAAGAGGTGTTGGACATATCTGAACGTTTTGTGCGGAAGGAGGATAAATGATTGGACATATTGCTGACAGAGGTAGAAGGGGGAGAACTGGCCACTCTGCCCCTGACGCTCTGATTAGCCAGCAAAAGTGATATTGGGTTGATGAAAACTGCGGATGCAGTAATCATAACTCCAAAGGTTCCTTCCGCCCACACAAAAGGCAATATCCCCTGAAACAAAGGGAACAAAAGTGGAAACACAAGGTGGTACAAGGGAAGGTACCCTGTGGTTAGGCCCAGATTCTAATCCAATTCTGTCTAGCAGTTTGTTCCATCCCCAGGTATCGCATCAGAAGGTGAAAGACCCATTCTTGTGGAATCAGGAGATTGGATCTGGATAAAGGTGCACAAAAGGAAAAAATGAAGGACCCTACCAGGCACTCTTAACCGCACCTATCGCTGTCAAAGTCGGTAAGCAAACATCCAGACCCTAATATCCCTGAGGGCAACAGAGTATCCCCAAAATCATTAGACTAGAAAACAAATCTATGTGAGTGAGTGTTGTGAATGGAGGAACATCTTTTCTTTTAAATAAAGGGATTCACATCCTGGAAGGAGAGACCACCTCCCTCCTATAAGAGGTGAAAGTAACACTGTGAACTCAACAAATAGGAATAGGTAGATAGGAGGTGACCATGCTTTTTCAGCTGTCCCTGGGATACCACAAAACCCCTCAAGGAAGGTTCCTGATTATTGCTTGTACCTTATTCGCCATGGGTCTTGGCACCTATTGGCCCTGGGAGACTTTGAAGTTGAGAGCAAAAATGTCAGATCTCTCTAAGAGGAGGATGAGAAGGCTGAATACAGGAGAGGTTAAGGGGTGGGGTGTACTAGAAACACCAGTGTTGAATACGGAAGCTTTAAACCAGACCATAGTGTTTACCTTAACAAAGAGCCAGGTATTTGACCCAACAAAAGTTATTTATGACCTTGGGGTTGGGGCCTATAATATATATATATATATATGTGTGTGGGAATGTGGTTATTGGGAGAATGTATGGTGGACAACAGACCCCCACAAGTGGGAGACTAGTTCGGCTAGAATTCCCCCAGATGACATAAGCACCTATCAGAGGATCCCCTTATCGAAGGGAAGCCAAGGGAATATTATCCTCACAGTACAGAACCCAGAGGTTAAAGACAGTGGAGTATATAGGCTAGGAATAACTATGTCAGGGACGGATCCTTGGGCTGAAGTCAAACTGCAGGTAAACCCTCCCCAATGTGCCCCTGCCGGTGCCATGGGCAACTTACCCCCTGAGGTGGGAGTATGGCAGGACAACGAGGTAATTGGGGTAGTAATACAGCCAGAAGATAGACTGAGTATAGAGACTGGTTATTCTGACAAGAATGAATGGATGAAGTTTACAGCCAATTCTACTAATGCCTCTGACTGTGTAGTGTGCACCAGTGGAAGACCAAGCCTAGCGACTGTTCCAGTCCCCCCAGTTTTCAATATGACATGTATTTTATTGATGATGCAAGGTAAAACAGATAACGAGGGTTGCAAAAAAGAAATTGATAAGTTTCCTGTGACTAGAATGAAAACCAAGCCAGTAGGTGTGACAGTCTATAAGGGGAATTACACTTGTTTTAATAATACTCTTAAACCGACTTCACATGAATTTAGATATTGCAAAACTACATATCAGGTCAGAAGTGATGGAAGATTCCCCATCTCACTGTTTGCCAATCAAACACAAGCTCTAGCAGACACTTGGTGGTTGTGCAGAGACAATAAACTAAGGCCTTTATTGGGCTCAAATTGGGCTGGAATATGTACGCTGGTGAAAGTAGTTCAACCCTTTCTAATCTTCCCTACCCAACTAGAAGGTGTTCCTATATAGGATAAGGTCACCAGCATAAAATTAAATAAGATAACCAAGCGAGATATTCCAGAGGGAAGTTTTGATAGATCTGTATATATAGATGCTATAGGCGTACCGAGAAGCATCCCTGACAACTTTAAAGCTAGAAACCAAGTAGCAGCAGGTTTCAAATCAATTTTTCTGTTTATATCTGTAAATAAAAATACTGATTGGATAGACTATATATATTGCAATCAACAGCGCTTTGTTAGCTACACACGAGATGCAGTCCAGGGCCTTGCCGAGCAGCTTGATGCCACCTCACTGACAGCCTGGCAGAACAGAATCTCCTTGGACATGCTCCTGGCCAAGAGGGGAGGGGTCTGTGTAATGTTTGGCACCACATGTTGCACATTTATCCCTAATAATACTGCCCCAGATGGCAGTGTCTCCCGAACATTGAAGGGCTTGGAGATGCTGTCTCAGGAGCTGGCAGAAAATAGCGGGATTGAGGACCCCTTCACCGGATGGATGGAACACTGGTTTGGCAAATGGGGCAAGTTTTTGACCACCTTGGCCACCGCGGTTGCAGTGGTACTGTCAGTATTAATATGCGTAGGCTGCTGTCTGGTACTATGCATGAAGGGACTCATCTCAAGGGTAGCAGATAGAGCTGCGGGTGATGTAATATATGCAGCGCTGTCCACACAAGACCCTGACTTATATGACAAACCAGGATTAGCCACACCGCTTGTATGAGAAAGTTAAGCTGTTTTTATGAAAATCCCCACCGAGACAGGCTCCTGGAGTGGGAGCTTAAATAAGAATCTACATTTTGTAGGTTCAACAGGAGGGGGAAATGTTGGAAGAATGGGTTAAGTCGGGAGTCTTTTATTAAAATGTAGCTAGGGTAATGCTTTATGTGAACCTATAAAATGTTGATTTTGAAAGCATTTGACGGTATCCATTTTGTATGTTAGGGTTCCACTTTAAATATCTGTTAGTCTGGCTTGTTTCTGGCCTTATCTTGAGAGAATGTCTTATGCTCGGTTCTCATGAAAAAGATGAAGTCAGCTAATCACACAATATACATTGTATCAATATTATGCAGCTAATGTTCCCTTTGTATCTTCATAATGTAGTAATGAATGTGTTTATTTGAGACGAGAGAACATCCAGTGACAGGGGGAGATGTCACTGCTTTTGAGAAAATTAAACTCTTGGATATGTGATGATTTGAATTATTTATTTTCCCGGCTCCAAGATGGATTTCTTATAGCACTGCTTAAATTTTGTTTCACTTTCTATTGGTCACGTGGGAAAACCACCCATTTAACTGCTGTTTTACCTATGGCAGTTTACGAAAGTTTTAGTTGTAAAATA
>BLSH010338047.1:125311-146189 GCA_018402905.1 Glandirana rugosa | reverse complement strand
GTTGTAAAGGGGGAAGAAGGCTCATGGAATGGGAGCTTAAATCAAGAATCTACATTTTGTAGGTTCAACAGAAGGGGGAAATGTTGGAAGAATGGGTTAAGTCAGGAGTCTTTTATTAAAATGTAGCTGGAGTAATGCTTTATGTGAATCTATAAAATATTGATTTTGAAAGGGTTTGACGGTATCCATTTTGTATGTTAGGGTTCCACTTTAAATATCTGTTAGTCTGGCTTGTTTCTGGCCTTATCTTGAGAGAATGTCTTATGCTCGGTTCTCATGAAAAAGATGAAGTCAGCTAATCACACAATATACATTGTATCAATATTATGCAGCTAATGTTCCCTTTGTATCTTCATAATGTAGTAATGAATGTGTTTATTTGAGACGAGAGAACATCCAGTGACAGGGGGAGATGTCACTGCTTTTGAGAAAATTAAACTCTTGGATATGTGATGATTTGAATTATTTATTTTCCCGGCTCCAAGATGGATTTCTTATAGCACTGCTTAAATTTTGTTTCACTTTCTATTGGTCACGTGGGAAAACCACCCATTTAACTGCTTGATTGTTAATAAAAGATACAGACACTGATTAGGATGATTATATGATCATCCCTAGGTTACAACTCAGAACACATCTATTTTTTATGCATATTTATTATTATAAAAAATTTAAGCCTCACTTTCAGTAGGATTACACATAGGCAGACCTGTTGTACTGTGTTTCGGACTTCATTTATAGCCCCAAGACCGCAAGTGATAGCTATAACCAGAACTGTAGCTCTGACAGAACACAACCCTGCCTGGATTCACGCCACCGGAATAAAATTGGTAAAGAAGAGACCTGACTCAGAGGACCCAGGAGCAAGAAAGGAGGTATTAACAGGGGCAGAAAGCCCTGACCTCGAAAAGGAAAGTCAAGACAAGGGGGTATTAATGGAGGTAGACAACCTTGACCCTGAAAATGAACTGCTACCTGAATTTTGGACAATGGCCCTTAATCTCCCTGATCCTAACCCAATTTCTAGTGATTCTATTGACTTTTCTCATGTGTATTAGTACAGAGGTGGTCATTACCCAAAAGGGTAAAACTCCCAGTCTCACAACATTCTGGTATAACACACCATATATATATGTAGCCACCTTTACTTTTGACTACTGCCATATAGTTCACTGTCCTATAGTATTTTATCAGTGTAAATTTTATATTCATAGGGGTACATATATATAGATGTTCAAAGAGGGGTCCAAGGTGAACTCAAAGCCAGACATCAAGTGACAGCTGGATTTGAATCACTTATCCCCATAATAACTGTTAATTAGAATGTGGAATTGATACATTATATTTATTATAATCAACAATGTTTTGGTAACTAACTCAGGCATAGACAATCCTTGGGATCAATACTTTGGGTGGTTCACCAGCTTGAAGCAAGCCCTTATTCAGCTAGGTCTTATCATATTAGTCATACTCATAGTTATAGGTATAGTGGTATGCTGTGTCATTCCATGTTTTAAGAAAATGCTTAGTAAAGGAGTTGACAATCTCTCTATGTATTCCTCCCTACCTCCTAACCAGACAACCCCCTCAAAATTCTGGCCAATACACCGAGTATATTAAAAGACATAGACAAAAGTAAAAGAATCTCATCATATAAAGACGGGTGGACATAGTCCTTTCTTTGCAGCAAGGAAACAAAGGATCTGAGAGTCCTATGCCCACTAACTTTCCTAGGGAACTATATGTCCCTGATGACGTCTAGTATGGTCCTGGGAGTGTGGAGAAAACCATGAGTATTGGTTTTAAGAGGGGATTGTAAGGGGAAGGAAACCTATTACCTTTAGTCTCTCCATTTTGTATGGTAAATGTTGCTTTAACATTGTGTAATTGCTTATGCTCACGAGTCTCTTGCCTCTGCACACGGCACATTCTGACCTCAGTGTAACTGTCTGCAACCTTGCAGATGTGCCTTCTGAGTGATCACATTCTAACCGTTATCTTTTCCTTGAAGAAATAACACAATGTACAGATAACTGCCAACAAGGCAATTTTTCTTTCTCTGCATAAGAGATGTATTGTGCTTCCCCCTTTGTATGAAATGTATATAAACGCCCCTTTTTGCTATCAGTAAACAGAGATTGATTTCACCATCCTTGTGTCTGTGTCCATTCCTACTTGGGTGAACTCTTTCTCTCCTGGACGTCCGAGGTTAAGACAGACTGACGGGGAGATGATAGCCGGGGGTTATCATAGCAGTTCCTAACACCCACCCCCCCTCCTCCACAAAAGCTCAGTTTCAGCATCCGGAGCTAGGGAGGAGTACTTAAAGCGGAAGTTCCACTTTTGGGTGGAACTCTGCTTTAATTATAAATCCACTTATCTGTATAACTTGTGCCTCAGAGGTGATAGTTAAGATAACCTATCTCCCCACAATAAAGTGCTAATGCATAAATATATCAAAATCCAAAGAAATAATTATATGTGTAAATCCTTGAATGAGTCCATATGCACACAAACATAGCAAAATATCGCCAAACGGTCCTAGTGTGTGCTAATGAGTCATAGTTGCTCAGACACGATCGGTGTCAAGGAAAATGCCTGGACATGTCCTGCTAGTCTCAGCATGCCTGTGAACTTCAGTTCATCTAACAAGGGGTTACAGCAGCATGCTGTGGGATGGGCCTGCCTATCCGTTTAACAGACATCAGCCTGTCTGGAAGCGAGGGGGCGGTACCACGCCCTAGAGGAGACTCAGCATTCCGTGCTACCAGACACCACGAGGCGAAAGAAAATGGTGGAGGGTGGTCGTTTACTGCCAGCATTAACTTGGTTGCTGGAACTGCCAGAGCGGACACTGGTAGACACTGGTGTCTGGTTGGATTTGCCCCCGGGGGGATTGATGGGATGGAGCGACTATGCCTGCTGTACCCAGAATGCTGAATACCGACCGTGGTGGTCAGTGCCTGGATTTGGCGCGGTCATTGTGGCGAACCGCTCACCCGGCTTGCATCCAGCCAGCAGGAGCCACAGTACTACAATGTGGCCTTGCACTTAGGACTGTGTCGTGTGCAGCTGTGGACATCCCGGAAGGCCGGAGCTGGCCTGGCATCATCGACGAAAGGTGGGGCAGAGTCTGAGCCTGGTGACTCCCCTGCGAACAATCATGACATAGGGGAAGATGAGTCTGCCGTGGCCTGCGGCCTGGTCGGGGACCTGGTAACTGTAAGTACTGCCGTGAAGGAGCCAGATGTCCCTGAAATGCCGGCTGCATCTATGTCCCTTGCTATCCCTATCTGGCAGGAGCCAGTGCTGGAGGGAGGTGCACCCTCAGGTGAGCCAGAAGGGGAAGGAAAGGACAGGGCCATAGATTGGGGTTCCCCCAGACTGCAATCGGAGTTCGGGTGCCTGGAAGAGATAGCAGATTGGTCGTCCCACAGCAGCTCAAAGGAGGAAGTCCAGTCAGGGGTGGTAGATGTTCCAGATCTGGCTATGGGAGCTGAGGAAGCCTGCAAGGACCCCCATCAATAGCAGACAACTTTTCCACAACAGACCTCCCACCACCCAGACCAGAGTAGCTGAATACAGGCAGTGGGTCAAGAGGATGCTTGTGTCCTCCCTGGAAAAGGAAAAACCAGAGAACGGCCCAGGTTCTCCCAGCTCCATAGGGAGGTTCAGCGCAAAGTTGCTCTGGAGTGGGGTCTGGACTATACCTATGTCCCTCCTGAGACCATGGACATCATCGAAAGCTCCCAGGGAGAGTGGGCGGATGAGTTCATTTGGGAATACTTGCACATCCCCAAGCCCTTGCGGGTGCTAGAGAGCAAGACCTGGGCCCACTTTGAGGAATTCGGCATGAATGGTGACTGGAGTGTAGCAGAATGTGCCTTTCCTCCTGATTTTGAAGAGATGGACTTACCTGCTGCCCAGCAGATGAGGCGTATCCCATTGTAAGAACACTAAGGGTAAGGTCTGTCTCTGGAACTGATCCTTTGAAGAGCCTGTTTGTCCGTGGAGGGGCTCCTCCCATCAGAAACTTTAAAGACGAACTGTTTGCTTATGTGTTTTTTTCTCCTTTTACTGTTTCTGTCAGCAGGTTCTGACCCCCTCCTGACAGAACAGACAGGAAAATTACAACGTGGAGCAAATGTGTTATTTTTTCTTTTGATATTTCTGTGGGTAGGATGCTAATCTCCCCACAGAAATTATGTAAAGTGTGTAGTTAGGCGTAAGTGTAGGATGTATTATCTTTTGTCTTCTTTTAGGATTCTGTGGGATGGGATGGCTGTCCATCCCCTCCATCTGGAGGCAAGAATCCCTGTGGGCAGAGTATCTTTCTCATGGGAGAGATGCTCTGGCTCAAAAATGTATATACTGTTAGCTGCAGGGACCTGTAGCTAGGGTGTATTATTTTTATCTGTACAGCTGTAAATACCTACTAAATTTCATGTATTTTTGTACGTAAATTATTTGTACGGTTCCCCTCCCCTTGTTTGTTCCCTTTTCCCCTTCCCAATGTTAGATTATGAGATGTCCTGCTCCTGGGCCCAGGAGCTATTTTCTGTAAATTTCCCAGCTGAGTGACCGGCTGTTTTTTCTTGTGGGTGGTGAGTGTAGCACCCTCTACTTTAGGTGGGTGCTAGAAGTAGTTTTTTTTTTTTTTAAGAGTACAGGAAAATATAAGCAGGCTTAGCTGGAAGCCAGGACTGTTTGTTTTGATCTGTGTGGGCTGGGAGTGGCCTAGAGCAGCAACAGGTGATTCACATGCAGCATAATTTCTCTATCACCTCCTTCCTGCTTCTAGAGGATTTTAAAAGGGAGGTGGGGAAGAGGACTGACGTGGCATGGAGTGTCTCAGGGAGCCTGACCAATCCCCAACTAGGATTGGCAGGGGGCAGGCCTCCTTGATATACTCAGGGTCAGCCCTGCTGGGGAGGAGAGTTCGGGTGGAAGAGATGGAGATGGAGATGGAATAGTGCGGAGGTCGCTAGGGCCTTGGGAAGCCCCCAGTCTGGGGGGGGGGGGGTTGACCTTGGCCTGAGAGAGCTCTGGTGCAGTCAGGAGGAGAGAGTGAGATCCTGGAGGAGAGGCACAAGGGAGAGTGGGAAAGGACAGTGGGAGAGAGCACTATTGGAGAGATACACCGGAGGGGATTGGTCTGAGAAAGGTACAAGAGCCAATTGGGACTGTGGTGTCACTGTGGCAATGGAGAGGACCATTGCAGCCAGGAGGGCTGGCAGGGCCTGGAAGATGGGCTGGGAGCAGTAGTCCATCAGGCTAGCTTACACCTTATGTACTCTGCTACACTTTGGGGGCCCACTGTCCCTGCCTGTAATGGGCGGTCCAGAGGCCATGCTAAAATAACAGCAGGCCTCACCATGTGCTCGCTAGGCCGGTAAACCAAGTTTTGTGTAGGAGAGTGGAACATGAGTCCTTGAGAAGCAAGTCTGTGCAGGAGAGTGGAACAGGAGTTATTGAGAAGCAAGTGTGTGCTGGAGAGAAGGAGTGTATATACAGGAGGTTTATATAGATGGTCCAATTCAAGTTGGCATCAATCCAGTGAACATCCCATAACTATCCCAATCCCTATCCAAGATCAATCCCCTAATTAAAGTACCGGCCTGTTTTGTGACTCCGGAAAAAAGGAAAAGTGTGATTGAGGGCAGTGTGAAGGGTGGAACCACTACATTCAGCAACCCACAAGGGAGCAATGGTTACAACTATGTTAAAAGTTAAATAGAAAGATTTCTCAAAACTAATGCTACAAAGCTTGTAGGTTGAATCTCCCTCCAGCTTCTAATATTTCCAAGGGATTCTGGTGGAGAGATTTCCACACCAGTTTTTTACTGCTCAGACAATGTCAGCTATGACCATACCAAAGGGGTCTTATGCTTACTTCTACGTTCTACTATGTAAAATAATAGGAAATTAGGCTTCACATCCCCTAAGGAGGGGTGGAGAAAAGGTAGTGGGGGTGTGGAAAGGAAAGTAACATTTTCAAATATGGCTTAAAACAAGCAGGTTTGACTCTCTCACATGTTCAGTATTACTGGGTTGTTCAAGGGTATTTCAGCTATACCTTGGTGTATTTTAATAATACTTAAGGGACAATTGTGGCTTTGTACAGCGATTTTCACTGTGTGGCCCCAGTTGAAGCTACACAGCCTTTCTAAGTATAGATCTAATGATCTTCGCTGTGTGGCCTTGCTTGGAGCTGCACTGCACAGTCGTAACTGTCTGTTCCATAGTGTGCATACACACCACAGCCTTGTTCTTTCCATTGGGATAGCAAGGATCTAAAGGACCACTTGAGGCCTCCTAAAGTACAGTTTTACCATAGTTATTAATAGGGCTGTGGCCACATTCTGGAGAAAGTCTGTGAGCAGAGTCACACAGTGAAGATTGTTAGGCTAAAGGTATTTGTCATAGTGGCTAACACTCAGGGGTGGGGGTGGGGACATATTATTTGACAACTGTACAAAGGTATAATTGTCCTTTAAAGTGTATCTAAATTTAGCCAAATCTTTGTAATCTTGGATAGAGTAGGGAAGGGTTGGAATGACTGTGAGGGTTTTTATTGCTGTCTGTGTCCCTACTTTTCTATTTGTCCTGGCATACATTGTCATTGAGACAGAAAGGGTAGAAAATGTTTATATTTTACAGTTGCCAGAATAGGAGATGACATTCGCCAATGAGGACCCCTGACTTTTGGAGAGATTTCTTCTGACTTCCTGTTTTGTCTTCTGGGCAGTAAATTGTGAAAAATCCTTCCCCTCCCCTTTTTTTATGTTTTTATTTGTTTTTTGTTGTTCTTTCTTCCTCATATGCATTAGTCTGGCTTATCCATGCATTCTGCCCTCCTCCCCAATCCCTGGATCCCAGGACTCAGGTACCCAGTGTCAACCTCTGACTCTCAACTGAAGGTCATTGTTGTCTAATAGTGTTATACCTTTATTGTACCTCATATACTAGCATTGCAACTTTTCATGTGCCTTATCCGTTGTATACCATGCGTGGGAATTCTGCTGTTGTGTTATTCTTTCAGATTTTTACCAATAAGGCTGGGGTCACACTATTGCGAATTGATTTCCCCGCATCCACTTTGCATGTCAGGAGACTGTGACTGGCTCTCAATGGAGCCGGTTCACACAGCTCCAGGACGGCTGTGGAGCAAATCGCACAGGAGTTCTGTGCATCTTCTGGTCCGTTTCAGGTCCGAATTCAGACCAAAATCATACCTGAAACAGTGAACAGGGACGCACCGGACCCCTGCTGTGAGCCGCTCTGCACAGCAGTGTGAACCCAGCCTAAAAATGATGGTACCAGAAAATAAATAAATAAAATGATAATACTTAAAATGTTTCTAAAGCAAAAACTTTGTTCCTAGGGTGGTAGGGGTTAAAACCACTGTCAGACCTTTGTTTGTAGTCCATGTGCCATTGGGAAGAATTACCTTTTCATCCTGTCCTAGAGATACCATAGAAAGCGAGAGTAGACCTCATGGAAAAGTCCAGTGATTGATATAGCTTTGATAAAATTTAAACTCACGAGGATCATGTTAAATTAAACAATTGTAGGTGTATTGCGAGGTAAACAATTTCTATTCGACAAAATATGGTACCTCTGGCTTACCTATTGGCAGGTTCCTAACACACTAAGCTGACTCCAAGGATGGGCGGAGGAAGAACCCTGAACGGTATCACCTTCTTTCTTTCTCTTTTCCTTACGTGATTTTTTCTTCTTGTCTTTCACTGCCAGCCATGTTACTGTTCCCTGCCCTCCTCTTATCCCCTTTCTTATGTTATTAGCAATGGGGAGTAGTGTCCCCCCATAAATGACTAAACGTTGTTTGCAAATGGAGAGGGCTTCTGAAATCTTACGCCACATGTTAATTGCTCTACCAACTTGTAGGCCACTTTATAGAGATTCTGTATTTTTGATGTTTTGGACCTCTATCTAGGTCCTTTTGTATACCATTTGGAGGTCCTGATAGGCTGTTTTTGTGATGGTTTTATTGTATTTATAATGAGTCCTTGGTTACATTATGCTGCCATTCATCACACGTTTGTTCTCCCTATTTGTATATGTTTATATAGGACCTGATAGATGGCCCATTTCAATTGATATGGTCCTTCATGTTCCACCCCCCCCCCTCCCCCCACACACACCTTTTTTCCCCTATTTTTATTATATGTATCTACTCTGTTGTATGTACAGTGCTTTGCGTGGATTGTTTGCAGCTCTGCTTGGTATTGTTGCTTCTTTATTTTCAGAAAGCATACAATAAACACAATTGAAACAGAACATGAGAGTAAACCTCTCTACAGCATGGGGAAATCTGTCCCCTCTACAGTTCTTACCAGGGCAGGTGTCCCCATTGGAGGATTCCCTATTTAGTGTTCTGGTGGCAACTGTAAATTTTGGATTCCCTTTCACTTTCTATCCTGGTGACAATGATCACAAGGGTCAGTCTTCCCAGCGGGAACACAGACAGCGATAACAATCTAACACAGGTTCTAACTTCTAACCCTTGCCTGATGTATCCAAAATTTGGGGAAAAAACTAGATCTATAAAATAATAAAACCTAGTAACTATTTCGAAATTTCAGGTACTGTGTTATTCTTCATATCAGTTTCTGTGCACCCAGGAAGCCCCTGGATCTCATGTGAGGGCTGTATACCGCGGTTTGACTTACAAACATCTTCACTGCCCTTAGACTATTGAATGATGAGGATAGAGCTTAGCTCCAGGAGACATTGGGACTTCATATACAATCTGTGCTCAGGTCCAGGTGCCCTCCTGGAGAACAGAAACTGACTTGACATTTAAAACATTTACTTGCGGGTACTTTTGAAGCTCTGACATTTGCTTTAATGCCAATACTACCACTTTGCAATGTATATAAAAAGTAGTAACTAGATAAATTGAATTACACACCTGGACCCATTTGTTATTGATATCCAGCTGTATCCTTGGTGAGCCATTCTAAAGCTATAAAAGACACCATCAACATTGATTTATTGCTTGTGAGACATAACATCTTGATCAATGACAGTTTATACTGCTATACTGCAGAATATTAGGAAGAGACTGTACTCTGCTTGCGCTGTCACCAACGCATATTGAGGAACAATGGACACTTGGCGGAGTCCCCGTGACAGTAAGAGACAACAAGGGAACTGGATAACTTTACTAGAACTTTTCAGTGCAATGAACAGTAAACCCTGAAAAGAAAATTATATGTTTGTTTAGTAATTGTGTCACCCAATGAAGCCTCTGTGTTGGCAGGTGTTAGTGCACCTTTAATTGTAGAGATGTATTGGCTGGAGATATATATGCCAGTTGTGGGAGGGGTCCAATGGAGTTGGGGCATGGGAGCAGGACACCCCTGAACAGCAAGATGTAGATCTGTGGTGAAAGAGAGAGAAAGAGTGCTCTGCAGGGCTGAACTGCCCCAGTGGTGAGTGAGGACACATTTGAGACAGGAGAAACCTTGTCACCCCTGATTTTTGTCTCATGGGTCTCATGGCTTGGTTTAATATGGCCTCGGGGCCTAAGAAGAAGCACCCTTTTGTGTGAGAGGAAGGTACACCCAGTGTGAGGAATATCTGAGATGTTCATAGCAGATTACATGACAGTTGTAAACAATGGATGGCTTTCTTTCAAGCCATCCAAAACGCGTTTCAGAGGCTTAGGCCACGCCTCCTTAATCAGCTATTGTGGAAATACTGTATTGCTCTGGTCACAGTGTGTTAGAAAAAAAATTATAAAAAATGTAAAAAATTATTACATTTTTTTTTTCATACTGTCACCAGTCATTGTCCTTGATCACCGCCACACCAGTTATATGATAATGCGTACTGCACTGGTGACAAAAAATAAAATGTGAAAAAAATACTTTCCAAATAACTGTGACAATAAATTACAACATCAAAAAACTCACATTGCCTCTTACTAAATACTTGGGACTGTTTACTTTCCAAAAAGTAATTTGGGGGCTATATGTACTGTCCTGGCATTTTCAGGCCTCAAGAAATGAAACAGGGAGTCAGTACATCAGGATTGATCAATTTTCATATATGTACCGTATTTTTCACTCCATAAGACGCACCTGACCAGAAGACGCACCTAGGTTTTAGAGGAGGAAAAAAGAGAAAAAATATTCTGAACCAAATGGTGTACTAAAATATTTACCAGTGCCCATGAAATGCAGCCTGACCTGTGTCAATGAAATGCAGCCAACCTGTGCCAATGAAATGCAGCCTGACCTGTGCCTGTGAAATGCAGCCTGACCTATGCCCATGAAATGCAGCCAACCTTTGCCAATGAAATGCAGCCTGACCTGTGACCATAAAATGCAGCCGACTTGTGCCAATGAAATGTGGCTGACCTGTGCCCATGAAATGCCACCTGACCTGTGCCCATGAAATGCCACCTGACCTGTGCCCATGAAATGCAGCCGACCTGTGCCAATGAAATGCAGCCGACCTGTGCCAATGAAATGCAGCCGACTTGTGCCCATGAAATGCAGCCGACCTGTACCATGAAATGCAGCCTGACTTGCCTCTCATGGCGCCAGCACCGCAACAACAAACAGCGGAGCACAGCAGTCAGTATTGCAGGAGAAGTGGATGCAGCAGGTCGGGTGTAAGGCACACTGTCACAGGCACTTAGGTCATGTATTTTCTTCTCCCTCTTTTTTTCTTTACCTAAAATGGGGACATGTGGGTCCCGGGGCGTTTTTGGTGCGCTTTGCCACGTTCCAGTGCAGTTCAGTGCGGAGAAGGTGAGGCATGTTCTGCTTTTTTTTTTCTGGAGCGGGGGCGCACTGGAGCTGGCTGCACAGGTGTGGGCTATGCCATTGAGGGGGTTTGTGGCCTGCTTTCCATGCATTTTTGATGTGGGGAGGGAACGCGCTGGGCTGCATGTGGTGTGAACTGGCCCTTATAATAATAGGAGGTTTTTTGTTGACCTGTACGTACTTCCCTTCTTACACAATTCTCTATTTTGGCCATAAATCCACACCATCCACTTTTCACCTGTCTTTTTTTAGGAGATTGACATCTTGTCCCCCACATTGGACAACATTGTCCCCATCAAAAATATTAACAGTAAAAAGAGTTTACAGTGATAGCTCTTACATACATGCATAGGACAATTGTTCTCCTATCCCTTCGTTTTGCTTACTGGATTTTTCTGCATAATTCCCTTCAGCTGTAGTCCCTTGGTGGATGCAGAGATGCGCTCGTATTCTTCGTATCCTTGTCCGGTTCTATAATTATTATAATTATTTTAATTGAACTGACTTGCCCTGTTTTAGGGATTTTGATATATTGTATAATGAACTGTAGGAAAACTTTTTTCTGATTTCTATTTAGCTCGCATTCATTCAGTTTCTGTTGGTAACAGTTCATATAGGTATGTGGGCAGGGAAGGTATATTTAGACACTTTTTGATACAATGTCTTTATATATATTACTTTCTCTATATGTCCCAGAGTGCCTTTTGGTCCTTCATGTATATATTTAGAAAACGTGGCTTCCTTGAGTTTTAGTCCTGCTAAGACTTTTTTATCTCTTCATTTTTAATTTTTTTGACCCTTTACATTTGTGATCATTAGCTCATTTAACTACACAAACATGTGCTCTATTTTTTCTTTTTCTCTTTTTTTTCTTTTCAGATTTGGTGTTTTCAACACTCTACATTGTTTGTTCGTGTAAACGCTAGCTGATACATTGTTATTTAACTGGACACATTGGCTCTTCGGTGTGTAACACGATTATTGGATTAAATAGTAGCATTTTTTCAAATGTGGCTTATATGTACTACGTATCAGTATTGGGTCGATTCTAATGTTTATATTGTATGGATTTGTATGTCATTTGTATAATGTCACTTAAATATTATACTATTTCTGTAATAATTTTTTACATATCAATTTATCGCTCTTCAGGGAACTATGATTGACTTTTTCTGCATATATTCCCTGCGGAGCATCTCTGAAGTAATCACACAGCGGATCCACGTTTGTTTGATTGTCCATGAATCACCCTTGATCGACATCTAGGTTGCGTTGCTTTCATATATATTCAGGACAGTCAGACTGTGGAACCAGGCTATGATTAAGCACCCCCACATTATGGTGTGAAACGTGTTAGCCCGCTTTATTGACCCCTTGGGTTTCCTTGATGTATGCTGACTGTCTTTTGGATTTTAAAAGTGATTTTCAATAAAGGAGTGCTTTTACAGAGTGAGGCTGTCCAGCATGTTTCTGCAAGTCCATTTAGGTCATGCTGTTACGACCAGGCTGTGCTGGGTTCCCGGCGGACAGATCATAGACACAGTGGGAAAGGGCGGCGTCTGTAGTCCCGCCCACCATGCCGACTGTCTCTACGCTCTATACTTCCCGCCTTGGACTTCGGAGGAGAATGGAGCAGAGAATGCACAAGGTAGCAGTACTGCTGCTAAGGAGCTGAGCCTCCCTCTTTCCTTTTCAGCTTGCTTGCTGCCTGAGAGACGGTCATCACAGACCACCTACCACCACTACTGTGCTGCCATTGAGGTAAGTGAGTCTGTGGCAGCTGGCAAAATGATTCACTAATCACTGGATTTGTGGGTTACTATTTTCCACTGCTTGGTTGGTACTGATAGTCTAGCCTGGCTCTGTCAGCTATGTTGTGGCGCTGACTGCAGAGCCAAAGGGCTGAGGGGTTACCAGGCACAACAACATTGCTGCCAGAGCCAGGCTGGACTGTTTGCTGCCCTCAGTGCCCTGGCCCTTAATTGTGTTGAAAAGGCAATAATAAGCCCTGGTTCACACTAGGATGTGGTGCAGAAAACCTGCAACGCATCTCCCGCACAAGGCTGTCTTTAACACGGGGCAAAAGGAGTAGCTTCCCTGGGCCCAGCCCCAGTCATTGTTGTGGGGCACAAAGCAGCTGCTCCTTGCACCTGCATTGCCCATAAAAAAGACGGAGGCCAAATACTACTGGGGTGGAGTTGGACTGCAGCTGTGCGGCTTGTTTCCCGGCTTGGTGCTCCATCATCTCCTCCAATTCCCAATCACCCACTGCCTAACCTGCTGTCACGTGACCCCCACATCCCCCTAACAACCAATCACTCACCCTCTAACAACCTGACCTGTGATCAGCGGGGAGGAGAGTCCATGCTGAAAGTCTGGGACCTGTCCTCATTGTCGGTGTCACACAGTAAGTAAATTAAATGTGTGGTGTGTGGGGACACTGATCGCACGTGTTATGGTGATCAGGAAGGACCATTGTGAGAGTTCAGCAGACAATGAACAGGGATAGTAGATCAGACAGTACATGGATGGTCTCTGACCATCTCCTGTAGTACAACTGCAGTCTCTGACAATCTCCTCCGGTATATCTGCAGTTTATGACCATCTCCTGTAGTACGCCTGCAGTCTCTGACCATCTCTTGTACATCTGCAGTCTCTGACCATCTCCTGTAATACACCTACAGTCTCTGACCCTCTCCTGTACTATGTCTGCAGTCTCTGACCATCTCCTGTACTAGGTCTGCAGTCTCTGGCCATCTCCTCTAGTATGTCTGCAGTTTCTGACCATCTCTTGTTGTATGCCTGCAGTCTCAGATCATCTGTTGTACGCCTGCAGTCTCTGACCATCTCTTGTATGCCTGCAGTCTCTGACCATCTCTTGTACGTCTGCAGTCTCTGACCATCTCTTGTAGTACGCCTGCAGTCTCTGACCATCTCTTGTACGCCTGCCCTCTGACCATCTCCTGTAGTACGTCTGCATCTCTGACCATCTCCTGTACTATGTCTGCAGTCTCTGAACATCTCCTGTAGTACGTCTGCAGTCTCTGACCATCTCTTGTACGCCTGCAGTCTCTGACCGTCTCCTGTACCATGTCTACAGTCTCTGACCATCCCCTGTAGTACGTCTGCAGTCTCTGACGTAGTATGTCTGGCAGTAAATGATATGCACAGCCCTTTGGTGTGTCAGGGGCTGCAGTTGAGGCCCTGAAAACCTCATCAGTTGACCATCACTGGGATGTAGTCTCAAACCAAGCTACACATCCACACAATAAATGGAGTATTAAATATTAAAGGTGGCCCTGGTCCTGCACCACATAAAAGTTGCACAGCCCTTGCAACCTGCAGCGGGTTTCAGTGAAATCTTAACAACAACCCAAATGCAGTGTGTTTGCCTGCCCCAGATCCGATGATACAAAATGACCATGTGATCCGGTTTCAATGGGTTCCTAAAATTGGTGCATGCAGGACTTTGGTGTAATGCAGTGCAATCTAAGCCCATTCAAAACGAATGGGCTCAAATCGCACTGCACTGAATCGCATGTGAATTTCACAGAAATGTGATGCAGTTCCTGTGTGACTCACAGCGTGAACCAAGGTTAAGGGTAGTTCACACCTATGCATGCGGTGTGACCTGCGTTTTCATGGGAATGGGCTGCTGTCCCTGTGGGAAATGCAGGGAAAAGGTCCCTGCACCTTTTATAAAAACACAGCTGCAGAGAAATCACATTTTAAATTAAAATAAAGAGCATGTTATATTCACCTGCTCTGTGCAATGGTTTTGCACAGAGTGGCCCTGATCTTCCTCTTCTCTGTGTGCCACAATAGAAAGATGCTTGCTAAGGAGGCACACAGTGCATGCTCCTGTGCTGTAGCCATGCTGCATAGACACTCCCCCCCCCCCCGCTTCACCACTTGATACCTGCTGCTGACCCCCCCAGGACAAAAAATTATCTACAGCCCTGGGTGATTAGAGGAATAGGTGAGTGTGCTGGGGGGGGGGGGGGTGATTACAGGAATAGGTGGGTGTGCTGGAGGGTGATTAGAGGAATAGGTGGGTGCGCTGGGGGGGTGATTAGAGGAATAAGTGGGTGTGCTGGGGGGTGATTAGAGGAATAGGTGGGTGTGCTGGGGGGGTGATTAGAGGAATAGGTGGGTGTGCTGGGTGGGTGATTAGAGGAATAGGTGGGTGTGCTGGATAGGGGGGAGGGAGGATTGGAGGCACGGGTATGGGAAGGGGGGGTGATTAGAGTCATAGTTGTGGGGGAAGGGGAATGATTGGAGACATTGTGCTGGATGGGGAGCCATAAGTGGAAGAGGTGTTCTTGGGAGGGGGGGGTTGGAAATGGGAAATAGCTTAACAGAAGACCCAAAAACTATTAACCCCGTCAGCATAAGTTCAGAGACTAGAAGAAGATGGGGCATCCCTGCACAGTAGATTTCTCCAAGATCCAGCTGCTTGGGATAACCTTCACCACTGGCAAGCTTGTTTAAGCTATAGAGATTTTTTGAAGCTAAACTTAATTTTTAAAGTTGTAGTAAAGTCCATTTTTTTACCATAATGTGCTAATATACACAGCATATTAGCACATTATAGCAGACAAACCTGTCAAAGAAGCCCTCCACTGTAGTGTGGTTGATCCAGCTGGTTCCTGGTTGCCTCACCTGCCAGCTGTCCATAGCTAGTGAGGGGAAGCAAGGAATGCATAATCCCATTTTCCGCTTACCCTCACTGGCTATGAACAGCTGTCAGGTGAGGCAAACTAAAACTTCCACACTGCACCCGGCCATATGGGTTTGGAGGGTTGCATGCATTGTGGTGGGGAGGGGCACCAAAATGCACCTTCGCCTGTGTAGATAAAAATCCTTGCACCGGCCCTGGGTACGCGGTCGGGAACCGGTTAAATACCACAAAAAGAAAGCTCTATTTGTGTGAAAAATTATAAAAATGTCTTATGGGTACAGTGTTGCATGACTGCTCAATTGTCATTCAAAATGTGGCAGCGCTGAAAGCTGAAAATTGGCCTAGGCAGGAAGGAGGTAAAAGTGCCCGGAAACAAAGTAGTTAAAGTTGGGATCCTTCCAGAGCCAGGGATCGGCTCTTTATCGTCAGCTGACATTGGGCTTTAGCCCTCTGTCAGCAGAATATGGGTCACAGGAGAGCAGAAATAAGTGAAAGCTTTGGCCATATTTCTCTTTTAACCGGCTCCACACCACGCACAGTATATTTATTGCGGCAGTGTGGACGCTGGGCGCGAATCGCCGTAAAAAGGGTGCGCAAAGCAATCAATAAACGCCGATTGCATTTTTTTTATCACAAATATGAGGAAGAATACAAATCGGCCAAAACCGATGAAAAAAATGTTTTGTTTTTTTTTTTTTTTTGGATTTGTATTATAGCAAAAAGTAAGAAAAACAGTTTTTGTTTTGCAAAATTGTCGCTCTTTTTTTGTTTATAGCGGTGATCAGAAATGAGGCAGAGGGGATCAAATACCACCAAAAGAAAGCTCTATTTGTGGGAAAAAAAGGACGCAAATTTTGTTTGGGTACAATGTCGCACGACCGCGCAATTGTCAGTTAAAGCGACGCAGTGCCGAATCTTAAAAACGGCTCTGGTCAGGAAGGGGGTAAAACTTTCCGGGGCTGAAGTGGTTAACCACTTCAGATCCGTGTTATAGCTGATTGACGGCTACAGCGCAGATCTACATTGCCGGGGTACCGTCATGGGCGCGCATTGGGGAAGATCTATGATCGCCGTGTCCCTTGGACACAGCCAATCACAGATCACAGTAAATGGCCAATCACAGCGGCCATTTACCACATGATCGGCGTGTCTAATGAGAGATGATCTCAAATGTAAACCTATGAGATCATCTCTCATGGACAGCTCTTCCTCCTCACACAGAGACAGCGTGTGAGGAGGGAGAGCTTCTGTGCTTCAAGTGAGTTAGTGTGTGTGAAACACCAGTGCCCAAACAGTGCCAGTTAGTGTGCCAGTGTCCACTTGTGCCATTCATCAGTGCCGCCTCATCAGTGCACATATGTGCCAGTCATCAGTGCCCATCTGTGCCAGTCATCAGTGCCCATCTGTGCCACAAAATCAGTGCCCATCTGTGCCAGTCATCAGTGCTCATCTGTGCCGCATAATCAGTGCACATCTGTGTTGCCTCATCAGTGCACACCTGTGCCAGTCATCAGTGCCCATCTGTGCCGCATAATCAGTGCCCATCTGTGCCAGGCAGTAATCATCTGTCCCGCATAATCAGTGTCCATCTGTGCCAGTCATCAGTGCTCATCTGTGCCGCCTCATCAGTGCACATCTGTGCCGCCTCATCAGTGCATATCTGTGTCATCAGTGCTCATCTGTGCCAGTCATCAGTGCAAATGTGTGCCAGTCATCAGTGCTCATCTGTTCCGCCTCATCAGTGCACATCTGTGCCACCTCATCAGTGCGCATCTGTGCCCCCTCATCACTGTACATCTGTGCCAGTCATCAGTGCCCATCTGTGCCGCATAATCAGTGCCCATCTGTTCCAATCATGAGTGCTCATCTGTGCTGCATAATCAGTGCACATCTGTGCTGCCTCATCAGTGCACATCTGTGCAGTCTCATCAGTGCCCCTCTGTGTCATCAGTGCTCATCTGTGCCAGTCATCAGTGCCCATCTGTGCCAGTCATCAGTGCCCATCTGTGCCGCATAATCAGTGCCCATCTGTGCCAGTCATTGGTGCTCATCTGTGCTGCATAATTAGTGCACATCTGTGCAGTCTCATCAATGCACATATGTGCCAGTCATCAGTGCCCATCTGTGCCGCATAATCAGTGCCCATCTGTGCCAGTCATTAGTGCTCATCTGTGCTGCAAAATCAGTGCACATCTGTGCTGCCTCATCAGTGCACATCTGTGCCAGTCATCAGTGCCCATCTGTGCCGCATAATCAGTGCCCACCTGTGCCAGTCAGTGCTCATCTGTGCCACATAATCAGTGCCCATCTGTGCCAGTCATCAGTGCTCACCTGTGCCGCTTCAGTGCACATCTGTGCCGCCTTATCAGTGCATATCTGTGTCATCAGTGCTCATCTGTGCCAGTCATCAGTGCCCATCTGTGCCAATCATCAGTGCCCATCTGTGCCAGTCATTAGTGCTCATCTGTTCCGCCTCATCAGTGCACATCTGTGCCCCCCTCATCAGTGCACATCTATGCCAGTAATCAGTGCCCATCTGTGCTGCATAATCAGTGCCCATCTGTGCCAGTCATTAGTGCTCATCTGTGCCGCATAATCAGTGCACATCTGTGCTGCCTCATCAGTGCACATCTGTGCAGTCTCATCAGTGCCCATCTGTGTCATCAGTGCTCATCTGTGCTAGTCATCAGTGCCCATCTGTGCCAGTCATCAGTACCCACCTGTGCCAGTCATCAGTACCCATCTGTGCCACATAATCAGTGCACATCTGTGCCAGTCTTTAGTGCTCATCTGTGCCGCATAATCAGTGTACATCTGTGCAGCCTCATCAATGCACATCTGTGTCATCAGTGCCCATCTGTGCCAGTCATCAGTGCCCATCTGTACCAGTCATCAGTGCCCATCTGTGCCAGTCATCAGTGCCCATCTGTGCTGCATAATCAGTGCCCATTGGTGCCAGTCATCAGTACCCATCTGTGCCGCATAATCAGTCCACATCCGTGCCTCCTCATCAGTGCACATCTGTCATCAGTGCCCACGTGTGCCAGTCATCAGTGCACATCTGTGTCATCAGTGCTCATCTGTGCCAGTCATCAGTGCCCATCTGTGCCGCATCATCAGTGCCACCTCATCAGTGCATATCTGTGCTGCTCCATCCGTGCAGGCTCATCACCAGCAACAAAAATGTTGCCAAAAGATCCTTTTCCGCAGAGGAGGCATAACAAATTTTAAGTGCGGCCGATGAGAGCAATGGGGAGCTCTCTACTTCAGATTCCTCTTTAGATTCTGAGTCTGATATCGAGTATGAGCCCGTCCTCAGAAGTGAAACACTGACTGACTCAGAGGAGGAAGATGGTCCGTTTGCTAGACGAAGGCATTTTGGTGAGGAGGCAGTAGCATCCACCAGCACTGCAGTGCCATCCACCAGCACCGCGCGGCCATCCACCAGCACTGCACGGCCATCCACCAGTACCGCAGTACCTCAGCCCCAAATGGTTAGGACCCATGCTGGCCTTCCCTATTCCCTTCAAAAATCCCTTGTGGTTTCCTCCTAATTCAGGAGAAGCTAGAATTCCCCCTTTGTTCCCAGGAGTCCAGGTGGACACGGATAATTTTTTCAAATAAATTTTTACAGGGGACATGCTTGCCTCGATTGTGGTCCAGTGAAACTTATATGGACGACAATTTATTGCAAACAATCCAACATCATATTACGCATGTCCCTTTGAGTGGAGAGACAGTGGAGGAGTTGAAGAATATTTGGGCCTCACATTTTGTATGGGACTCAACAAAAAGAACGAATTACGATCCTATTGGTCAACACGCCCCATAGACCACATGCCGGTCTTCTCTGATCTCAAGATACCTGATGATAATGAGGTTCCTGCACTTCAACGATAACACACAGTGCCCTCCCCGAAATGGCTCGTATGTATGTTACTGCAAGTCCACCGAAAGCCCCCAACCCTTCCTTGGCTACTAGAAGATAATTATCACCGCCCTACTATTCCCGAATGGCCCATCAGAAAATATTCGATCCAATGCTCTTATTCGACTCTCTGAACGCCATTTCATTGATAAAATCCCTCCCGGACCAACAGGCCAAAGATGCCAGAAAAGATGTAAGGTGTGTAGCAGTGGAGGAATCAGAAGAGACACCACTTATTATTGCTCCCAGTGCCCTTCCCAACCAGGCCTCTGCATAGGTGACTGCTTCCGCCGCTATTACACTTTAGTACATTTTTAGTGATTATTAATCCTCAGTTCCTGCCATGTATATTCACACCCTTTATGCCACTGCTTGCTCTTGAACTGACCCTGGCTTGCTATTCGACCACGACTTTGCCTGCCACTTTTGTACATACCTCTGCCTGCTCCGGAACTGACCCTGGCTTGTTATTCACCCACGCTTCTGCCTACCTATTCTGTACATACCTCTGCCTGATCTGGAACTGACCCTGGACTGTTATTCGACCACACTTCTGCCTACCGATTCTGTATATACCTCTGCCTGATCTGGAACTGACCCTGGACTGCTTGACCATGTTTTTTGCCTGCCTCTTTGACTGATCTTGTACCCTGCTACTGGAGTAGTGGGCTTCATAACACATGGGTCTCACATATGTAAGGGGCCCCAGAATGTTTTTTCTGGAAGAAGAAAACATTGTTTTTGTTTGCTCTCTCTCCCAGATTAGGGTCTGGAGATTCGGAGGCTTCAAAGAGATTTGGGTGGGAGAAGCCTCTACCCCTGTCCCTATTCTGTCCTGACCGAGGCCCTGCTTCTGCCTGCTGCCTGTAGGACTTACTGCCATCATGCTCCTTCAAGCCGCATGAACTGACCACGCCTCTGCCTGCTAGCTGTACTATGGACCATGTTCGTGCCTACTACCAGGACCAATAATTTGGCACCATTGATAATATCTCTGCCTGTACTGACCCTGGACTGTATATGGACAGTATGCCTGAATGCCGCCTGTACTGACTATGGACAGTATTCCTGCCTGTTCCCTGGACAATTGCATTCGCTGTTGGTTGCCTGAACAATTGTGATCGCTGTCGATGACCAAGTCCCTGCCTCAGTGGCGGCTGGTGAAGTTTTAGGATGGGGGGCGCCAGGCCCCGCCCTTCCTTTTTGACCCCTCCCATCTCTTCTAAGCCCCACCCCTTGTAGAATCAACCCACCTCGTCTCCTGTATTGCATATATTGTGTCAGGAGTACACAGCTCAGCATTACAGGTGGGGTATCAGCAGCCAGTAACACAGGTGGGGTATCAGCAGCCAGTAACACAGGTGGGGTATCAGCAGCCAGTAACACAGGTGGGGTATATAGCAGCCAGTAACACAGGTGGGGTATCAGCAGCCAGTAACACAGGTGGGGTAATATATGGGGTGGACACAA
>BLSH010338047.1:101289-114712 GCA_018402905.1 Glandirana rugosa | reverse complement strand
CTTCGCCACCGTGACTAGTCTGTCCTGGATGTCTTCCAGTCCCTCTCTTGGTGTCACTACCTTTCGTCTCAGTCGTAGGAACTTCTAGTCGACAGGGGAGAACATGCTCTTAGGGTCAGGTGACGGGTGAACCGATTTCGGTGACTGGATGCGTGTTTTCTGTAACTTTTTTCGTAATCCGTGTCGTTACAAGCTTATTAACCCAGTGGCCTCTTTCATCTCCAGTCCCTAGGGTGACGCAAACATCTTGTTACCGATGACCTGTAGAAGCCGTTCCTTTGTACATGTGGAGAAATACGTCACCTCTCCCGAGTATCTTATAATTTAGCAGGCGTGCCAGCATAGTACATGGAGAGCGGCCCGGTAGTAATGGCCCAGGGGGATTCTATGAGCCCTCTCCACTGCATAAAGAGGTGTACATGTTTCCTTGCCGAAGATGTCCAGTAGCCATTGTTCTACAAACGCAGTGGGATCCCTGACCTCTACTTTCTCCGGTGACCCAATTATTCGAACATTGCTGTGCCTAATGCTTTTTTCAATGTCTTTTGTGCGTAGGTCAGTGGCTTTAGCCAAGTGGGCAGTGGACTGGGATTCTCGTACAAGAGGGGACAGCTGATCTTCAAGGATGCTGACTCTGCTTTCCATCACTGTGGTTCTCTCCCTGACCTTCTGTAGGTCCTGTCTGATCAGTGCCACCGCTTCCTTTAGGCCCCCAAGTGATCTTTCAACTAGTCTACCGAGGCAGTGCACTTATGAACCCCCCAAAGTATTTCAGCTAGGGTGGACTACTCAGGTATCTCCTCTGCTTCCTCTGTGTCAGTATGCTGCTGGTCAGAATGATCTACCAGGGGAGCTGGATCTAGGGCATTTTCCGCTTCCTCCTGCTCTGTGTCAGATAGCTCGAGGGGACACACGGTGTCCTCTTCCACCACCTGCTCTGATGTACCCGCCAGCTTCTGGGCATGAAACCGCATATCCCAAGGCTGGTCTTTTAAGGTTTTTTTGAAGTTTTAGGTGGGATACTCACAGTGTCCTTGGGTCTTCCCATGCCACAAGAGGTGCGTTGTTGAAGGGCCGTCATAGCGCAATGTTGGCTCTCTGGCTGCGAGGCATCCTCTTTGTTCTTATGGGTTACCATGCTGCAGTATCAAACACAAGATAGTTTTGGGACCAACAGCGGTAGTGTAGATCGAGGCCGAGCAGAAAGAGTGTGGCTGTGAGGCAGGCAACAGGATCAATTTAGGAGTAATGTCGGGAGCCCTATGCTGCTTTTTGGCATGCCCCAATGCTCATATGTTAAAGCTAAATCTACTGTACCTAACTGGGAAAGTGGGTACAGTAAGACAAAACTATACTATTATAAATGTAAGCAGTACTTACATATCTTGATCTTCATTGCCTGCAGGTTCTGGAGATTGGTATTTTGCCCAGAAAGACATTGAAATTGCACATTTTGCTTCTTACTAGGGAAAACTTAAACACATGAAATGTTATGTCTCTGAAAGCATTTCTTACACAAAGGATAAACTATATCCAGTGTTTGCATGTTTATGTTCAATTACAGCAACTGTGCTAAAAAAAAGAAGCAATGTGTGTTTGTTGGAAAATGTCCAACCAATTCTTTACAGTGGATATGTACACATGTGTTCTCTCGAAGCCCTCCGAGGGCCTTATGATTGTCCAAACCCACTGAAATAACAGAAACTGTGCAATAACCATCAACAATGTGAGAGTTCATGAACTCTATTCCTGCTTTGAAGTACAATGTCTAATTTCTTAAAGAAGATTTTTTTTTTTCACAATTTGATTAATAACCATAACATTTATCTAAAATCAATTTTTGATGTGGCATGCAAATATTGACTTTCTTCTTGTTTCATATTATGGATGGCAGGCTCTGTCTGACTTGCAACTCTCACAGTGTGCACTGAAATCAGAGTAAGTAATTCCAATGAAGGAGAGCAAATGTGCAGGACTGACAGTAAGGCGGGAGTTCAGATTTAGAGTCAAACTCCAACCAAAGAACCAATAGTTAAACAAAACAGCTAAGTTTGGTTTCATCAAAGTGGATTTTCATTGCTACGCTAGCTCGGTGATCAAACAGTACTGTCTCGTACCTGGTGGATGAGTCTGGCTTATGCGGGGGGGCAACCTCTCTTATGGCCCTGGTTCGAGAACCCCTGATAGTGCAGACAGGGAGCTCTGGAGCACAGGGGAGCATGAGGGCTGGACAAGTCTCTGATGTCTGATAGAAGTCTGCTGGAGCTCGTGCAGGCTGAAGGATAGTGGTGCAGGCCGGGTCGGTAACTGGCTGGCTGTAAAGTACAGAAGGATCAGGTAAACGGGTAGTCTGGTACAAGCTGAGTCGGCAACGTGCAGGTGGATGAAGTACAAAGGGATCAGGCAGAAGAGTAGTCATAAACAAGCAAAGGTCAGGGCAGGCAGATAACAGTAGAGTCCAAAGGGGTAGCCAGGGTCACAGGTACAGGAAGTCTCTCCGGAATAAACGATGGAGGGTCACAGGAACAGGAATGCTGTAGAATGGACAGCACTCGCTTCCTGGTGCTGTCTGCTTAAATGGCAGCTATTGGCGCCATTGCTGGTGCACTAGCACGCGAACACGCACGAGCGTGCACAAACGTGCACGGGCGCGCGCACACGCTACGTGCGGCCGCGCATAGGAAATCCAATGGCCCAAGAAGGTTCCTTACAAGTACAGAGGCTTGCTATCAAATTACAGGAGATTCTGGCATTGACATGAGCATTAAACCCAACAATGGCATGGCAGGGGCAAGGTACAGCAGGGCCCTGGGTATGACACAAGAGAACCCATTGAGGTCGGCTGCGAACCGGGGTCTACACGCCTTGGTTGATGACGATACTGGCTCTCTGCGATTCCTGTTTCGGAAAATGGAGAAGCTCATGGTGAGAGAAATGAAATCCTTTTGGGATAAAAACACTTTGACTGAGTATATCACTCTTGAGAGTATACCGAGAGGATTGAGGATAAAGAAATTCCCCACCTACGAGTTGGCCGATGAGGGTCTCAAAAAACAGTGGACGGATGCTTTTATTTGAACTTATGAAAATCACTGTGAAATTGAAAACTGATAAAATGGAGAAGTTACAAAAAGAGTTATCAGACATTAAGGAGGAGATTATGCCATTTAAGGACACTCTTATGTTTAAGGAATTGGATCTTAAACTATGTGAGAAAATGGATTGCATTGAAAAAGGTATAATAGAAATAAAAAAACAAAAGTTTTTGCGTGATCGCTTTGACGTATAACATGGTATATATTTGGAGGAAACCATCTACATCAAGTATTAAAAACAAGCATATCAGTTTTTCTGACACAGAAACAGAAGTCTTGCGTTACACTTTAGGGGACACAGGATCAGAGTCATCCCCAGAGAAGAGAAATAAAGGAAATGTTATGAATTCCACTGAAGCCTGTTTAAACTTGCAGCACTTGTCTTGAATTTGTCTAAATGGGAGTTAACTACATCAGAGATGACTCTATTGGCCAAAGGTTTGAATTTTTGTTTAGACGTTTTAATTTATTTGAGACTGTTCTCACTGTGAACAAGTTTGCTCGGAATTCAGATGGAATGGTTGGAGGGGGAACTGTGGATTATGAGTGATGTGTCCAGTCTGTGCTCGTCGATAACGCATACATTGGGCTCCTGGGTAGTGGAGTACTTTTTGGAAAGACATAGTGGCTATTCATCGATACTGAAGGAATATATTATAGAGTGCATTGATTATCTCCTGACGTACAATTTTTTCTGTTTTGACAATTCCTTCTATTTCCAAAAATGTGGAGCATCCATGGGTGCTCGCTTTTCACCCTCTCTCGCCAACCTTTACATGGGGCTACATTGGCGATCTCCTGTTCATCTGTTCTGGCACTGTAGGTATTTTTTTACAACATCTGAATAATAATAGTTTAAAACTCCAGTTCACGGGAATTTTGGACAGTAGATTGGTCCCCTTTCTAGATGTTGTTTTGTCACATAGGGAGGGCCGTATTGTCTTTATAAGAAACCCCTATGGTGAAACACCCTTCTTGGTGCGGATTGTGGGCACCCCAAGCATGTCACCTGCGGTATTCCTGTGGGCCAGTTCTTGAGGTTGCACAGGATCTGCAGTGATGGGGAGTGAGTTCCAGCAGGAGAAGGATGAGATGTATAACAGGTTTTGTGACCGTGGCTATCGGGCTAATATACTGCAAAGAGCGATTAACCAAGTTTAATGAACATCCCTGTTTTTTCTAGTGCTTATAGTTTAGAATTTACTAAAAGAATTATGGAACGTCACATTTCTGCTCTATACGAAGATGAACATTATAAAAAAAAGAATTCTGTCTAAGGGGTTCAAATCTGTATTTACACTATCCTCCAACAATTTTGGTTCTCGCATTCACAGTAGAACGTGGTTGGATTTCACAGGACTGTATAAATGTGGAACCAATAATTGTCCATGTTATCCTCAGCTAATTAGGGGTGACCAATTTTGGTCTACTGTGAACCGTAGGTCCTTTAAGATAAGAACTTTTGAAAATTGTAACATGAAAAATATCATGTATTTGATTATTGTAGAGATCTATGGGACAAGACGTAAAGAGAAGTCTCCCTAATGGGACGCAGATGGCATAACCCTCCTCAATTCAATGTGAAAAAAGAAAGTTTTGCCTTTAGTTCTACTTTAAAGCATGAGAACAAAATCATCAATTTTTGTTGTAAAAAAAAAAATACAAAGGCTTGCATTACTGATGTCAAATTGAGCATAATTTTCCCCTTAAAATCCTTATCATTCTTAGAAACAAGGCAACACAAAAATGTCTTGCATGTGACATCAGTCTGAGTTGCACTCATATGAACCTACAGCATATGGAGGTCTGGAGGAATAAATGCAAGGAAATGCAATTAAAGACAAAGTGGCAACAAACACATGTACATGGTTGCATAAGATCAGATTAAAAATTTATATAGTGCACACCACATTTTTCAGATGTTATATTCAGACCACAAATGCCAATGTACATAAGCCGTAAGGGGCTTTGGGATTGTTGGATTTGACCTGTGTTTATGAAGCAGTTCGAAAGATTTGGAATGCAATGTTTACATTTTCGACTATGGATCTTATAGCAACCCTGTAAGTAGTACTTAAAAATATTTCCCTGCAATTAAAGAGCAATTATACCCATCTCTCTGGTGGTCTGTGTTTGCTACCTTCGCTCTGTTCTGGCTGTGGATCCATTCTCTGTCACTAATGGACAGTGATGCATGGGTCAGAGGAAGGAACCACAGTGCATGGTGGAGGACACAGCCAACTGACGCAGCCTGAAAGAGCCAAATGTTGAAGAGTCTTGACCATGCACTTATAGATTTGTGTCATTCAGCCAAACTTACCAATTCCCCAATACACTCTATACAGCACAGATGGACAAATCTTCAGCAGGTACTGTAGGGCTTGCTGACAAAATATCCAGACAGTAGCTGCATCTGTTTGGATGCAGCTTCTGTTCAGCTGACAATTTTCCACCTGACTCTTTTGATTCTTCAAATAAGAGTTGTCGGCCACTTCCTGTTTGACGCTACGGGCCACCTTGCATTCCATTGCCCTCCAGAGCTTCCAGCTTCCATCTACCTAACAGAGACTCCACAGCGGTTCCTCCTCTGACTCTAATGGCTCCTGGCAGCTACTGATCGCACCTCCAGTGACTACACAGCCCAGCGGAAATAATAATATGAGCTTTCTTATCCCCTGCTACATGTGAGTGGCTAGTGTTAGCCTGTTTTTAATAAAATATATCTTTTGATGCTGCACTTAGAGGCGCTCTTCCTTTTCTGTCTTTCTACATGATGCAGAAGCTCCAGCTATCCTGTGTCACGAAATGGCTGGTGCAGGGGAGAGGAGGGACCCTTGACAATAGACGGGCAATGGAAAGCCAGCAGGTGACAGCATGGCTCTAGGAAATCAGTCCCATTGTTGGGTGCTCCCTGACACAGGGGATCCGAAGCTTCTGACTGGTGACTAAACTGGTGAAAAAAGGTATTTACACACATCTTTTATATCACCAGTATACAGCATAGGTGGGTGGGGGCAATGGTTTTAAGCAGATTTATATGTAGCCTTTATTTCCATTGTAAGTCTGTCCTTTTTTCTCTCATTGCACCATGTACAGAGAATAGTAAAAAGGCTAACCAACAGCTCGTAAATGGTCAATTATCAACTCTATTATTATTTATTTTTTTACCACGTCAGTAGACCGCCTAGAGAAGGAGTTATTCAGCTTGCTTTCATACAAGAGTCTGGCTTAGTCACATCATTGTGGTCTTTTTGCTATCTCTTTATTCTTTTCCACTCCATATAAAATCCAAGTTACGTTACTTATATCAGAAGAAAAAGGCCGACTTAGCACTTTGGCCACTTCCCACGAAAACGAACGATTTCCATTTACCCCCCCCTTCTTATACGCCCCTGCCCCTCCCCCCCCTATATCCTGTTGCGTATTCTATGCAGTTTCCATTTCTGCCACCCTCAACTCAATATACTCCTTTGATTTTTTAACTCTTACCCAGTTGTCCTATTTTCCTATCCTTTCCTCTACGTCTTCCATTTTGCTACTTTTTAAATATTCCATATTAGCCATCTCGTTCACCCTATTGCACCATTCTATTAATGGGGGGGCTCTCCGTCCTTTGCCAATATTTAGGTATTAGACCCTTCGCTACATTTAAGAGGTCCGGTACTATTGTTTTTACATATTGTCTAATAGGGTCCTTCCCCCCCGTGGAATGGACATGTCCATGGATCCATTGTAATCTCTACTTCCGTTATTATTTTTATTAAGTTTATTACTTTCCCCCAATACTCTTTAATAGTGGGGCATTCCCACCATACGTGTGCCATTGTCCCCTTCACCTTACATCCTCGCCAACAGAATGCAGACTTCTCCTTCTGAAATCTCGCCATTCTGTCCGGCGTTAAGTACCACCGTGAGAGACACTTATAGTTCATTTCCCAGGTTTTGCCATCAGTTGCAGTTTTATGAGCCAAAATTATTATCTTTTCCCATTGTTTATCCTCCACCCGTGCACCTAAATCTTCCTCCCATCTATCAATGTATGGAGGTCTCTCCTCTTCTCCGAGTGCCAACAGCACCTTATACATCCCTGAGACTCCTCCTTTCATTTTTTAGTTGTACATATTTTTTCTAGTAATGATAGATTGTTCTCTGGTCTCTATGGGGGCGGCAGGGAGTCCACGAAATGTTTCAATTGGAGATACCTCCATTCATTGATATTACAAAACTTCCCACTTTGTCTTAATTCTTCTAGTGTCCCCATTCTACCTTTAAACATTATATCTTTTAATTTTAATGTATCTTTTTTAATCCATTTACCAAACCATTCCTCTTTCCCTGGTGCAAAATAACTAGTTCCACATAGTGGAGTGAGTGGGGAGTTATACTTCCATTTCCCCTCCAAGAAGATACTATCCCATATTTTAAATACAGTGTGTGTAATCTCACTAGTGTTATCGTCAAAACTCCTATGTTCCAGTGGTATCCATACCATCTTCCCTAATTGTGTCTTACTGATCGTGTTTTCTAATTTCACCCATTTTTTTCTTCATCATTTTTTTTGAAGATTCTTTTTATTGTTTTTAAAGAAGAAAAAAAGGTACAGGAACAGAGTCTCTGGGCATACCCCGGCTCATAAAGACAATACAAAGAAAACATAAAATCTGTAATAAAACTTAAACATCCCTAGGCATGCTGCTTAAATAAAGAGGATGTGGAGGTGCTCAAGCATGCTAAGTGGTATGGGTGTTGGGGAAACCCTGTCAGCAACACCAGAAAGTTTTACTAATTTCCGCTATGTTGATATCCATAGGTGCATAGGAAACTTGATCAATTTGGCAGGTAGTGTATCAATTTTACCATACTTACAGAGCGTGGTTACCCAATTTCCACTTGTGAGGGATTATTTAAGGCATGTTAGTTGCAGGGTCATGTTGTTCATTCACAGTGGTGCTGGACTCCAACCAGATGTCCCACACCTTATGGAATTTTTTTGGACAGCCCCTGCTCATATAGGTTTCTTTGTAAAGGGGGATAGTCCAATTTACCAGCGACCTCCACATACTCAGAGTAGGTGCAGAAGGTACTCTCCACTTAAGTATAATGTTCTTTCTAGCGTAAAACAGAAGTAAGCTAAGTAATGTGCGAACAGCTCTAGATGGGGCCAGAGCATCCACCAGCCCCAAGATACAGACCTCCACTTTCTGGGGTATAGGGACAGTAGTTAAACTGGTAATAAAAGTAGGGACACTTGTCCAGAAGACCTATAGAAGAGGGCAAGATCAGATCATGTGTATATAATTGGCTGAGTCAGCTTCACAACACCAACAGCACGGTGGACTCTGTGGGCAGATTTTATGCAATCTGTATGGTGTAAAGTGGTACTTGTGAAGGCTTTTCAACTGGAGCAAACAATCTCTAGAGGATACATTTTCCCAGTTCTCTGTGTCCAGCTCCAGCAGCTCAGCCACCCAAAAAGAACAAAGGCCCTCCAGCCCATGGTGCACAGTCGGCTGTAAGGCCTTGTAAATTGACAAAAGTTTTTTTTTTCAGGGAATCGTCCCTGAGGAGTGACTACATATCAGATTGATATAGAAGCAAAGGAGATGTCCCAAATTGTGCAGTGAAAGCATTTCAGAGCTGGAGGAACCGAAAAAAGTAGGAGTTGGGTAATCAACCCCTTTAATAAATAATCATTTGAAACAATACAATTTAGTATTAAAGCAGAACTTCAGTAATTTTTTCATCTTTCCATCTATTAAATCCTCTGCCCTTGTTGATTTAACTTTGGATAGTAAAACATTTTTTTTTCTGCCAGTAAATACCTTATACAGCTCACTTTCTGTTTCTTGTTTGGTAAAAAGGCTAGGCGTTTGACATCATGCACAGCTTTCACTCTCAGTCTCATGAGAGTTTGCCAGGTAGGGAGAGGGGATAAGTCATAAAAGGGCCAATGAGAGCTGCAGAGTTGGAGGTGTGCCTCTGTGTGTCTGTGTGAATCCAGGAAGTGAAGAGGCAGCAGCTTCAGCTGCCCACAGTTAAAATGGCTGCAGCCAGACTTGGTGAAGGGATATTTCTGCAGCATATTTGGCAAGTACAGAATCACAGTATATGTAAAATAATATGCAAAGTGGTTGGAGGGAAGCTTCAGAATGGCAAAGATGTTTTTACTACACGTTATGTGAACAGACTGCAGTTCCTCTTTAAGTTAAGTGCTATTCCAGGCAACTAGTGAAAGCATTCAGTGAACTAATAATGTAATCTAGAACACTGCAACTGTAATAGAATTATAATCAATCAATGTACTTTTATATAAAGCACACGGCACACAGACCACCTCACAGGGTCACGAGAAGGCAGTAGGGGTGTAATAACTAAAGCCAGCACAGTTTAATGCTATGCTTTCCACAATCACATTCAAATTTTAAGGAGATTTTTAATCTTGGTGGCTATACAGTAAGTCCTGATGTTTTTCTAACTTCAAACTTTCTGTGTGTGAGAGGCAGCATGGAGAAATTCCTGCATCACAAGCAAGGGGCATTTTAGGGTCCTCAAATTGACAGCAAGAAAAGTTGGGTGGTCCAATGCACCACAGCAATGTCTAGATGATAAACTAAGTATTAAAAAGGCCAGCTGTGCTCCCTGTGTGTGTTTCAGTACTTATTTTTCAGCTTTGACTATAGCATACAGTACCTTTAATGTTATCTAGAAAGTGCAAATTGCAAGCAGATGGTAAAATACTGAATATAATAAAGTATACTGGAAATGTGACCTAAACAAAAAGAGAGTGGCATCCATAAGCTACACACTGCATTGAACTCTTTTGCTGGGTTTCAGATAATAGATCCCAGAGTGAGCGTAGACGTGACCAGATGAAGAAAAACATTTGTTGTTGTAAAGCAAAAGAATCGTAATGACATCAATAGATAAGACAACCTTTAAATACAGGTCAGACTGTTATGTAACAGTAGGCTTTATTGATTAATGCAGATCTAAAGTCTACATGTAACTGCGCACAATCCCAAAGGGACCACCAACATGGGTAAAAATGCAACAGACTGCGTGAAAAATCTTATACTGTGAAGATGAAGGAAATCTCGGACCCCTGTACTTCTTTGTGAACAGCAGCCAAGGCAATTCTCTGCCTTCCAGATGCACATTGGGAGACTAACATCCAGCAGAAAGGAGTTGACAGCAATAAAGAGTAAAGCAGCATAAAATATTTAGGAAATCATAACTGTTTACAATGGTACAACCAAGGCTGAATTTACCATTAGGCACAGTAAAAATGGTACATTTTCCTGTATAATTCATGGGCACAAATTTTTATCAGTAGGAAGTGATCTCATATAAGTTCATTTACACATTATCAAAATATTCTAAGGCACGTTATCACCAGGTCAAGTACTGTATATGTTTTATATAAAAGAGGTGATAGTAACAGAGGGGTGTCGCTCAGGGCAGAAAAAGTTGTGTGCTGATTATA
The DNA here is from genome assembly GCA_018402905.1 of Glandirana rugosa. Classification (NCBI taxonomy): domain Eukaryota; kingdom Metazoa; phylum Chordata; class Amphibia; order Anura; family Ranidae; genus Glandirana; species Glandirana rugosa. The sequence continues at coordinate 104,134 of BLSH010338047.1, read as the reverse complement.
AAGCTTCGTACACACGGTTCGACGGTCGTACGACCGAACGGACCAAATCATATGTTGGCTGTTGTATCTAGCATACTGACATGCACTACACGATTGTACGACCAAGCTGAACATAGTGTCATGTTATGAACGTATAAAGAGAAAGTTCAGGTGCATGTAATTTGTGTCCGACCATTCCTGACTTCTGAGAATGCGTATTTTGCACAGTACAACTTGTTGGTCCAACTTCTCTGTACACACGATACAACGGTCGTATGAGCGCTTGTTGGTACTACCAAAGTTTTCTAGTCTGCTCATACAACTCCTGTTGTACGACCGTTGTACGTCGGCTGTTCTAATCTTGATTAGCATACAATGGTTATTCATACGACCTGTTGTATAAGATCGTTGAACCGTGTGTATGTGGCTTAAGACTCCAGCCATTGGTGCAATTCTATAGAGGTTCCTCCTCTGGTCTCTGTACTCAAGATGAAAAGTAGTTTTCCACCTCTATAATACATGTATTTCATTCTAGGTAACCTAAAAATGTCCTTTTGTCACCAGTATGACTGCAAAAAATGAGACAAAGGGGTTGATTTACTAAAGCTGGAGAGTGCAAAAAACGGTGCAGCTGTGCATGCTAGCCAATCAGCTTCTAACCTCAGCTTGTTCAATCAAGCTTTGACAATAAAACCTTGAAGCTGATTGGTTTCAGTGTGGAGCTGCAACAAATTTTGCACTTTCAAGCTTTAGTACAGGGGTGGCGAACAGGTTAGACACAAATAGCCAAAATTTGAAACTGTGAGAGTCAGAGAGCCACACCACACAGTGACCTGCCAAAACAGACAAACACTCACACAAAAAAACATAATTAAAACCATATTATTGGTTTTATTATTGGCGCGAATCGGCGCGATGCGGCGCGAAGCGGCTTGAAACGGCGCGAATCGGCGCTCGAGGCGATCTCAAGGCGGCTTGCGAGGAGACTTCTATCATAGAAGTCAATGCAAGCCGCCTGAGATCGCCCTGAAAATGAATTTGAGAAAATAAGAGAAACATGAAACTTGGCAAAGAGCCACAGTATATACAAAATATGATAAGAGGCAAAGAGCCGCATTCATTTTGGCCGGGAGCCGCGTGTTCGCCACCCCTGCTTTAGTAAATCAACCCCAGAAAGTAGAAGAGGCAACTGTACAGAGATCTACCACCATAATATGGAAATACTGCATGAGAAAATGTTGATTATTTCCCCATCGCTATTATGCACAGGCTTTCACAGCAAGGGCATTGGATGTTCGGCATGCACACAAGGGAACGTCCCATTCTTAAATGAAATGTTGATTTTCCCCTGCTTGAGACATGAAGCGCGTATCCATTCATTTAAATATCACATTCTCCAGAAGTGAATGGCTATAGAATCTAGATTGGAGATTCCGGGATAGATCTTGGTGTTGGGGTCCTTGGGAAATTTAAGCTTCGTACACATGGGACGACGATCGTATACAACAGGTCGTACTAACGACCGTTGTATGCGATATCGATCGTTCGTATGCGCGATTAGAACAGTCGAACATACAACGGTCGTACAAGGGAGTTGTATGAGCAGACTAGAAAACTTGATCGTACCAACAAGCGCTCAAACGACCGTTGTATCGTGTGTACAGAGCAGTTGGTTCAACAAGTTGTATTGTGCAAAACACGCATGCTCAGAAGTCAGGAACAGCTGGATGCTAATTACATGCACCTGAACGTTCTTCTGTGGTCGTACGATCGTGTAGTGCAGTCAATATGCAAGTTACATTATGCAACATACTATTTGCGATGATCGTCGTCCCGTGTGTACGAGGCTTTACAGAGAAATAAGGTGATTCATCAAGTCAACATCCTTTAATAATTGAAATATAGTTTTAAGTACACTGACTCTTTGATCACATGCATATGTCTTGATAAGGTGTGGACACACTAAGGCCTCATACACACGGGCGTTTTGCTCGCCGGCGTTTGTAGGCGTTTTTTGCAGCTCTCCATGTTATTCAATGGCCTTCTAAAAACGCCGGCGTTAGTGAGCAGTAGAGGGCGTCGGCGTTAGTGAGCTGTTTTTAGAACGCGGGACCATCGCGTTCTGTAGCTGTAGCGTTTTGGCGTTTTTTGACGCCAATCGGCAAAACGCTCACTAACGCTTGCTAACGCAGTACCAGCGTTAACAAGCGTTTTTTGACACCGGCGTTTTTAGGTTGAAAAATAGCAGAGGACTGATTTTTTTTTTAAAAACGCCTATTGACGCCGACGCTCACTAACGCTCGCTAACGCCGATGCAAAACGCCGCAAAAAACGCCGATTTTTTAAAAACCGTCGGTCCTGGCGTTTTGCTTATTTATTATAAAACGCCCGTGTGTATGAGGCCTTAACCACTTGCCGACCGCCGATCAGAGATTGACGGCGGCAAAGTGGCGCTGTAAGGCAAAACGCCGTCATACGACGGCGGCCGCCAGATCGCGCACAGTGAGCGCGCGCGCGCCGCCGGAGGCGCGCCCGCGCGCTCACTGTGTCCGGGGAGGGCCGGGGAGCGGGTGCGGCGGCTTCGATTGCCGCCGGCCACCCGCGATGCCCCCCCCGGAGTGAAGGAGCGGAGGTCCGTGCATGTAAACACGGACCTCCGCTCTGTGTGAGGGGGAAGGGCTGTGATCACAGCCTTCCTGTACGTGAAGGCTGTGATAACTCCCCTTCCCCAGCTAGGCAAGCCCCAATACAGTTAGAACACGCCCAGGGAACATAGTTAACCCTTAGCGCGCCCCCTGCAGGTTAACCCCTTCACTGCCAATGGCATTTACACAGTAATCAGACTGCCGCAAAACGGAATGTCGCG
>BLSH010338047.1:73455-85209 GCA_018402905.1 Glandirana rugosa | reverse complement strand
CGGTAAATTGTCAAGAATATTTCCATTCCTGTTCCGGTGGACCACCATGGTGGGGGCACACTGTAGTATCTGACCACGTACGACCCGACCACCGCAGTGTTCCCCCCGCCATGGTAGTCCACTACAACGGTCCACCGGCCGGGAATGAATATATTCTTGACACTTTGCCGTTTCGAACGTCATCCGCCCTTCGCAAAAAAAAGAAGAAACCCACGTCACACTAACTGCTACCTAAATGTAGCCCCCTTTTTTTGTCGTTTTGGGAACATTTATAGTGCAAAAAATGAGAGACCAGGTAAACATTTAACCTGAATTTACTATTAATGCCCCTGTAAAAAGTAAAACGACATTTATGGCGTATTGGCAATAAAAAAAAAAAAAAAAAAACTTGCTTGCATGGGGTAAATAAAGTCCAATTCACAAAAAAAAAAAAAAAAAAATAACGGTTATGCGGTATTTACAGCAAAATGAAAAATGTCCCCGTAATTATCATTTAAGTCCAATTTACAAATGGACCAGAGAGTAAAAAACGTGATATTTACAAGGGTTTTGCTGTTTTTTTCCCCCGATGTAAATCCATCGTCAATCACACTGCACCCAAAGAAGAAAAAAAACGCTTCCCGCCTACTGCAAGCTTTGCCGTTTCACAGTTCTTATATAAGTAAGGGCCGGCCACCTGGCAACATCACCTGATGGTACCGCCCCCCTTGTGACGCCACCAGCCCAGCATGCACCAGTCTATGATGTCACACGGGGGTGGTACCACCAGGTGGCCTTGTCCTTACCTTTATAAGAACTGTTAAATGGCAGAGCCTGCAGTAGCCTTCATGGGCGGCAGGAGTGGCTTTTTTTTTTCTTATTCGGGATTTACATCGAGTGACACTTTTTTGGTGAATGGGTAGGGGTGCAATTTGACCCATACTTATTCACATGAGAGGGGGTGGGACCTGGGGGCCCCCTTGTTAAAGGGGGCTTCCAGATTCTGATATGCCACCTGTCCACAGACCCCCACAACCACTGGCTAGGGTTGTGGGGATGAGGCCCTTGTCCCCATCAACATGGGGACAAGGTGCTTTAGGGCGGGGGGCAGAGACCCCCCTGCCCCAAAGCACCCACCCCTCACATGTTGAGGGCATGCGGCCTGGTATGGTTCAGGAGGGGGGGGCGCTCGCTCACCCCCCCTTTCCTGCCTGTCATGCTGCATGCTCGGATGAGGGTCTGGTATGGATTTTTTTTTGGGGGGGGGGGGTGCGCTGTTTCTTTCTCTTTCTCTTCTCTGCTCCCAAAGCTGTACACTGCCTCGGAAGCCCAGAGCGGCGGCACTTTTAACCCTTTGTTAACCCCTTCTTGGGGGTTAAAGCGCCCCACTCCCACCTGCATAGTGGCACCGTAGCGCCGCTATAATAGCGATAAATGTGCCGCTGATTAGCGGCAATTTACCACTACCGCCCCTCCCCGCCCCAGTGGGAAATAGGGTTCCCATCTGTGTGTGTGTTTGGGGGGGGGGAGTGTTAGTGCTGGCTTTGGGCACTGTGAAAGAGAGTATTACAAACACTCTCAGCTTAGACAACTACAGCCAGCAACCCTGCTAGGAAGCCATAGTCCAGTCTGAATAATGTGTCTGGGTTTCAGGCAGTCTGAAACCCGGACGCATGATTCCAAACCCGAACTGTCCGGGCGAATCCCTGACAGGTGGCAACCTTAGTGTGAAAGTAGCCTTAGGGTGTACTTAATAGCATGTTACATGCAGCACTTGTCTATGAGCACTGCTGTAATAGGTACAGTATATGAAATATGGAGAATTTATTCCAGAACGACTTTCTATTTCCAGTATAGCAATGACGAGACAAGAAAAATAAGAGTGACTCGTATAAAACATTCAGGCTTGTTTGATAAACCCTTGCCAAGCTCCTTCCTAGGAAAGAAGAGACAAATGAAGCGAAGATGACTTCCTCTAAAACGGCAGTAAACAAAAGTCTAGATTCATCATTGAGGATTCAGCAATCTCTTCATTGGAAGCAGTACAATAAATCTGTTGATGGAAATGGCTAACGTACCACGAGTACTTAAATCTAATCATCTGTACCAGGCCGGCACGCTAACTATATAAGAAGATGCCCTTGTTCTCATACAATGCGGAGCTCCTGATTCTAATTTCACCTCTTTCGTTGATGGCATGCAGATATTCCAATCATGCCATTATCTCATTTAGAGGATTTGACTGATATTTAGGACACGGCTACGGTGAGCAATCATTGTAACCATTTTACATTAAAAAAAAGTAGAATCTAGAATTAATATTATAACCTAAAGCTGAACACCAGGCAAATATAAAAGACACAATTTAATGCAATTCTTATTACAGTTTTAAAAATGTATTTTTATGCAGTGTAATTCATTGAATATAACTTGGTATCAGTTCCTTGCAGCCCCTGTATAGCACAGCTCACATAGGGAGAAAGGGAGAAGGAGCTGCACATGGATCCATTCAGTTGTGCTGCAGTGCTCACACGCTAACAAGAAGCACGCTGATAGGAGGAAAGCACAGAGTGACAGTGAGATGAGCGCGTCAATTTGCTGCTTCTCTTTTCAGGCCTCATATACACGGGTGTTTTGAAAAAACGAGCTGTAACGTAGGGACCAGGAAAAAAATTGGCGTTTTGCATTGGCGTTATTGCGCATTATTGAACGTCAGCGCTAAGTTGCGTTTTGTTTGAAAAGACATCCCTCTGCTATTTGTGGACATTTTAAAACAGAAAACAGCGGCGTAAAAACGTCGCTGTGCGTTATTGAGCGTTTTGCTGGCTCAGCGTCATAAGCGCTCTAACGATGCAGCTTCGGAACACGCGGGTCCTGCGTTAGAGTTACAGCTTGAGAACGCTGACGCCATCTACAGCTCAAAAACGTCAACGTGTGTATGAGGCCATAGAATAACATGGTGTGGCATTCTTAAGCTGTAAAAACAGCTCAAAAATGCGGCGTTAATAACGCCCGTGTGTATGAGGCCTAACTGTCCTGCTGTCATAGGCATGAAGAGGGACGAGACCTGCTAATTAACTGCAGCAGAGAAAAATCGGGTCTCCTGTTCTGCCAGGAAGTAAGGAAGACAAGACTGCATAGAAGAAATACAGGAGAAAATATGTAGCATAGGATGAGGGTGGTCTATTGGAATAAAGTTATGTTATAGCATTGTTTTATACTTTAACCCCTTCCCTACCAGTGTCATTTATACAGTGTCAGTGCATTTTTTTAGCACTGATCACTGTATTGGTGTCACTGGTCCCCAAAAAGTGTCACTTAATGTCCAATTTGTCCGTCGCCATGTCGCAGTCCCACTAAAAGTCGCTGAGCACTGTCATTACTAGTAAAATAAAAAAAGTCCCTAAATATATCCCATAGTTTAGAAGCGATAACGTTTGTGCAAACTAATCAATATACGCTCATTGGGAATTTTATTTTACCAAAAGTATATAGCAGAATACAATTTGGCCTAAATTGATGAAGAAATTAGATTTTTTACATATTTTTAATGGATATGTTTTATAGCAGAAAGTAAATAATATTGTTCTTTTTCATTTTAAATTGTTTTTTTTGGTTTATAGTGCAAAAAATAAAAAACGCAGAGGTGATCAAATACCAACAAAAGAAAGCCCTATTTGTGGGGAAAAAAAAGACATCAATATTGTTTGGGTACATCGTCGCATGACCGCGGAATTGTCAGTTAAAATAACACAGTGCCATATCGCAAAGAATGGCCTGGTCATTAAGGGGGTAAAACCTTCCGGGGCTTAAGTGGTTAAAGTAATTTAACAGTATAGAGCAGCCATCCTCAACCTGGGTACCTCCAGAGGTTGCTAGGGGTCCCTTGAGCTATAGCCAGTGTTGACAACTGCCAGTAAATTTACTGACAGTTTGTAAAATTCTGTGATTTTTACAACTGTCTATCAATATCAGGGTCTGATAATTTGTCATGCTGTGCTTATTTTTTAAGTGTAAACCAGGCAAACTACTTGATATGGGTATTGTCAGTGTGTTCCATGTTGTGTTTAAATATCAATTGTCTTAGTTTTTAATAGGATTTCAGTTATTTTTCAGGTTGCCAATAAAAAATGTGTTCCGTCAGTAAATTTTCCATGTTTTGCCAGTAAAAAACACTGCGGGAGGTTGGCAACACTGGCTATAACTGATTGACCTCCTGTTTGATGGCATCTGCATAATTCTGGGGCAATTGCCACTTAGCAGAGTTAGCAGTATGACATCAATTATCTATTTGGCTGTCAGTAAAGCCAACCACCAGTTTCTTTGAATGAAAAAACCTGGCAACTTAGATCAAAGCCACTGTACTAAAAATCTGATGTTAGTACAGCGATTTCCCTTGCTGTGCTATTGGCCCCCCACCAGAACACTCCGGTCAGCGCTCTCAACCATTGGGCCGCTTCTGCTAATTTCCCTATTAAAAAGATGATAATGTGCGCTGCATTTTGTAATTTCAATTGCCGCATCACGATTGTTAATTCTGGATTACGATCGCCAGTTTCCACGACCAAACACTTCTAGGTCGTTCCTTGATTCCGAACATGCGTGTTTGTACTTTAGACTTTTGTGTGTCGGATTTCTGTACACACCATCCGAAAATCAGTCGTGGCGTTGTCGGCAGACAAAAATTTACTAGTCTGCCCATCCAGCTTTTGTCTGACGAAAAAAAGCAAATCGGCTGTCGAAAGGAGCATAGTAATGGTAAGAATTTCGGACAACAGGCTGTCAAACGACAATTCCTGTCCGAATTTCACATTGTGCATACAAGCCTTTAGGCTCACCATAGGCGTGCGCATAGGGTGTGCCAGGCGTGCCTGGGCACACCCTAATCACCCTGTGCAGCGCAGATTCCCCCTGCTGATATTTCACCAAAGCCCCCCAAAACGGGGCTCCTAAAAGAAAATTGTGCAAAATGATAAAAATGAAAAACAGCTGACACAAGCCACTGCCCTACTGTAAGGTGACCAGATTTTCAAAATGAAATTTGGGGACATTTTTTTTACTAGTAATGGGGGCAATCAGCAACTTATAGCAGGACTGTGCTACTGCGGCGAACAAATCGAACACTAAGTGACACTTTTGACACTTTGTGGGAACCAGTGATCAGTGCTAAAAATATGCACTGTCACTGTACTAATGACACTGGCTGGGAAGGGGTTAACATCTAGGGCAATCACTCCGCCTGGGGAAGGCAAGGAGATAGGCAGGCAGGTGGCTGGCCGGAACTTGAGCCAAGGCAGAAGAACATGTGAGCGGGAGCGGAATGGGCATGAGCCCGAAACTGAAGAAATAGTCCCTCCACTTCGACCAGCAGAGGATCATCAGAAAGGAGCACAGATAATGGAAAAACGACATCCCCTTAAGCCAGTAGGAGCGGCGGAACGAGAGTTTGTAATTCAGAATTTTTTTTCAATTCTGCACCGAAAATTGCCTGGACCCCTGTTCAAATTCAGTCTTTGTCAATTTTCCTATTGCACTCCTTCCTGGCAAGCAGGCTCTTATGTTGGTGGGTGCTGCAACGAAAACCAGCTGGGTCCTGGAAATGTCATGCAAGTGTTCATATTCGTCAGCACACCGTGGATCCTTGTCCAAAGCTTTCTTTATTGAAGAGATCACATCACAGAAAAGTGTGTTCAAATCCAAGCCGTGAACAAAACCGGGGACAGACTTGGTCCGGGGACAGTATCCTCAGTCCAGGGACTGTCCCCGGAAACCGGAGACATCTGGTCACCCTATCCTACTGACACCAACCTCTGCCTTACTGAAAAGTACACTGCTCTACTCAGTGCTGGGACAAGGTCGTCCACCGCCCAGGGCAAAGATGCCAAATGGCGCCCCTCCCCTGTTCACGTGCAAGATTTTGCAAAAGCATTTGATACAGTTCCCCATAAATGCTTAATGTACAAACTTAGGTCTGTTGGCATGGATCAAAGGGTGAGTACCTGGATTGAAAACTGGTTATAAGGGAGAGTCCAGAGGGTGGGGATAAACGGGGAGTACTCGGAATGGTCTGGTGTGGAAGTGGGGTCCCCCAGGGATCTGTCCTGGGACCAATCCTATTCAATTTATTCATAAACAATCAGGAGGATGTAGTTAATAGCTCCATCAGAGAGCGGGCTGGAGCCTGTTTTTGCAACGCTTTCTGCGTTTTTACCGTGATTTTGCTGCGGTTTGCCATTCACCATATATAGCTGGTTGCTAAGAAGCGGGCTGGGAAGCCGACCACTGCGTCCTTAACAACCAATAAGTCATAAGCTGCCAGCGGGGTTCCCTGCTGACAGTTGAATGTAAAAAAAAGAGATTGGCTGGCTAAAAAAATTCATGGAAAAAAACAGCGTGCTCCCCCCCCAAAACCATTGCAGACCCTTCTGTCTGGTATGGATTTGGAGGGGACACCCCCCCACGCCAATTTTTTTTAAAAAAAATGGCGTGGGGTCCCCCCCAAAATCCACACCAGACTCTTATCCAAGCATGCAGCCCTGCAGGTCAGGAAAGTGTCCTCCCTCCTGAATCATACCAGGCTGCATTCAATCAACATGGGGGGGTGCTTCGGGGTGGGGGGGCAAAGCACCTTGTCCCCATGTTGATGGCGGGGGGCCTATCAGAATTCAGGAGCCCACCTATGTGAATAGCCCCCCCCCATGTGAATAAGTATGGGGTACATTGTACCCCTACCCGTTCTTCAAAAAAAGTAGTGTAGTGTGACAAAAGACAAGAGACAGTTTTTCACAAGTCCTTTATTAAAAATGTCTTCATTCCCCGCTTTTTCCTCTGCTTCGCCCGGCGTTCTTCTTCCGTTAAATAGAAATATTAGAACTAATGTGCAAACCAAAGTGAATAAACAATAATAAGGGAGTAACAGCCAACATTAACAAGGTCCCCAACAGAAAACTGAAAAAATATTATATAGAAACGAAATGGGTGTAAATTAAACATCAAAATTCATATTAAAAAAACTGTCTATTAAATCAAGACCATGATCATGATCATAATCCATTCAGTGCAATAATAATCCAAACAGTATAAGTCCAACGTTTGTATAGTGCAAGTTTGTAGTGCAGATTAATGCATGTGCAAAAAAGTGCAAAAAAAAAAGTGCATGTGTAAAAAATGCAATAAAGGTAGTAAAAGTGAAATAATCAAGTGCAGGAAAAATCATCCAATCTAGATAATGTGGTCACGCTTGCTTCCACCAGTGGGTCTAGCAGCACATCTGGTAAATTAATCCTTAAAGAGGAAGTAAACCCTGATGGGTTTTACTTCCTCTTTATTAACCTGCAATGTAAAAGCATAGTGGGCTAGTATGCCTCACATATTAGCCCATAATGTGGCACTTGCCTGCATTGGAAGGCTGCGTCCATCTTCTCTGTGACTGTCCAGAGTTGCGTGACGCCACTTCCGCGCGGGAGCCGCCAATTTCTGTGAAGAAACGGCAAGGAGGCCGTTTCTTTACTGCGCATGTGCCCGATGATGTCGGCACATCACAGTACACTATATATCTTCTAAATAGTGCAGGTTTAGGAGATATGTAGGGAACCTACAGGTAAACCTTATTATAGGCTTACCTGTAGGTTAAAGTGGTTGTCATGGGTTTACAACCACTTTAATGGCAATCTCCACTCCTCTCCTCTCTGAAAAACGGACAGGCAGATCCGAGCGGGTCGATCGCGTGAAAGGGGCCTAATACTTTAAATTCTTAAATAATTCTTAAATTCTTACTTGTACAAAACCAAGCTCATAATATCCCCCCCCCCCCCCCCCACGAGCCCCTTCCCATGCCTTCACTGTCGAGAGCAATGGCACAACCATCCACTAATCCTCACATGTCAGGGTGCTAGGTGTTATCCTAGACTCTGAACTCTCCTTTTGGGCCCACATCCAATCTTACCAAAGCTTGCTGCCTCAACCTCTGCAACATTGCTAAACTACATCCCTTTCTAGTAAATGAAACCACTCCCTGGTTATCTCTATCGTCTCGACTACTGCAACTCCCTCCTCATTGGCTTACCTTTAAATAGATTATCCCCCTTCAGTCCATCATGAGCACTGCTGCCAGGCTCATCCACCTTACAAACCGCTCAGTGTCTGCCACCCCTCTCTGCCAATCCCTCCATTGGCTGCCACTCGCCCAAGAAATTAAATTAAAAATACTAAAAATAAGTTACAAAGCCATCCACAACCCTGCCCCCAGCTACATCACTAGCCTAGTCTCAAAATACCAACCTAATCGTCCTCTTCATTCTTCCCAAGACCTCCTGCTCTCCAGCTCCCTCGTCACCTCCTCCCAAATTCGCCTCCAGGACTTCTCCTGAGCCTCTCCCATCCTCTAGAATTCCCTACCCCAATGTGTCAGATTGTCTCCAAATCTATCCACTTTTAGGCGATCTCTTCAGAAAAGCCTATCCTGCCCACACCTAACAACTGTGCTTTGATTTTCTTCAACAGCTCATCCCCCACAGTTATTACCCTTTCATATCACTTGACCCTCCTTCCTAGATTGTAAGCTCTAACGAGCAGGACCCTCTGATTCCTCCTGTATTGAATTGTATTGTAATTGTACTGTCTGCCCTCATGTTTTAAAGCACTGCGCAAACTGTTGGCGCTATATAAATCCTGTATCATAAGAAATAATAATAATAATAAAAGAATGCAAATGTAGAGTTGAGCGAACACCTGGATGTTCAGGTTCGGTGGGTTCAGTCGAACTTCACAAAAAAGTTCGGGTTCGGTACCGAACTTGACTCGAACTTTACCCTGAACCCCATTGCAGTCAATGGGGACCCGAACTGTTCGACACAAAAATGACTGTAAAATAGTCCTGGAAAGTGCTAGAGGGCTGCAAAAGGAAGTAAAATGATTTTAGAACAATAATCTGTCCCTTACAGCAACAGCAGGAACCTGACCCTATAGAACTAGAAGATGATTTTAGAACAATAATCTGTCCCTCTAAGCAGTAGACTCTACCTAGTCCAGTCAGATCGTTCTGTAATGCAGGATGAGATGTTATTAGATCTGCAATCTGTCCCTCAAAGCAGTAGTAGTAGTAGTAGTAATCTCTACCTAGTCCACAATCAGATCGTTCTGTAATGCAGGATGAGATGTTATTAGATCTGCAATCTGTACCTCACATCGCCAGCAGCATCCTCTCCCTACACTAGCCTGAGAGCATGTGACATGCAGCACTACGTGACTCCAGCTTATAAAGAGGCTGGGTCACATGATGCACTGGCCAATCACAGCCATGCCATTAGTAGGCATGGCTATGATGGCTTCTAACGGCAAACCAGTGAAACGATTGTTGATTGGTTGCCCTGCAGCTATTCAACATGCGTGATCAAATACCCAAACCCAGAACCCGAACCCAAACTTTTTTTTCACATGTCCCGGTTTGGGTCCGGGTCACGGATACCCCAAAGTTCAGTACGGACCCGAACTTTACAGTTCGGGTTCGCTCAACTCTATGCAATTGCATATATGGGCTGATAAGCTGCAATATGTTACATTTTTTTATATATACACATTAAAAGTGGACCTTGTCCATTCAGAATGATAGGTGTATCTTGCAATGGCAGGAAGATGGCGCTATTTCCTAGAGTATTAATAAACACTAAACCGTGCTACCAGTGAATTGAATAAATAAATAAATAATGACCCCTTCCTTCAAAAAAATCATATTGTGTGGATAAAACCATGAAGTGTATTCAAGCTGAAGCTGTAAATATATATAAATATATATAAAAAATATATATGTAAAATCTTGCGTGCTATTAATACTCCAGTTGTGCAAAAATCGTGATTAGTATAAACATGTGTAAAACCACATCCATTAAATACATTAAATACAATACACCGTGCATAAATATACCATTCAGAATGATGCCATTTCTAAGAAGCCAAATCTATGATGTGTATATACTGCTATACAATGGACAGAAACTGCAGTGCCTTGTTTTACAATCAGTAAATAAAATATCAGTGATCCCTCTGTAGCTCTGCAGTCTCCTACTTCCAGAGCTATCCACCTTTGAAGGAAAAGCTTTTCCTTCTTCTATGCGTCAGCTGCAGGTGAGTCATTGTTATCCATTATTTACAACTCATTAATGCACGTCATACTGAGATCACAGCGGTGAAATGTCCAGTCGCCGCCTCAGAGCTCATTCCCAACCGGCTCCATGCACTGTAAGTTTGAGCAGCCGCCAAGGCATTGCAACGACAACTGAAACATCCCTTCTACAAGGATTCATCTCCTAAGCTCTTAAAAGACTATCTCAGATGTGTGCTTGCAAATACGATCAAAGACGCAAACACCGGAATTCCCCAACTAGCAAGGTTTACATATGATTTCCAACAGAATCCAACAAAACCTTTGTGACATGAAGAATTGGTGAGCACAGCGGTGTTGGTATTTGTACCCGGGCTGAAACAAAGCTTTTTAATAAATTCCAGGAAAGTGTGTGATGAGTCCTGGCAATCGTGCTGTGACTGTGAGTCGACTTCTATCTGAACGTGTGACAAAGTAACAACGCATTGAGAGGGAAACTTCAACTTTTTGTGATACGGCACTGCGTTACGTTAACTGACTATTGCGTGGTTGTGCGACGCCGTACACAAATAAATCTTTTGTCCTTTTTTCCCCCACAAATAGAGCTTTCTTTTTGGTGATATTTAATCACCTCTGCGGTTTTTATTTTTACACTATAAACAAAAAAAGACCGACAATTTTGAAAAAAAAAACAATATTTTTTACTTTCTGCTATAAAACATATCCAATAAAAATTTTTTAAAAAATCTAATTTCTTCATCTATTTAGGCCAATGTGTATTCTGCTACTTATTTTTGTTTAAAAAAAATCCCAATAAGCGTATATTGATTGGTTTGCGCAAAAGTTATAGCGTCTACAAATTAGGGGATAGATTTAGGGACTTTTTATTTATTTACTAGTAATGGCGGCGATCTGCGTTTTTTTTAGCGGGGCTGCGACATTGCGGCAGACAAATTGGACACTAAGTGACACTTTTTGGGGACCAGTGACACCAATACAGTGATCAGTGCTAAAAAAAAATGCGCTGACATTGTATAAATGACACTGGCAGGGAAGGGGTTAACATAGGGTTAAATATGTTCCCTCAGTGTACTTACTATCTGTGTGGGGGATGGACTCACAGCAAAAACAGAGAGATCTGTGTTCCTGATTAGCAGGAAGCACAGATCTCTATGCTCCTGTCTGACAGGACGGTCTGCTTTGTTCACATCAGCAGACCGCCATTCTGTCATTCCCCAGAGCGAGTCTGTGGCCCCATACACTGAAACTATCAGGGAGCTTAACCACTTGAGCTCCAGAAGGTTTTACCCCCTTCACGACAGGCCAATTTTTGCGATACGGCCAATGCTGTATCTTGACCTAGGCACTTTGCAGGGGGGCAGCACAAAAAGAGTCCCCGCCGGCTTGTGCTACACTTTTAGTGTAGTGCCAATCTTATGGGGCAGACTGGGCCGGGGGGCAAATCGGTCTAGCACCCCCATAAAGCAGCTGCACTGCTGCCGATATAATACCAACAGGGCCGCCATCAAGACGGGGGATAGCCCTTACATATGTAGGGGACCTGGGTGTCCTGAGGGGCCCAGGTGGTGGACCCCAACCAATGAGTTGTCGTGCTGCCCCATAGCCAAACAGGAAGTGTGAGAAAATCTCTGCAAATTAAGGGAAGCCCTTGGGGG
>BLSH010338047.1:50267-66234 GCA_018402905.1 Glandirana rugosa | reverse complement strand
TCCCCCCCCCCCCCCCCCCGGGACAGACATCTTACAGTGGCTACCATCTGGAATTCATATGGTTTTTATTGAATGTTTTTTGCCAAACTGATGATTGACATCTATATGAAGAGGTTATTTGAATATGTGGTCACACATGTTAAATTGTAAAGCAGTGCTTGGTTCAAACTACGTTTTTAACTTTACATGTGTTTTATATGTTTAATAAAGTTGGTTGGTTGTGTAGATCAGGGGTCTCCAAACTTTCTAAACAAAGGGCCAGTGTTAGGAGAAATCCTGCATCTGTGGACTTTTTAGTGCTATTCGCATACGTCCGTGCGCGTTCACGATGGCGCACGCGCCGGAAACAGCGCCAAACGACTCTATTTCAACCACACACACCCTGCAGCAAGTGCTGTCTGATCTACAGCATTTAGTGTGTGTTCCCGAGCAACCTGTTTATCTGATTCCTGTTCCTGTGACCCGGCTTGTCTCGACCCTGCTCTGATCTCCGCCTGCACTGACCTTGGCTATCCACGACCACTGTCCTGCCTGCTTCCTTGTACCTTGCTGCCAGCTCGTTAACAAACTCTGCCTGTGCCCGACCATTCTTCTGCCTGCCCCTTCTGTACTTCACAGCCAGCTAGCTACCGACCCGGCCTGTACCACCACTCTGTTCAACCAGCACGAGACCGGAAGCACCTCTTCAGTTGTCACAGGTGACCATTTCAACCCTCGTGCCATCCTCACTCCTGAGCCTCCTGTCAACTCTACCAGGGGTTCACGAATCAGGGTCCCAAGAGAAGTTACTCCTGCATAAGTCAGACTCGTCCACCAAGTACGTGACAGTGTCAGACAGCCATGCCTGAATCTGCGCAGGAGGCCTCACCCATGGACAATCCCTGGCTGGCCTGACCCGGGCCGTCATGACCCTGCAGGCAGGGCTGTCTTAATGCATCGGCACCCCTGGGCACTGCCCAGGGGCCCTAGGTGCATGGGGGGGCCCATGATCTTGCATTATTTCATACTTGCCAACTGTCCCGGATTTGCTGGGACAGTCACGCTTTTTACTAAGCTGTCCCGGGATGGCTGGATTTTATTGAAAGTACTAGTAAATATAGAATTAATTACTATTCTTTAATTCTTGAGAGTAGGTGCGTAAATTGGGTCAGGGTGGTAAGGGACCCCAGTGCAATATTTGCCCAGGGGCCCATGATGCTATTGAGACGGCCCTGCCTGCAGGATGACTATACCCGACTGGAGGAACGGGTGCTCAAGTTCGCTGGAGCCCAGGCTCCTGGAAGTAGTCCACCAATGGACTGTACCATGGCGGTGTGCCCGCCGGAACCTAAGGTTCCCTGGCCCGATCGGTTTTCGGGCGACCGCACCAAGTTCCGGTCGTTTCGCAATGCCTGCAAACTCTACCTTGCACTGCAACCCCGCACCTTTTCCCTGGAGACTACAAAGGTGGGGTTAGTGATTTCCCTGTTACGGGGGGACCCCCAGTCCTGCGCACACCACCTATTGGAACAAAAGGCCCCAGAAGTGAGCAGCCTGACCCTGTTCTTCCAGGCTATGGCTGTACTATATGAGGATCTTCATCAAACTGCTACTGCCGAGGCAGCCCTCCGTGCACTCCAATAAGGCCACCGTGTGGCAGAGTACTATGTAACAGAGTTCAGGCGCTGGAGTGCTGACAACACCTGGAACAAGGCAGCGCTCTGTTACCAGTTCCGGTTGGGCCTCTCTGATTCCCTAAAAGATGAACTGGCCCGTGTGGGACCCGTTTGGGACCTTGGACTCTCTAATCAACCTGTCTATCCGGATGGACAGGCGCCTCAGAGAGCGCATGGCTGAGAAGTCAGTGACACCTGATCAGACTGGATCCATGCAGCGGGGTCTTCCTCGGCCGTCTCTTTCAGTGGAAGAAAGGCAATGCCGGCTCAGGGACCGCCTATGTCTGTACTGCGGGGAGCCCGGTCATATAGTGCAGATGTGCCCTGCCAAGGGTGGCCAGCGTCCATCAGTCGTCTGTGGTACCGCATCAGCCACCCCAAATACCTCCTCTTACCTCACCCTTCCGCTCTCCCTGCAGCTTCCCGACAGGAGCATCCTAGTGACCGCAATCATCGACTCTGGTGCCTGCAGTGGATTTATTGATCAGACTTTTGCGGCCCAGCATCTTATCCCATTGCGACCCAAATCCCATGGGATGGTCGTATGCCTGGCGGACAGCACGTCTATTAAGTCAGGTGTCCTCACACATGAGACTATACCCATACCTGCCTCTACCCCTGAGGGGCATCGGGAACTCCTGCTCTTGGACGTCATTGCATCCCCGCTTTTTCCAGTTATCCTCGGATTACCCTGGCTGCAGGCCCACAGTCCCAGCATCAACTGGACTACCGGCGAGACCAAATTCTTGTCACCTTACTGCTGCCAGCACTGCTTCCTGGGAACTGAGGTGCCTAACTCCCCTCTGCTCAGTCTGGATAAGGACGCCGACCCGGAAACCTGCTTATCGGTTCCTCCAGTCTACCACGCCTTTCTAGATGTGTTCAGCAAGAAGGGGGTTGAACAACTGCCACCCCATATACCATATGACTGTCCTATTGAGCTCCTTCCCGGAGCCGAGGTCCCCTTTGGAAGGATCTTTCCCCTGACGGAAATGAAGCTAGTGGCCCTCAAGGGCTACATAGATGAAAACTTGGAAAAGGGCTTCATTTGGCCCTATACGTCCACATCAGGAGCGGGAATCTTCTTTGTTGAAAAAAAGGATCACACCCTGAGGCCGTGTATAGATTATCGGGAAATGAATAGGATAACGGTCAAAAACCGTTATCCCCTGCCCCTGGTCCAGGAGCTCTTCCAGCGACTTGGAACGGCAACAGTGTTCCCCAAACTGGACCTCCGAGGGGCTTATAACCTGGTCCGAATCTGGGAGGGCGATGAATGGAAGACCCACTTCCGCACCCGATTCAGGCACTTTGAATATTTGGTGATGCCTTTTGGACTTTGCAACGCCCCAGCTACGTTCCAGCATTTTGTTTACAATGTGTTGAAAGACTATCTGGATTCTACCCCACGTTGGAAGAGCATCGCAAACATGTGGCCTGTGTTCTGAGCCGCCTTCGGCAGCATGGCCTGTACGCCAAGGCCGAAAAATGTGAGTTTGAACAAACCAGCATCTCCTTCCTAGGACTTATCATTTCGGTCACCGGCATTACTATGGAACCCCAGAAGGTCTCTGCTATTTTGGAATGTCCTGCTCCCACAGACAAAAAAGGAGTCCAACATTTCATTGGTTTCGCCAATTTTTATAGGAAGTTCATAAAGGGAATCTCGGCTATCATCGCTCCGATCACCCAGCTGCACACACGATTTGTGTGGTCTGAGGAAGCCCAAAAAGCGCTTGAAGAGCCTGTTCACGTCTGCACCTGTCTTGAGGCACCCTGATCTGGCCTTGCCATTTGCCTTAGAAGTGGACGCCTCCGAGGTCGCTGTTGGGGCCATCCTGTCGCAGAGACAAGGAGTCAAAGCAGTCCTCCACCCGGTGGCGTTCTTCTCCAGGAAGTTGTCCCCTTCGGAAAGGAACTATGACGTCGGTGACCGTGAGCTACTGGCCATCAAAGCGGCCCTGGAGGAGTGGCGCTATTTGCTAGAAGGAGCCAGGCACCCTATTCTGATCCTGACAGACCACAAAAACCTTGAGCATCTCAGGTCGGCCAGGAGGCTGAAACCTCGTCAGGCCCGATGGGCGCTATTCTTTTCACATTTCCTCTTCCACATTACGTACAGGCCTGGGTTGAAGAACACCAAACCGGATGCCTTGTCCCCGGATGTACTGCAAACCTGGGGATCCTATGGTTCCGGACACGGTGCTACATCTCAGAAACTTCCTACTGACACAGGGGGACCTATTGTCCTGTATCAGGCAGTCTCTGGCCAAGACTCCCAAACCAACAGACTCTAACCTGATAGCAAAGGATGGACTGCTATGGCATAAGAACAGGCTTTTCGTACCAGAGGGGCAGCTATCTGTTCTAGCATCCTGTCATGACCATAAGCTAGCAGGTCATTTTGGAGCCCGCAAGACCGCTGAGCTTCTGCTACGCTCCTTCTGGTGGCCCCAAGCCGAGGAGGACTGTCGGAGGTATGTCAGCTCCTGTCCCACCTGCGCCTAATACAAGAGTACTAAAGCCAAGGCATGGGGCTACTAAGGCCGGGTCTATGATTTCCATGGACTTTATCGTGGAACTGATTGACTAAAATGGCCCACTTCTTACCCATGAAGGGTACACCATCAGCGACCGAAATCTTTATCCAGAAAATAGTCAGGCTCCATGGAGTTCCCTTGAGTATTGTCTCCGATCGCGGAGTTCAATTCACGTCCAAGTTTTGGAAAGCCCTGTGTGCCTTCCTGGACATCGAACTCGTCCTCTCCTCGGCCTATCATCCACAGACTAATGGCCAGATGGAGAGAACCAATCAGACACTTGAACAGTACCTGCACTGTTTCTCTTCGTGTTCACAGGGCAACTGGGCCTGCCCCTTCTGTACTTCACCGCCAACTAGCTACCGACCCGGCCTGTACCACCACTCTGTTCAACCAGCACGAGATTGGAAGCACCTCTTCAGTTGTCACCGGTGACCATCTCAACCCTCGTGCCATCCTCACTCCTGAGCCTCCTGTTTACTCTACCAGGGGTTCACGAATCAGGGTCGCAAGAGAGGTTACTCCTGCATAAGTCAGACTCATCCACCAGGTACGTGACAGCCAGTTTACTGTCCTTCACACAGGGGGACGGACTGTGGCCAGCGGGAGTTGAAATTTTCCTGGCATCAGTGAGAGTAAACAATGCATCTTTGGCATGGGGGGGAATAGTGCCCCATCATTGGTGTCAGTGGAAGGAATAGTGTCCCATCATTGGTGTTAGTGGAAGGAATAGTGCCCCATCATTGGTGTCAGTGGGAGGAATAGTGCCCCATCATTGTTGTCAGTGGGAAGAATAGTGCCCCATTTTTGGTGTCAGTGGGAGAAATAGTGCCCCATTTTTGGTGTCAGTGGGAGAAATAGTTCCCCATTGCTGGTGTCAGTGGGAGGAATAGTGCCCCGTCGTTGGTGTTAGTGGAAGGAATAGTGCCCTATCATTGGTGTCAGTGGGAGAAATAGTGCCTCATTGTTGTTATCAGTGGGAGGAATAGTGCCTCATTGTTTCTATCAGTGGGAGGAAGAGTGCCCCATCACTGGGGTCAGTGGGAGGAATAGTGCCCCATCGTTGGTGTCAGTGGGAGGAATAGTGCCCCATCATTAATGTCAGTGGGAGGAATAGTGCCCCATCATTGGTGTCAGTGGGAGGAATAGTGCCCCATTTTTGGTGTCGGTGGGAGAAATAGTGCCCCATTGCTGGTGTCAGTGGGATGAATGGTGCCCATTCGATGGTGTTAGTGGAAGGAATTGTGCCCCATCATTGGTGTCAGTGGGAGAAATAGAGCCCCATTGCTGGTGTCAGTGGGATGAATGGTGCCCATTCGATGGTGTTACTGGAAGGAATTGTGCCCCATCATTGGTATCAGAGGGAGCAATAGTGCCTCATTGTTTCTATCAGTGGGAGGAAGAATGCCCCATTGTTGGTTTCAGTGGGAGCAATAGTGTCCCATTGTTGGTTTCAGTGGGAGGAATAGTGCCCCATCATTGATGTCAGTGGAAGGAATAGTGCCCCATAGTTGGTGTCATTGGAAGTAATAGTGCCTCATCATTGGTGTCAGTGGGAGGAATCGTACCCCATCTTTGGTGTCAGTCCAGTGGGAGGAATAGTGCTACATTGTTTCTATCAGTGGGAGGAAGAGTGCCCCATTGTTGGTGTCAGTGGGAGGAATAGTGCCCCATCATTGGTGTCAGTGAAAGTAATAGTGCCTCCTCATTGGTGTCAGTGGAAGGAATAGTGCCCCATCATTGGTGTCAGTGGAAGGAATAGTGCCCCATCATTGGTGTCAGTGGGAGGAATAGTGCCCCATCATTGATGTCAGTGGAAGGAATAGTGCCCCATCATTGGTGTCAGTGGAAGTAATAGTGCCTCTTCATTGGTGTCAGTGGGAGGAATTGTACCCCATCGTTGGTGTCAGTGGGAGGAATAGTGCTCCATCATTGATGTCAGTGGAAGGAATTGTGCCCCATCATTGGTATCAGTGGAAGGAATGGTGCCCCATCGTTGGAGTCAGTGGGAGGAATAGTGCCCCATCATTGGTGTCAGTTGGAGGAATAGTGGCCCATCATTGGTGTCAGTGGGAGGAATAGTGCCCCATCATTGATGTCAGTGGGAGGAATAGTGCCCCATCATTGATGTCAGTGGGAGGAATAGTGCCCTATCACTGGTGTCAGTGGGAGGAATAGTGCCCCATCGTTGGTATCAGTGGGAGGAATAGTGTCCCATCATTGGTGTCAGTGGGAGGAATAGTGCCCCATCATTGGTGTCAGTGGGAGAAATCGTGCCCCGTCGTTGGTATCAGTGGGAGGAATAGTGCCCCATTGTTGGTATCAGTGGAAGGAATAGTGCCTCATCATTGGTGTCAGTGGAGAGGAATAGTGCCTCTTCATTGGTGTCAGTGGGGGGAACAGTGCCCCATCATTGGTATCAGTGAGAAGAAAAGTGCCCATCGTTGGTGTCAATTGGAGGAATTATGTTGTGCATCAGTGGGAGGAAAAGGGCCGGATAAAGGCAAGCAAAGGGCTGCAATTTGGAGTCCACTGGTCTAGATAATTCTCTGTTGAACTACCTCCAAAAAATCTCATGGGCACTAAGATTTGGCTTGCTTTGTAGTTTTAAAAGATGGAGGTGCGTAAGTCTATGAATAAGCCTCATAAACCTATAAATGTTTCGCCTTTCAGTTCTATTTTAAACTAAAAGGTTTATTTTAGCTGGTAAGGGTTCACATATACTTAAAGCCATGCACATCACAGATTATGTCTGTCCATAAATATGTAAGCTTCTTCTGAAAACTAACAAGCTGGAACAAATTGTGTGTTCTCGTTCACAATCTGTGAATCCTCCCAGGCCAGCAATAAATGAATGCAATGGTTGTGACAAATGTAATTAGAGCATCCAATGTTGCCAGACAGATGGGGTTATTGGGGGGGTTACCTGGATGGCAGAAGCCAGGAATGTGTTTTAGTGATGCATATATACACACTCACCATAGGCGTGCACACTCTAATCACCCCGTGTGGTGCAGGTTCCCCCTGCTGCCAGCTGCTGCTGCAGGCACATAAGGGGATAGAGATTGAGGGGCCGGTAAATATTTACCAATAACTCACCGTGTTCCTTCATAAGTTCAACATAATAAACTGTGTTTCACTATGATGTATTCACTGTCCAGTGCAGCTGAGGCTGCAGAGAATGGTTTATCTTATACTGTAATTTATTTCCTTGCAGCACTTGTTCAGTAAGAATGTTGGCTCCACTATATCTACAGAGTTACCTAATAAAGGGGGGCACCTACATTTAGGTAAATTAAATATGATTTTGACAATAGGACAGGCTGGTGAACATGACAAAAAATGTGGAGAAACTATGGTTTCTGTTTGTGCCAAAGGAGAACGCAGAATATTTGAAAGATTTCTTTTCACCTTCACAGAATTGAACAAACGTTTTGTATTGCTGTCATCAGGTTCGGTGGGCAGGTGGGGTGGCTGCCCTGGGCACAGCGCGTATTGTAGGGATGGGAGGCACCACAAGTTCCTTCTACTATAAGGCTGACAGGAGTAGTGACAGCGGCATCACTACTTCTGTCAGCTCAGCGCTGGAAGCAGCAAGGAGAAGAGGGGAGAGCCAGGAGGAGGTGTGGGCTGTGTTCTCTTTCTCCTCCTTCTCTTAAGCTTGCACCTAATGAGTGCAATTTGACATCTCTGCCCTGGGCACTGGCTGTCATTGTCCTATATACTGTACACCAACCCATCATCTGACAGTACATAGTGGTTGGAGGAAATTGGTGAAGTTCTTTTTTTCTGTAGAAAATAAAAATACCAGTCATCTTGGGTCAGATTCACAGAGTTGTGTTGAGGCCATTTGTGCAGTCATTTTGAATAGCGCCCCAATGCACCTGCGTAGCAGCACACATGTTCTTCTGTGTAGTGGCTCAGGTGACGTCTGATGTGACAAAATGTGTAAGGCGGAGCTAGGTGCGTGATTACGTCACATCCGTGAGAAACTTCCAGTTCTAACATCGGCAGTTTTTGGAACGCAAGCCGTCACCCAATGGGATGGGGGCACGGAATTACATTGAGGTTGTTTTATCTGCTTTAACACTATTAATGGGGCATACTGGAGCACTGTACAGTTTTTATAGCTTAATAAAATCCCTCTTCTTTTACGGAATTACACTGAGTCCCCATTTTTCTCATTTATAAACTACACATGGTAGAACG
Organism: Glandirana rugosa; assembly: GCA_018402905.1. Classification (NCBI taxonomy): domain Eukaryota; kingdom Metazoa; phylum Chordata; class Amphibia; order Anura; family Ranidae; genus Glandirana; species Glandirana rugosa. The sequence goes on along the minus strand of BLSH010338047.1, from coordinate 57,830 downwards.
TCCTGGACATCATTCCAATTGCACAGTGGAGAACCACTCCCTGGAGTGACATCAGCACCAGTGATGGCCTATATGCGGCTTATCCCTGCAGGGGTGCCGTTGTCAGGTAAGTGGGGATCCTGGAGGGGAGCACGAGTGGACTCCACTTTTTGTTGCACCATATATAGCCGACATTGCACGAAGCACTTTGACAGACTCTACTATCACATCTTGAGGGAACCTCTGGGACTTTTTATAAACTTTTTTAATGTTTTAATTTTTTCAATAATTTTTCAATATAACTGTGGTGATTGCTTACCCATCTCTCTTATGAACTTGAATACCCTGATTTTTATTTGCCATATATTTGCTTTTTTGCCTTAATTTGAGCATTGTGGATTTGTTATTTCTTTGCCAGAACTGTTTTTTCATTTAACTGAGTTTACACATTTATTATGTTTATTGTAGTCACATATATATACTTTTTCTATGGATTATCAAGGGAGATATTGGTTTATATGTTATAACACATGATTGAAGTTTGTAAACAAATGCATTTATATATATTTACATATGATTTATATAGCACAGTGGTTCTCAACTCCTGTCCTCGGGACCCACCAACAGGCCAGATTTTAAGTATTACCTTGGGGAGATGCAGACTAGAATGCTGCAATCACTGAGCAGCAAATTCCATCACCTGTAATGTATTTCAGTTATCCTGCAAACCTGGCCTTTTAGTGGGTCCCGAGGACCGGAGTTGAGAAGCACTGATATAGCACATACAAATTTTGCACATTGTTTGCACTTCTTTGCATTTTTTTCCATATGGTTCTGCACAGATTTATTGCACACATTGCACTTTAGTGATTTACACTTTTTTGCATGTATGTATTTTTAGTGATTTGCACATTATTGCATTCATTTGGACCCTATTTGTTTTGCACATTACTGCATTTTTGCATTCACTGCTAACATACTCACATACAGGCAGCGCCACATTCCCTCTTTCTTATACACTCATCTGTTGGTACTTGTAGTTTCCCATTCACAGGACTCTGTGAATTAATGATGCAAGCGGGGCCCTGCATTTCTGCATTTTTTTTAAACTAGTGACAGTAAGCAGGGGCACTTGCTGTCACTAGATACAGTGGACCAGGCAGTGACTGCAGGAGTGGGAACATGTTACCTAAAAACGGGTGGAACATATAACATGTTCCCAAAGGTGAACTTATCCTTTAAGCCCATTGAAATAAATGGGCTGCCTTAACGCATCGCACATTATTTGCCTGTTACAATACACATTATTGCAATGCAAAGATGTAAATGGCCTCTTGAGGCTGAACAGCGAAATACAAAGATGAAATACATATACAGTGTTGGAGCAGTTTTACCTGCCGAAGGATTTGTATTCCTGTCCATCCAGTCCTGAGATTTACACAGAAGCCCTTGTTGAAGAAGAAAATCCTCTTCCTTCAAATGAATTGATTTAATATAGCTGAGAGTAAGGTTACATCCAGGCTGGCATTTACCAATCCGTATGAAACTAATCCAGATGGACAAGGCATGTCTATATTGCATTTCAAAGCAATCTTCATATAAGGGCTCATTCACACTAAAGCGATCCATTGCAGTGCAAGAACACAGCCCAATCATTATGAATGATGCTGCCAACACACCGCAACGGATTAAAAATTCACTGCAACACAACGCACAGTATATACACTGTGGTGTACTGCCTTGTGTTCTACCGTACAATGCATTGGGATGCTATTCACAATGAACGGCACCACTATAATGGTGCTTGTAAGCACCAAGGTCCTTAATTAACCACTTCAGCTGCGGAAGGTTTACCCCCCTCATGACCAGGCCATTTTTTACAAAACGGCAGTGCGCTACTTTACCCACTACAGATCCGCGCTATAGCCAAAAGACAGCTACAGCGTGGACCTGAATTTCCAGGAGGGCGTCTACCTTTCAGGTGGGAGGGGGGAACGGGGACCTGTTTTTGACAGGTCTCCCTACCCCGCATTTCCATAGACGGTGCTGTGGCACTGTCCCTCGGAAATTCACTCCCCTCCTCCTTCTCCGCCATCAGGCCAATTAGAAAGCACAGCACGCTTCGCGCATGTGCAGTAGGGAAAGGTCTGTGAAGCCAAAAGGCCGGTTTTTATCAGTGGAAATGGCGGCAGCACCCAACAGCCGATCCAAAGATTGGCTGGGGTGCCAACATTGCGGTCTCCCTGGACAGGTAAATGTCCATATATTAAAAGTCAGCATACAGTACAGTATTTGTAGCTGCTGACTTTATTTTTTTTCTCCAGGCTTGAACTTGCGGCTTCATGGCTGGTCCCACTGCGTATGCGAGAGGGGAGGGAGGATGCAAAGAAGCGGAATTTCCCCTTTTGGGTAAAGTTCTGCTTTATGTAGTCACCCATATACAGTAGTCTGATTGTACAATCTTTTCCATGTTAATGACGGAGTCACTTTAGCAACTGTTTGAACAACGAATAAGAATAGCATATTCTTATTATGCTTTAATACAGATGCAGACTTTAAATATCAATGTATTTGGTACTGTTTACATCGTTACACTTGTATGTAAAATAAAAATGATATTTTTACTATAATCCTGCAAGCCGCTAAGTCTCATATAGGCTCCTTTCACACCAAGGCATTGGAAAAAAGCCTGTAAAATCCTGTAAAACGGCATGATTTTAGTGTGTTTTTGCCGCGCTTTTGAAGCGCTAGCGCTATAAATAGCGCCCCTCTAATGGCGTTTTTTTTAAGTGCTTTTCAAGCGTTTGTGTTTCAATCATGTGACCTTTCCACAGCGTCAGTACACATTTCATGTGCTTTTCAAGCGATTTTCAATCGTTTTTCAAGCGCTTAACAATTACTTTCAATGGACATGAGCGTTTTTGAAGGGCTAATTTGAGCACACAACACAAGCTGAAAAGATGCTGCTTGCAGGACTTTTAGCAACACCTAGCAAGTGCAACGCCTCGGTGTGAAAGCATCCATTGACATGCATGGGGAGCGTTTTTGGTGTGCTTTTTATGTGCTCATTTTAGAGAAAAAACGCCTGAAAAACGCCTTGGTGTGAAAGGGGTCTTAAAGTCGCAAACCCCTTTCTAGTTCATATTGTTCAGGGATGGAGGTACTTTAACAGCTGCTAAGATATTATCCACTTGTTTTCATCAAGTCAGCCAACTCGCAGGTTCCATTGTAAGAGCAGTAAAGCATAACCATTGTGTAGGACTGCAAAGTAGGAAATAGGGTCTGTGTATGCAATGATAAAATGTGTCTTCTGCCATGTATGTAAATAATTACAAACTATACACGGAAATATAGTTACTGTAAATTAAACAACACACATTGATATGATTATCAATATATCAGGAGTCTGGTGCTTTTTTTCATCATCTTCTCGAAAGATTTGGGGTGCTCAGCATTAGCGGGGATCTTGCTGGAAGGATGCTGACATCAGCCTAGCTTAGGTGCTGTAAATGGAAGGCAGTAATAAGGTCGGTATATTTACTCTCTTTTTTTCCCTGCAATAATTTGTTATGGGAATAGATTGGCTGATCTTGCTTTTTATGTTGCAATGCCTGCTTTAAGTGGCTCAATAGACAAACATTGGACCACAACAATCTTGGACAAAAGCGTGCCTTCTTTACTCGATGATGTAAAGCGTACACTGAGCTTGTTTTTTTTAAGAGTTATAGCTTCACGTGGAATTTCAGTTTGAAGTGACAAGACTCAGCCAGGCAGAATAAATATGATGACAACTTAATGCCTTACATAGAACAGAATCAACTGTAACAGTTCTTACTCAGCAGTAAATTCAACATGTGATGGAAGATGTACAATGACAAAGTCTGATGGGCTTTACAACAGGAACATTGCTGTATTGTTATGAATCCAGGTTTCCATTTTAACCACTTGCCGACCAGCCGCCGCCGTTTTACGGCGGCAGGATGGCTCGTCCCCACGAATCGCTGTAACTGTACGTCGCTCGCGGGGGCGCATGGTGTAGGCGCGCGTCCTCACGGGCTAGCGGCAGAGCTAATTAGCGAGTGGGGTGGACTCGCCACCCGTGATTGCTCCAAAGACAGGCAGAACAAAGATCTGCGAGTGTAAAAAAAAGCAGATCCCCATTCTGACAGTGGAGAAGAGAGTGATCGTCTGTTCCTAGTGATCGGGAACAGCGATCTCTCTCCTCCTCCAGTCAGCCCAGCTCCCATACAGCTAGAAACACCACAGAGGGAAGACATTTAACCCCTTGATCGCCCCCTAATGTTAACCCCTTCCCTGCCAGTGTCATTTACACAGTAATCAGTTGCTATTTAAAGATCTGATCGCTCTCAGTGGTCCCAAAAAAGTGTCAAAAGTGTCCGATCTGTCTGCCGCAACTAGTTTACTAGTAAAAAATAAATAAATAAATAAAAATGCCATAAATCTATCCCCTATTTTGTAGACACGATAACCTTGTGCAAACAAAACCATATATGCTTATTGCGATTTTTTTAACCAAAAATATATAGAAGAATACATGGCTTAACTGAGGAAGAAATAATTTTTTTACTTTTTTTTTGGATATTTATTATAGCAAAAAGTAAAAAATATTGTTTTGTTTTTTTGAAAATTGACACTCTTTTTTGTAAATAGCGCAAAAAATAAAAACCACAGAGATGATTAAATGCCACCAAAAGAAATCTTTATTTGTGGGAAAAAAGGACATCAATTTTGTTTGGGTACAGCGTCACGCGAACGCGCAATTGTCAGTAAAAGCAACGCAGTGCCGTATCGCAAAAAATGCTCTGGTCAGGAAGTGGGTAAATTCCTCCGGGGCTGAAGTGGTTAAAGACTTAAAAATGGAGCTACAGTGAGAGAGAAAAGTATTTGATCCCCTGCTGATTTTGTACGTTTGGTGCCCACTGACAAAGAAATGATCAGTCTATAATTTTAACGGTAGGTTTATTTTAACAGTGAAAGACAGAATAACAACAAAATATCCAGAAAAACGCATTTCAAAAAAGTTATAAATTGATTTGCATTTTAATGAGTGAAATAAGTATTTTACCCCTTTACAAAACATGACTTAGTGCTTGGTGGCAAAACCCTTTTTGGTAAGCACAGAGGTCAGATGTTTCTTGTAGTTGGCCATCAGGTTTGCACACATCTCAGGAGGGATTTTGTCCAACTCCTCTCTGCAGATCCTTTCCAAGTCATTAAGGTTTTGAGGCTGACATTTGGTAACTCGAACCTTCAGCTCCCACCACATATTTTCTATCGGATTAAGGTCTGGAGACCAGGACCTTAATGTGCTTCTTCTTGAGCCAATCCTTTGTTGCCTTGTCCGTGTATTTGGGTTATGCTGGAATACACATCCACGACCCATTTTCAATGCCCTGGCTGAGGATCTCAAATAAGATTTGATGGTACATGGCCCCGTCCATCATCCCTTTGATGCAGTGAAGTTGTCCTGTCCCCTTAGCAGAAAAACACCCCCAAAGCGTAATGTTTCCACCTCCATGTTTGACATGGGGATAGTGTTCTTGGGGTCATAGGCAGTATTCCTCCTCCACCAAACACGGCGAGTTGAGTTGATGCCAAAGAGCTTGATTTTGGTCTCATCTGACCACAACACTTTCACCCAGTTCTCCTCTGAATCATTCAGATGTTCATTAGCAAACTTCAGATGGGCCTGTTTATGTGCTTTCTTGAGCAGGGGGACCTTGCGGGTGCTGCAGGATTTCAGTCCTTCACATTGTAGTGCATTACCAATTGTTTTCTTGGTGACTATGGTCCCAGTTGCCTTGAGATCATTGAAGATTCTCCCGTGTGATTCTGGGATGATTCCTCACCGTTCTCATGATCATTGAAACTCCATGCATGGACCAACAGACCAAGGGAGATTGACAGTTTATTTTATGTTTCTTCCATTTGCGAATAATCGCACCAACTGTTGTCACCCTTTCACCAAGCTGCTTGGCAATGGTCTTGTAGCCCATTCCAGCCTTGTGTAGGTCTACAATCTTCTCCCTGACAGCCTTGGACAGCTCTTTGCTCTTGGCCATGGTGGAGAGATTGGAATCTGACTGACTGATTGCTTCTGTGGAAAGGTGACTTTTATACAGGTAACAAGCTGAGATCTGGAGTGCTCTCAGCTTGTTACCAGCTTATATAGAAGACCCCTGGGAGCCAGAAATCTTGCTGATTGATAGGGGATCAAATACTTATTTCACTCATTAAAATGTAAATCAAGTTATAACTTTTTTGAATTGCTTTTTTTTTGTTATTCTTTCTCTCACTGTTAAAATAAACCGAACATTAACATTATTGATCAGCGTTTCTCAACTCCAGTCCTCAAGGTGCCCCAACAGGTCATGTTTTCAGGCTTTTCATTACTTTGCACAGGTTATTTGATCAGTTTCACTGCCTTAGTAATTACCACAGCCCTTTCATCTGAGGGAAATCCTGAAAACATGACCTGTGGGGGGCCTTGAGTACTGGAGTTGAGAAACACTGGTCTATAATGGTAATGGTCGGTTTATTTTAACAGTGAGAGACAAAATAACAACAAAGTGGGCAAATGTACAAAATCAGCAGGGGATTGAATATTTTATTCCTTCACTGTATAATAAGTGCTATTAGGTCTTATTCGGACTGTGGCGTGATATTAGGGGGCCAAAAAAAAGCTTACACCTCTGGGCTCTGTAAACCTTGGTAAAACAAGATTTCATTTTTAAGTTCTAAAAGCTATAAACTATTATAGTATTCTCTGGAGGAAGCAGGGCTGTTATTAAAAAATGGTGGTATAAAGTATGCGTAGGACTGAAGTCAAAGATTGCACTGTATATACTTTTTACCAAGGATCCCAGGATTTGCAGCTATAACAGCTTCAAATCTTCTGGGAAGGCTGTCCACAATGTTTAGGAGTGTGTGGGAAAGCAAGGTCCATAAAGATATGAATGAGCGAGTTTGGGGTGGAGGAAATTGACCACTCTTAACCCGATAGAACACCTTTAGGATGAATTAGAGTGGAGACTGCTAGCCAGGCCTTCTCATCCACATCAGAGCCTGACCTAGGGTTGCCACCTCATCCCTTTAAACCCGAACACATATGAATTACACAGCTTCTGAGGCTAATTTAATGCAGATGAGGCACCAAGTGAGTTTAATTACCACCTTAATCAGCCACAGAACCTGTGTAATTCATATGTGTTCAGGTTTAAAGGGATGAGGTGGCAACCCTAGCCTGACCTCACAAATGCTCTTCTGGAAGAATGGTCAAACATTCCCATAGACCAGTGGTTCTCAACTCCGGTCCTCAGGACCCACCAACAGGCCAGATTTTAAGTATTACCTGGGGGGGGATGCAGACTAGAATACTGCAATCACTGAGCAGCAAATGATATCACCTGTGATGCATTTCAGTTATCCTGCAAACCTGGCCTGTTAGTGGGTCCCGAGGACCGGAGTTGAGAACCACTGCCATAGACACACTCCTAAACCTTGTGGACAGCCAGAAGAGTTGAAGCTGTTATAGCTGCAAGGGGGGGGGGGGGGGGGGGGGGT
>BLSH010338011.1:1332757-1344360 GCA_018402905.1 Glandirana rugosa | reverse complement strand
TTGTCCGTGCGATCGTTCGGGTTCCGTCCGGACCCGGACCCGGACTTTGTCCCGAAGTTCGGACGGACCAGCAGAACCCGAACGTCCAGGTGTTCGCTCAACTCTACTGCCAATGTAAACACGGCGGTTCCCTGTGCTGTCAGGCAGCATGACAGAGATCTACTGGGATCGGTTAGATCTCTGGTGCCCCTGACAGCCCAGCCCCCTCACAGTTAGAACACACCTAGGGAACACAGTTAACCCCTAGAGTGCCCCCCCCAGGTTAACCCCTTCACTGCCAATGACATTTATACAGTAATCAGTGGACATTTAAATTTCTGATCGCTGTATAAATGTCAATGGTCCCAAAAAAGTGTCAAAAATGTCCGACATGGCCGCCCCGATAGCAAAGTCCCAATAAAAATTGCAGATCGCTGCCATTAATAATAAAAAAAAAAATTCTAAAAACGGCAGAAATTAACTCTCATGGTTTGTAAATGAGGCAACTTTTGCACAAACCAATCAATAACGCCGATTGCGATTTTTTTTACCAAAAATATGAGGAAGAATATAAATCGGCCAAAACCGACTAATAAATTCGTTTTTCTCTATATTTTTTTTTTGGATTTGTATTTTAGCAAAAAGTAAGAAATATTGTTTTTTTTGCAAAATTGTCGCTCTTCTTTTGTTTATAGCGGTCCGCTATAAAACGACCGCGCAATTGCCAGTTAAAACGACGCAGTGCCGAATTGCAAAAAGTGCTCTGGTCCTAATATGGGAAATCCTTCCGGGGTAGAAGTGGTTAAAGGAGCCATTTTTATTGCAAGTGTAATGTTTTCTTTTTTTATTGCATTTTAGTGTAATATGAGATCTGAGGTCTTTTTGACCCCAGATCTCATATTTAAGAGGTCCTGTCATGCTCTTTTCTATTACAAGGAATGTTTACATTCCTTGTAATAGCAATAAAAGTGACCCGAGTATTATTTTTTAAACGGACAGTATAAAAATTAAAAAATAACAAGTAAAATAAATAAGAAAAAAAATGTAAAGTGGCCCGTCCCACCGAGCTTGCATGCAAAAGCGAACGCATACGTAAGTCCCGCCCGCATATGAAAACGGTGTTCAAACCACACATGTGAGGTATTTCCGCGATCATTAGAGTGAGTGCAATAATTCTAGCACTAGACCTCCTCTGTAACTGAAAACTGGTAACCTGTAGAAATGTTTAAACTTTGCCAATGGAGATTTTTAAGTGCCAAAGTTTGTCACCATTCCACGAGCGGGTGCAAATTTGAAGCATGACATGTTGGGTATCAATTTACTTAGCGTAATATTATCTTTCAAAATATAGAAAAAAATGGGCTAGATTTACTGTTGTCTTATTTTTTAATTTAAAAAAAGTAAATTTTTTTCCAAAAAAATTGCCCTTTTAAGACTGCTGTGCAAATACGGTGTGACATAAAGTATTGCAATAACCACCATTTTATTCTCTAGGATATTAGAAAAAAACATATATAATGTTTGGGGGTTCTAAGTAATTTTCTTAAAAAAAAAATTATTTTAAGTTGTAAACACCAAAATTCAGAAAGAGGCTCTGTCCTTAAGTGATTAAGGGGAACCCCGCACCAAAATTAAAAAAAAATAATTGAGTAGGATCCCCCCCCCCCCCAAAATACAAACCAGGCCCTTCAGGTCTGGTATGGATTTTAAGAGAAACCCAGTGACTTTTTAAAAAAAAAATGGTGTAGGGGTCCCCCCTAAAATCCAAACCAGACCCTTATTCAAGCATGCAGCCCTGGCATGGCAGGAAGTGGTGGGGACACGTGAGCACTCCCCCTCCAAACCATACCAAAGCACCTTGTTCCCATGTTGATGGGGAGAAGGACCTCATCCCCACAATCCTGGCCGGTGGTTGTGGGGGTCTGCGGGCAGGGGGCTTATCGGAATCTGGAAGCCCCCTTTAATAGTGGGGCCCCCAGATCCCGAACCCCATGTGAATGGGTAGGGGTACATTGTACCCCTACCCATTCACCAAAAAGGAATGTAATGTTACAAAAAACAGTAGACGGTTTTTGACAAGTCATTTATTGTACGATAGCTCTTTTTCTTCCTTTCTTCTTTCTTCATCCATCTTCTCCTGCCAAGCTCCTCTTCTGCTTTTTCAGAGGCGACTCCCAGAATGGGCGGTCTTCAGTTTGACAGTTATTTTATAGGTAAGGGCGGGGCCATCCAGTGATGTAACTGATTGACCCCGCCCCCTTCTGACATCATGTGCCGTCAGAGGGGGCGGGATCACCCATTTATGTCAGCAGATGGCCCCGTATCTTCTTATAAAATAACTGTCAAACTGGAAGTCGCCCCTGGACAGCATGGCTGCGGCAGATGAAGAAGAATGAGAGGAAAGAAGAAGACCAAAAGAAGAAGCAGAAGACCAGAAGAAGGAGCCGGGCAGGAGAAGATGGAGGAAGACCGGAGGAAGAAAGAAGAAGAAAGTAAGAAAAAGAGCTATTTTACAATAAAGGACTTGTCAAAAACTGTCTACTGTTTTTGTAACACTACATTCCTTTTTTGGTGAATGGATAGGGGTACAATGCACCCCATACCCATTCACATTGCAGGGGGTCGGGATCTGGGGGTCCCCTTATTATAGGGGGCTTCCAGATTCTGATAAGCCCTCCGCCAGCAGACCCCCCACAACCACCGGCCAGGGTTGTGGGGATGAGGCCCTTCTCACTATAAACATGGGGACAAGGTGCTTTGGCTTCCTGAGTCCAGGTCAAAAACAAAACTCTGTTTCCTTTATACCACCTGTTGATGGATACAAGTGGAGCACAAAATCTGGTCTGGAACCAACCCTGCCAAGGTGGCTGGTAAAACCTGGACTGGATTTCACCTTAGTTTCCTGTAAGTGAACGCATGCGAGGTGCAACATACCGTCCATCGATCACCTCGCCTTTCATAATTCCACAATAGACATACTTAGATTTACACCCCAAAACACATTCTTCTATTAATTTTGAGTGTGGTAATACCACATGTGTAAGACTTTTTCACAGCCTAACCAAATAGAGAGGCCCGAAATCCAAGCAGCACCTTCAGGCTTTCTAGGGGCTTAAATTATGCATCTAATCTCCTGACTACCTATTACATTTTTGGAGGTCAAGGAGACAGAACAATAGAAACACCCAGAAAATTACCACATTTAAACACAAAAAGACTAGGCACTGCCCTGTGTTTAGATACAAAAAAGAATCAAAAAGTGATATTAAATGTTTAAAAAAACAGGTGTGAACAGAAACAAAGGGGTTGATTTACTAAAGCTGGAGGGTGCAGCTGTGCATGGTAGCCAATCAGCTTCTAACCTCAGCTTGTTCAATCAAGCTTTGACAATAAAACCTTGAAGCTGATTGGTTTCTGTGTGGAGCTGCACCAAATTTTGCACTTTCAAGCTTTAATAAATCAACCCCATTGTGTCCTTTTTAATCTTTTATTGTGTGAACAAATATCATGCACCTTGCAACAAAAAAACGTTCCACCGTGCGATTAATGTCCTCTTGTTCACCACCCCAGAACAATCCACAGTCTCTCTCACCGCAAAGATCATATCCACACTCACCAGACTAAAATGGCTTTCTCAAAAAAAGGCACGCAAAGCTCAAGCTGTCTCACAAGCAATACTCCTCTGTCAGCATGGACTCCAGACCGCAGTGCCCTCCTCAATAAAGTGATAGCAGCCTCAAGCTGTCTCTCAAGGAATCCCTCTCTGCCTATGTATGTGGCTGTTCCATACTCCAAAGGAGGATGATTGGCCCACAGAAAGTTTTATTTTCAAAATGCATATTTGTTCAAAGAAGAGAACAATGAAAGATTGAAGTGGACAGTGTTTCTGTTCACATCTGTTTGTTGAACATTTTGTATCACTATTGGTTTTATTTTTCTGTGTAAGCACAGGAAACCATTGTGATTTTATCTCTATTGATGTTTTCATTGACACTATGTTATTAGGATCACTTTAAGGGGCGGTTCACACTGAGGCGATCCGACTTCGGGGCGACTTTGCTAGGCGATTTGAAAAGGCGAAGCGGCGCGATTGCGAAGCGATTTCTGCGCGATATCAGGCGATTTTAGGCGATTTCAGGCGATTTCAACACGAGTACCTGGGACATGAGAGGTGTGTCTTCTGGCAAAATTATGTTCTTCTTCCTGGAAAGTCGCTTCTTCATAGACGGGGATCCGACTTGGAAGCAAACTTCCATTGACTTCTATGGGCTCAATTCGCCTAGAAGCCGCTTGAAAATAGTGCAGGAACCTTTTTTGGAATCGCTTTGGACTTGAGTAGCGCATATTAAGACGGCTCCATTCATTCCAATGGGATTTCTGATGTCAGGCGATTTGATGTGAATTGGGGCAACACAAGTCGGATCGCAAATCGCCTAGGATCGCCTCAGTGTGAACCGGCCCTAAATTTTTTTTGTTGTGAGGTATCTATCACTGCACTGTACTATATGAGGTTTTATGGACTTTATTTATTTTATATGTGATCTATATACTTTTTAACCAAGTCTATACTGCCTTGCAGCACTGGGTACTTTGGTTCAAATTCCAGCCAGGGCACTGTCTGCATGGAGTTTATTGGGTCGTTTCCCCTGGATACCCTGTTTTTTTCCACTCTCCAAAGACATGCTGGTGGTTTAAATGGTTGCTGTATAAATTGGCCTTAGCATGTGTAAGTATGTGAGAGGGGCCTTAGATTGTAAGTTCCTTGAGGACAAGGACTGGTATGAATGTACACTATATAAAGTGCTATGTGAAATAATGGTGCTATATAAACACCTGTAATAAATAAATAAAGTGCAAGGGAAATATCTAACAACACATAAACCACAACAGTGGACCACATAACATCAAATTACCACAGAAAACATGTCCATAGCAAAGGGAAGTGCTCATTGTCATTCTAAGCAGAGACTGGGTGGTCTGGAGGGAGGAGAAGCCCACACTGCTTACTATAGGACACGTTTGTGTCCATTCTGTGGTTCTCTATCAGCATTTCATTGGCTACGCTCCAAGCTCAATAGAGGCATGTAGAAACAGCATAGCCAGTAATGAACCAGAAGTGCCGATCACCTGTATTAAAATGCATTTTTTTATGACTGACTGCATAACATCAAAAGCCTTACTAGCATTAGTTGAGCCATTACATTTATTTTTTGGATCTGAAGGTTTAGTTCCACCTTAATGTTTTAAAAAGGGAAATTGAAAAAGTTCTTAACAGCTTTATATGGTTGAGTGAAAGTTCCTGTAAAGAGCTTCTATACTTAAAAATAATTAAACAGCTAGACATTACCTAGAATTACATTATTATTTTCCACTGTTCAATTATTTAGGACCCAATTATATACTTTGTAATCATCGTACAGCCTGTAACTACTGCCCACCAGCTTCTCTAGGTTTGCTGGCCAGTTGAAGTACTTAGTAGGGGCACTTGCCTGATTTTACCTGCTAATCCTTCCATTACTGATTTGGCTATTTCCAGAGCTGGGAAGGCACCTTTGTCAGAGGTGAATCACAGAGGGATGTTAACTTATGCACTGTTTTACAATTCCTGCAAATTCCTGAGCAAAGATTTCATGCTACACGTTTCCTTTGATATGCTTTTTATTAAAAGACCAACAGTCACACAACAGAAAGAAAAAAATATTTATATTTCAAGAGCCTGTATATCTTTTTTAAATAATAAAACAAATACTAAACACTAATAGCTTTAAAGATGGACTACATTCTAATAGAAAATATCAATATTACAAAAAAGTAAGTAAAACGAACAAAAATATTCCCCACTCTGCAAGTGCCTCAATTTTTAGTGTAAAACAACAAAAATGACCTAAAAAAAACATGATACAGGCGGTCCCTGGGTTACAAACATCCGTACTTACAAACGATTCCTACCTACAAACGGAGGAAGTGAGAGGAAATCTCCCCCTAGGAAGGAAAATCACTTCTGTTAAGCCCCGTACACACAGTTCGACGGTTGTATACAACAGGTCGTACTCACGACCGTTGTATGCGAAATCGATCGTTCGTATGCGCGATTTGAACAGTCGAACATATGACGGTCGTACAAGGGAGTTGTATGAGCAGACTAGAACACTTGGTCGTATCAACAAGCGGTCATACGACCGTTGTATCGTGTGTAAAGAGCAGTTGGTACAACAAAGTTGTATTGTGAAAAACATGCATGCTCCAAAGTCAGGAATGGCCGGATGCTAATTACATGCACCTGAACGTTCTTCTATGGACGTACGATCGTGTAGTGCAGTCAGTATGCTACATACAACAGCCAACATACGATTTGCGATGATCGTACGTACGATCGTCGTCCCGTGTGTACGGGGCTTTAGAGTTATCATGGGAAAACTGAAGCGTTATCACCAATCCTTGTTTCCACAACAACCCAAAATTTTCTAAATCCAATTATCACAGGGACAGAAAGTTAGGTGAAATCTTCTAAACAGGGGCACAGACAGCAAAACAAACCTTCTATGGGGTGTTACTCCTTCCCTGTGCTATCCAAAAAAAACTGTTCTGACTTACATACAAACTCAACTTAAGAACAAACCTACAGACCCTATCTTGTTTGTAACCCGGGGACTGCCTGTATATACAGTATGTCCCTCCTCTAATAGACAGACTCCAACTAACATATGTTAATACCAGTCCATGAATATAATTAATAGCTTTACAATTCAGAAATAAAGTGTATTAATCCCCTGCCTTGTGTCTATGTGAAATAATCAATGGCTTAACGGCTTAAAGACCACTCCCCCTACATATACTGTGGTAGGGCTGCCCTTAAGTGCAAAATCACATACCTTTACGTGATCCCTCTCCTTGGCTCTGGGGTGCATGACACAATGGGAGCCAATCAGCGGGACCGGCGCCCATGATGGCCGCCAGCCACCCGCGATCATTCACAGGAGAGGCGGAATGGCGGTCTGCCTATGTAAACAGGTAGACCGCCATTCTGTGAGGGAGGAAAATGGAGATCTTGTGTTTCTGCTAAGAAGAAACATGGATTTCTGTTTTCCTCTAGTCACAGTATTCCCCCACAGTTAGAAATCACTCCCTAGGAGCACAATTAACCCTTTGATCGCCCCTGATGTTAACACCTTCCCTACCAGTGTCATTTATACAGTGACACTGCATTTTATTGTAGCACTGATCACTGTATTGGTGTCACTGGTCCCCAAAAAGTGTCATTTAGTGTCAGATTTGTCCGCCGCGATGTGGCAGTCCTGCTAAAAATTGCTGATCGCCACCATTACTAGTAAAAACAATAAAAAAAATAAAAAGTCCATAAATCTATCCCATAGTTTGTAGACGCTATAACTTTTGTGCAAACCAATCAATGTGCGCTTATTGGGATTTTTTTTCCCAAAAACATGTAACAGAATACATATTGGCCTAAATTGATGAAGATTTATTGGATGTGTTTTATAGCAGAAAATTAAAAAATATTGTTCTTTTTTCAGAATTGTTGGTCTTTTTTTGTTTATAGCGCAAAATATAAAAACCGCAGAGGTGATCAAATACCACCAAAAGAAAGCTCTATTTATGGGAAAAAAAGGACATCAATTTTATTTGGGTACAGCGTTGCACAACCGTGCAACTGTCAATTAAACCAATGCAGTGCAGTATCACAATAAAGTGCATTAATCATCCGCCTTGTGACTGTGATTTTATTCCTGTGAACTCCACCGGTGTTCCACCACAATCCACATAATATGCTTACCTAAACAAATTGACCTACAATATGAATAGGTCCAATAGCGCCTTGCCCTTTAATTCAGGCTTTCACCACCTATGGACATTCACCAAATGTACCAATAGTTTATCTTCTATCTTCAATAAATATCAGGCAAGCTGACACTTCACTACTTCACAAAAATAATCAAATAAATAAAAAACCATGATCGTGCAGCATATTAAAAATTATTCCCTTTATTAAAAAAAATCAATGGTAACACTCATAAGTAGAGTGCAGTTTAATCCAGTTTATTTGGTTATGGTAATATTGATATCCCTCTATTGCCCCCTTAAGAGTGGACTACGGCATCACATGTATGAGAAAGCCGCCTTACTTCTGTTTCCGGGAATGCGTGATGACGTCACTTAGCTCTGCCCCTGACATGTTTCGTCATGTGCCTCGTGACTTCCTCAAATGGGAAAGACATAAGGCAAAAATATGAACCATAGTCAGCCATACAATAGCAAGGCATTTATGCCCAACCAGAAGTTCTGTATAGTACATTATGATGTCAAGGGCCCGCCCACAAACTGGAAAAATGTCAGTTATCAGCAGAGCAAGGATTAAGGTATACTATTACAAGTATTTTATTTAGCACTGATAATTTACTCAGAGCTTTACATATCCAAACATGCATGTACTATGGACAGGTGAGGTGTCAAGTAGTTGTCTTCTACTTGAAACCTCTTCTAGACAAAACTAGCATTTGCCATTTACAGGGGAAGGAGGGCATTAAATAATATTACTATCTTATGGGCTTACTGAAGTATAGCTTTATAAACAACTAGTTTAAAATGATATTGAACTCAAAAGCAAACATTTATGAATTTTATTGCAGTTTACCAATTCCTTTTTTTTCTTTGCAAAAGTTTTTATTGAAGCAAATTCTGGTTTACAACATTGACAATCAGGATTGTAGCGATTAGGTTGTATACATCATAAAGACATATAAAAAGTAATGTCATGGTATATCATTGTACATTTACAAAGTAAATAGTACATAAAACATTTGAATATAAGACATAAGAACAAGAACAAAGAAGTAATAGACAATGTCTTAGTGAAAAATATAGTGAGGGGATTTTTCATCTCTCTTCTTGCTGAGAATTATCTAGTTAGGTCTGTATTTATATTCACCTTAGGAAGCATGCATAAGTTGGTTCTGGAGATTTGTATATGCATTAGGGAAAGTAAATCTTCTCTTTAATTTATCATCTGTGTGTGACCAGCACACGAAAAAATAAATAAATAAATAAATAAAAAAGGGAAGAGGGGGGAAGAAGGGCAGGGGAGGGTGAAGAGACAAGGTGATGTTTAGTTTTTGTGTGAAGTGTGATAGTCTATTAAATTGAGTATCTTATCAAGATCAATGGCTTAGCATAATTCTATGGTATGTGTCTGAAAATTTGAAATGAATCCAGTTTGCCCAAATTTTTGCATGGTAAGCCTGCAATCGTGGGCTATTGCGATGACTTCCTCCATTTCTTCGGTCTTGTTGATTTGTTTGTACCATTCAAGAGTAGAGGGAATTCTAGGGGTACCCCAGAATCTTGGAATGCACATCTTGGCTGCATTTAGCATATGCATGGTTAAAGATTTGTGGTATCGTTGGGAGTATTCTGGTTGTGAGTGAAGGAGCATAAATGCAGGTTTAAGTTTTAGTTCTCTGTTGAAGTATTTTATTGAAGTTTTCAATATACATCAGAACATAAGAAAGAAAAGGAGTTATAGTATTGTATGAATACTAAAAAGATAGTATGGATGCATATAGTCTAGACATACGGAAGCTCTAGCTTCTGCGCATAGCATATGCGTACTGGCTATGGGAATCAACTAGAGCTGTGTAACAACTTAAATCTTAGCGATTTGTATTAGTCAAAGATAACATCTGATTTCTTCAGTATTCAGCTAGCATAGAAAGTCTAGTAGACCCTTATTTGTTCGAGGCAAAAAGCCAACTAGAAGTAGCAGAGCCCACAAACCAGCGTCCACATAAGAGTCAGTGGAGGGGTAGGGAGGAGGAAAAAGAGAAAGGAAAAAAAAAAAAGAAAGGGGGGGAGAAAAAAACAGTGAGAAGATTAGCGAAAAGACAGGTCTGAGTGACGTGTACATCTGGAACTGAGCGGGGTGGAGCATGGGAGGGGTGGGAGAGGGTATCTCCAGGGGAGGGACTTCGGACTTGCGATGTCCTTCTGTTAATGGGTTATCGCCGCGATTCTATCTATTGTTTATGATTAGCGTGTAATCAAAGTTTTCCGGCAATCCTCGGTCAATCCAGGGCTGCCAGAGCCTTTGGAATTGTGGCAATTTGTCAAGGTATATGGCCTCAGTTTTAGTGTGTACAAAAGCCTGATTGATCCGGTGGTGGACCGGCATCATGGATAACGAGGAAGTTTTCCAGGCCTTAGCAATCACTTGTTTAGTTGCTGTTGTCACAAAAAGCAACAGCTTAAATTGCCTCTGAGTTAGATTGTGTGGTTTGCCTTCAGGAGAGCAACAAATGGGTCCCGTGTTAGCGTTGTTTCAAAGATATGAGACAGGAGTTGGAAGACTTCTGACCATGGGGTGCGAACTATCTGGCAATCCCACCAAATGTGCATATGAGTGCCTCGTTCGGGACAACCCCGGAAGCATGCTGGGGAGTATCTCGGGTGGAACTTGGAAATCCTAGAAGGAACCAGGTACCATCTAGTGAGAACCTTATAGTTGGCCTCTAGGGCAGCAATGTTGGGTGAGACCGATTTGGTGTCCTGCCAGATTTGGCTCCAGTTTATGTCATCAGTATTGGTAGGTAGATCCTTCTCCCATTTCTCAGTATATGTCAGAGGTGCAGCGGTAGGGGCGGATAAGAGTAGAGAGTATATATCAGAAATAAGACCCTGTTTGTGGGGGTCAGAGTGGCAAGCTTGTTCAAATATCGATAATGATGGGGAAGATCTATCAGGGGGGGTATTGCGAGTAGAAGTGCTTTATTTGCAAGTACCTGAAGAATTCCGAGTGGGGTAGACGGTGTGTTTCGCATAGGGCTTGAAAGGGTTTGATGGTGTCGATGTTATAAAGATGACGCGCCCGCAGGAATCCAGCGTTAGTCCAGGTAGAGAAGGAGTTCGGGGCCGTCCAAGCCGGATAGAAGCCTGGGTTATGCATGAAGGAGAGAAGAGGGTTATGGGGGGACTGGAGGCCAAAATGCGTCCTAAGTAGAGTTGAGCGAACCTCTGGAAGTTCGGTTTCTGCTGGTTCGGCCGAACTTCAGGACAAAGTCCGGGTTCGGGTCCGGACAGAACCCGAACGATCGCACGGACCCCGAACCCCATTGAAATCAATGGGGACCCGAACTTTTAGGCACAAAAATGGCTTTAACAAAGTCCTGGAAAGCCCTAGAGGTCTGCAAAAGGAAGTAAAATGGGGGTAAGGGTAGGGCAAGTGCCCTACAAAAAAATGGGGATAGGGAAAATAAATTAAAATCAAATAAAAAAATGGGAAGGGGGGTGGATGTGGAGTGGGAGCCTAGAGGTTGACTAGGCCGTGACCGTGGCAGTGTAGGTGGAAGTGGCGGTGGTAGAGGAGTAGGAGGAGGTAGCCAACATGGTATTTTTTTTTTTTTGTTTGTTTATAATTGGGGTAGCCCCCAAAATATAGAGGCCTATTCAAAAAACAAGTATATGAAAAATAAACTAAAATTAAATAAAAGGGATAGGGGTAAAAAAACATCCCGTGAACGGGATGGGAATGGGGGTAAAATGAAGGAAAACGTCTGGAGATCCCGAAAGGTCCTGAAACAATTTCGGTAAAAACACGGATTTTCAAGCCCAGGGGT
>BLSH010338011.1:1274211-1294137 GCA_018402905.1 Glandirana rugosa | reverse complement strand
CTCGACATTTATAACGAAAACTCAATTGGTCACGAAATTTCGTCACCAGAGGTTTGACACCGGGTCCCCGGTCTAAACCGGGTAACGAACGAAAATAGGCCGGGAACCCCGTTATAAAAGTAGGTGACTATGGTTGTTACCCCGTATTAAAGGGGGGTGACTGTGGTTACTTCCCCGACTTAATCAGGGTTACTGTGGTTGTTACCCAGTGTTAAAGAGGGTGACTGTGGTTTCTACCCCGTAACAAATAAGGGTGAATGTAGTCCTGATCTCAACTCGCTTGTGGACCTTCAAGCCCAAGACGACCAGGCAGGCTTGTGCGATCGTTCGGGTTCCGTCCGGACCCGGACCCGGACTTTGTCACGAAGTTCGGACGGACCAGCAGAACCCGAACTTCCAGGTGTTCGCTCAACTCTAGTCCTGATGTAAGTGGGAATAAACAATGCCCCATCTTTGGTGTCAGTGGGAGAAATTGTGACCCATTGTTGGTGTCATTGGGACTAATTCAGCCCCTTCATTGGTGTCAGTGGGGGGAAATTATGCCCCATTGTTGGTATCAGTGGATGAAAATATTGCCCCAAGGGCCGGATAAAAGCAAGCAATGGGCCAAATCTGGCCCCTGGGCCACAGTTTGGAGACCACTGCTTTAAAGCACTGGTTAACTCAAAAGCAATATTTACAGCTCTTCCACGCATTTAGTAGTAAATTTCCCAACACCCCCGTCCAGCTCCAGCAGTCGGAACTTGAAATTGTACTCAGGACAGATTGTGAAGTAAAACCTACTTCTCACATCTATGCCCATTTGTCCTTGACTTCTCTGCCCCTCCTAGACTCCTTGAAATTCCGGTGGCAATGGGATGTTCAACAATTAGATGATGATGACTGGGATGAGGTCTGGGACCTCCCGTTCTGGACATTGGTTTCCTTGCCTTATAGAATGGCCCAATTCAAAATAGTGCATAGGGCTTATTATACTCCTTCCAGGCTTCATATGATGAATACATTTCATTCTCCAGAGTGCTGGAGATGTGGCCATGCTCCGGGTGATTTCACTCATATGTTCTGGACCTGTTCCCCTATTGTGGAGTTCTTGAAGGATGTATTATCCGTTCTTAATGTGTTTGTGTTGACTCCGGTCCCACTGGCGATAGAGGTCATGCCTGTTGGACCTGGTGGACAACCTCATTACGACTAGGGCAGGTAAGACTTTGGTCAGCCTACTTCTATTCTATGCCAGGAAGGCAATTGTCTTACGTTGGAAGAAGCGGCTTCCCCCTTATATTTCCTTTTGGAAACAAGTAATAAACAATAACCTCCCACTTTATAAGGATACTTATACTAATCAGGGATGCCCCGTCAAATATGATAAAATATGGTCCCAGTGGTTGGCGGATCCCTTTACTGCCGCATCTTGATCAGCTGTGGTACCTATGTGATTTTGTGTATTAACAGAGCCTGATATCTTATTGTAATATGTTTGTTTCTCCTTCTCTTTGTTTTTGCTTCTCCTACGAATGATGATCCACGATATATTTTCTATATCCTAGTCCTTTTAAAGTTAGGGTTTCTCATGTATAATCTTATCTAGAAGTCGCACTAGCATTATCTTGCTGTTGCTCATGCTTATGTGCAAGTTCTCGTTATGTCATGTATTTAGCGCCCCTGCGCGGGTAACACAACAATGCCTTTTTGTTGTTTTGTTTGTACGTTGTACTATTTACTACTTAAGACTCAATAAAAAAAGATTTGTAAAAAAAAAAAAAATCAAAAGCAGACATTTATTATATTGCAGCTTACCAATTCTTAGATGTAATGGCTGCATTTTTTTTTCTTGTTTAGGCTTACTTTCTTCTATTATCACCTGTTTATCCAGCCAGTAAGTCTTTTGTTTTTCAACAGAACAAGCTCTCTTGCAGTTACAAAAATGAGACAAACCATTTACCACTGACAAGTGTGCTCACAATTAACAGTTTTTATTTATTCATGTAAAACCTTTATCCTAAAAGGAAAAACAATGTTTTGCTATTATTGATTATGAAGTGTGAGCTGGAGTCTGGCTTTAGTTTTTTTGGTTTGTAAATAAATCTGCTAGTACATTTATCACTCCTCACCCCAGAGACTGACAATGCTGCTGTCCGCTGTACCTCCTGTGCTCCTTTATCTGGTCAGATCACCAGGTGAAAACAGAGTGAAAAAAAACGTAAAAAAAGAAAAACAATGCAGCCACCACATCTAATGAGTGTTAAGCTGCAATATATTAACCACTTGCCGACTGTATACTGTATATATGCAGCAGCAAGGCGGCTCTCCTGTGCAGTATCATGTACATGTACCTGTATGTGATCCTGCACCCCCGGGTCTGGGGCACACACGTGGGCCACTGGCGGCCCGCTCCCGCTGTGACTGGACACAACGGGAGCCAATCAGCAGGTCCGGCAGACTTGATGTGTGTCAGGACCTGCCTATCGTTTGGGGCAGAAGCAGAACGACGGTCTGCCTATGTAAAGAAGGCAAATCGTTGTTCTGTCAGTAGGGAAGGTAGTGATGCTTGATTTTAAGTCATGTGATTTTCTAGAATTTTTCAATAAATTTATACTATTTTATACTCTATTGTCATCAATAAGCCTCTTTGTCCCCTAGCTGGGGAATATTTAGTATGTATAAGGTAGTGATCCTGTGTTTCTGCAAAGCACCTCCCATACACTAAGCAAGCACATTTTAGGCACACATTTAACCCTTTGATCGCCCCTGATGTTAACCCCTTCCCAGCCAGTGTCTTTAGTACAGTAACAGTGCATATTTTTAGCACTGATCACTGTATTAGTGTCACTGGTTCCCAAAAAAGTGTCTAAAGTGTCACTTAGTCTCTGATTTGAACGCTGCAATGTTGCAGTCTCGCTATAACTCGCTGATTGCCGCCATTACTAGTAAAAAATAAAAAATAAAGATTACATAAAAATATCTCATAGTTTGTAGATGCTATAAATTTTCTGCAAACCAATCAATATATACTTATTGGGATTTTCTTTACCAAAAATATGTAGCAGAATACATATTGGTGTAAATTGATGAAGAAATTAGATTTTTTACATTTTTTAATTGGGTGTGTTTTACAGCAGAAAGTAAAAAATATTGGGTTTTTTTTTTTTAAATGCGAAAAAAATATAAGGTGATCAAATACCACCAAAAGAAAGCTCTATTTGTGGGGGAAAAAGGACATAAATTTAATTGGGGAACAGCGTCGCACGACCGCACTATTGTCAGTTAAAATAATGCGGTGCCGTATAGCAAAAAATGGCCTGGTCATGAAGGGGGGTAAACCTTCCGGAGCTGAAGTGGTTAATATGTTGACTTTGGGTTTAGTACCGCTTTAATTTAGATCAGTGGTTCTCAACTCGTCCTCGGGACCCACCAACAGGCCAGATTTTCAGTATTACCTTGGGGAGATGCAGACTAGAACACTGCAATCACTGAGCAGCAAATGATATCTCCTGTGATGTATTTCAGTTATCCTGCAAACCTGGCCTGTTGTGGGGTCCCGAGGACCGGAGTTGAGAACCACTGATTTAGGTGGTGTCATTCACCTGGCTGTATTGTGTGAAGAAGCTGTGTAAATCTGAGGACTGGATGAACAACAGAAATACAAATCCTTTGGCAGTTAAAACATCTCTCCTATATATATTTCATTTTTGTATTTAGCTGTTTGCCTGTTTACACTGATAAAAGCCTGAGATTATTTTAAAATGTTATACCTAAGGATTTATGTACGAATAGAAAGTATCTCAAATTTTCCAGGACTTTCTGATTCCTGATTAGAAAGGTGGGGCAGCACGTTAAATGCAATATGACTTTTTTCTTCACGCTGGTGTAGAACATCTACTACTAATTTGCCCACTAATTTAACTGGTAAAGATGACTGCCTAATTCTTCTATGGTCATATCTTGTGGCGGATACAATAATTTGAATTATTTTCAAGTGACAGAAGCTCTCCCCATGTAATTCCACATTTCATTAAACAGTGAGCTGACAGGGTCATGAGACCTTAAGCTATCCTCCTCTAATTTACTGAGAGTCCCTTTCATTCCATCAGAAGCTTCTGACAGGATGGGGGCATTGCAGTCCTATTTAATAGAGGAGAGAATGATTAGAATACTGTATCTATGCCGGTCTTGCTGGGAGAAGCACTTTCTTTTAAACAGCACGGTCTACAGAGTCTTGATACCCCTAGATACACTGAAAAAGAGAGGAAAACATTCAATTTTGCTTTATTACCTATGCCTGTCGTAGACTCGTAGCTGATCACACTTTAAAGCCTAAAGCTGGGCATACAGAACATGGGTCAGTTTCTTTTCAATCAACCAGCGGGCTGAACGAAAAACTGAACGGATCCCCCCAAAGACACATTCGAGGGAGGTGGGGGAATCCTCCCTGCTGCACTGTTGTAGTCTAACAGCAAAACTCTTGCGCCGTCAGACTCAGAATGCACTGATCAGCGCTGGCTGCAGCGCTAATCGAAAAAAATGTTTTTGAACAAGCCCGTTCATGAGAAGTGGATAGTTAGAGTGACTTCTCAGGAACGTGAATGGACATAGATTGATCGAATTTTGCCTAGTTCAGTAGGGACCTGCCGGATTTTGACACATCTATGGCCAGTTTTAGCTTACTTAAAGCATAACTCCACTGTTGTTGAGAAAAAAACATTCCCCTCTGGGTGATCTATGTACATTACAAGGATTTTAACAAACTTTGTTGCAGATTCCTTTTGTTATTTTGAAGAAATCCCAGTGGGAAAGTGAATCTAATGGGAGTGGTTTCATAATTATCAATCAGCTGCTGCACCTGCAGGGCTCTAATGAGGAAAGCTGCTGGGTCTGCATTACTTTAGACGTGATTTCCCATTGGGAGTATCTCACCAAAAAAAAAAAAAAAATAATTATTGTAGGGGATGCCTGAAATCTGACTTATTTTAGTGTAGACTTCTGGGAAAATCAGTGAGCCAATCGCACAAGCAGGAAATTATGTTTCTGGGGGGCGTTCTGCACACATTCTGTGTACAGAACACCTCCAGGTAGCTGCATTGCATTGTACTTGACAAAAAAAAATTACAAAGCTGCAGATTGAAAAGGAAAAGTAATTTTTAATAACAATCAATTACATTATGGCTTGTATTGCAATTGTATACACTATATGATTTTTAATTTTTTTGGCAATTTTTTCCCCCATGAAAGTGGAATTACCCTTTAAAACAAAAATAGATCCTGTCCCTTGTACAGGTCAACTTAGGCTATATAATTAAGTAAAGAGTTGCTACCTTATAAACATCTAGAAATGTTAATTGTGTTCAAACACTTTAGAAGATCATGGCTGATTGAAAGGACATCTCTTAAAGCAGAACTACACTGCATCTGAGCACCACAAACCAAGAACACTATTTAATTCCTTTTTAATATTCAAAGCAAACTCCATCCATTCATGTTTCAATGATTCATTTTGCTGAGAAATCACTTTGAAAAACACCCCCCTAGCATTTCTGGCTGAGGACATCTTGAGTAGGGGCAGATTATACATTGTAGCATTTACTTTCTGGAATCCCAATATACACTTAGTACTGGCACAGAAAGAGAGCTGAATCAAAGTAATCAGGACTTAAAACCAATAAAGTCCATATAATTGATAGTCCATAAAACATCCGTGGGTAAGAAAGAAAGTATATGCACATACTGTATATATGTGTCTAACAAGGATGTGGTAGGCGACAGCTATCCTCAGAGTATAGCCAGCTCTGTTCAGGACAATAAGGTGAAGAAAGGGGAAGCGCCACCTCAGTGTAGAGATTAAAACATGCTTCATTAGCCCAAGGATTAGGAACACTTACAAGATAAAAGTTGTTTTCAGGCTCATCAAGACCAAGGGAGATATTGGTGTCAAGCCTTAGCATCCTTCCCGGTTCCCTGTCATTTCCCACACTGTGTAGAGAGATGGAGGGTCTCCTATGCACCCTGTGGCCACCAAAAAGCAGGGATCAGGCCTGTAGAAGGAGCTGGAGCTCAGAGAGCGTAGCCTATTCTCTGCCCGCCTAGCCCGGCCATATCAGGTTCCGGTGATGTCATTTCTGGCCATGTTTCGGCTGCGTTCCTCGCTGGTTTTGGTTCCTGCTTCCTGGTGGCCATAGAAGACCCTTCATCTATCTACACAGCCTGGGAAATGACAGGGAACACAGAAGGATGCTAAGGCTTTACACCATCATCTCCCTTTGTCTTGATGAGCTTGAAAACAACTTTTATCCTGTAAGTGTTCCTAATCCTTACGCTAATAAAGCATGTTTTAATCACTACACTGAGGTGGCGCTTCCCCTTTCTCCACCTTACTTCATGGAATCCATCTGCCCTTAGCTTGAGCATGCAGGCAGGAGGGTGTGCTTAGCTTAGAAAAACCCTCCTCTCCTCTTGAAGACTCCTTGGATGTATGATATTATTTTGACCTAGGCCGGGAAACAGGGTAAAAAAGTTTTAAACAAGTAAATGTAATATACCTTCCTATCTATTTAATATTATAATGATTAAAAATAGTCAATGTTGATTGAGAGAGTGAAGTTGAGAAATTGCATTTTGGAAACTGCCCAAGAAAGGCAGGTAGAGGGCAAATGTCTAGTCACAAGTACTGCTTGTTGGCTCCCAGCAGCTGATCTTCCCCCATTGCTGACTTACCATGCATTGTTCTGTGTCTCCATGTGAAGGCGGGCATTTGGTAAAAGCAGAGTTTTGCTTTCTCATGTCTAAGCCTCCATCAAAGAGAATAATTAGCAGCACAATAGTGACATCATCAAATATCACTCCAAATTTCCTGGTACTAGCATTCAGAGGCAACAGTGTCTTAGGTCTCATGCTGCAGATATACAGCTATGGAGCTATTGGCACAGGAGTGCCTAGGCATACTCACATACTTTTTTGTTTTTCAGGAGGAAATCAATTTATAGATTTGTTAGGTTATTGCTTAAGCAAAATTAACATTTCTAACATATCAAACGTTCACTTTTTGAGTTCAGGCACACTGAAAAGGGAAACTTGTCTGAATGTTTGAATCCTCTATGCTACTTGTATATTTTTATTCAAATGCATTGTTTCAGATTAACTTGACAAAAAAAAAACTGCAAAAAATATTGATTTTTTTTTTTCTTCGATTTTTTTTATTTAGCGAGAGACATGGGTTTACAAACAAACAAACATGGATATATGCAGAAGACCTGAATCATGGGCCTTTCAACAAGGATTTTTATTGCATTAGCAAGAGGGGATAAACAAAAAAGTGAGAAGAAAAAAAAAAAGATAAAAAGGAAGGGGGGTTGGGGGCACCAGGGAGGGAGGGAACCGGGGCCAGTCTAAAATAGTTAGATTGATAAATAATGGCATTGTCATAGTGCTCTGTGCATAACCCTTTGGTCAATAAGCTCCTGATAAGTGGTAGAATAGAAAAACATTGACCACGGGTACCACATATCACAAACCTTTTCTTCCTTGCGATAGATGGAAGCTGTAAGGTGTTCCATATTTACAATATTGTTAATTTTGGACAACCACAGAGGAATAGGAAGATTGACAGGATGTTTCCACGAGGAAGGGATGCAAGACCTAGCTGCATTTATCAAATGTACTGTAAGGAAAGATTTACAGTATTTCACAAAAGTGAGTACACCCCTCACATTTTTGTAAATATGTTGTAACACCTGCCCCGATTTTCCAGGAGCCTGATGGTGACTCTCGGAGGTGGGGAGGGTTACACATTGCTCAGGGTGTAGGGTGTTGGGCATGGTGGGTGAGATCAATGAAAAAGAAGTTGAGCACCAGTCACTTTTATGCTTTAACCGCTTGCCGACGGCTGATTGGCAATTGACGGCGACAAAGTGGCTCTGTAACGCGAATCGCCGTCATACGACGGCGGCCGCGATACAGAGCCAATGTGAGCGCGCGCGCGCCGCCGGAGGCGCGCACTCACTGTGTTCGGGGGGGGCCAGGGAGCGGGTGCGGCGGCTTCGATTGCCGCCGGCCACCCGCGATGCCCCCCCCCGGAGTGAAGGAGCGGAGGTCCGTGTAAGTAAACACGGACCTCCGCTCTGTGTGAGGGGGAAGGGCTGTGATCACAGCCTTCCTGTACGTGAAGGCTGTGGCCACTTCCCTTCCCCAGCTAGGCAAGCCCCCATACAGTTAGAACACGCCCAGGGAACATAGTTAACCCTTAGCGCGCCCCCTGCAGGTTAACCCCTTCACTGCCAATGGCATTTACACAGTAATCAGTGCATTTTTATAGCACTGATCGCTGTATAAATGCCAATGGTCCCAAAAAAGTGTCAAAACGTTCTGACATGTCCGCCCCAATATCGCAGTACCGCTAAAAATCGCAGATCGCCGCCATTACTAGTAAAAAATAAAAAAAAATAAAACCCCAAAAATGAATTCTCATCATCCGTAAACGCGACCACTTTTGCGCAAACCAATCAATAAATGCCGATTGCGATTTTTTTTATCACAAATATGAGGAAGAATATAAATCGGCCAAAAACGGTGAAAAAAAATGTTTTTTTATATTTTTTTTTTTGGATTTGTATTTTAGCAAAAAGTAAGAAATTTGGGTTTTTTTGCAAAATTGTTGCTCTTCTTTTGTTTATAGCGGCGATCAGAAATGACGCAGAGGTGATCAAATACCACCAAAAGAAAGCTCTATTTGTGGGAAAAAAGGACGCAAATTTCGTAATATCACCAACCATTCCCATTTTATTAAGGTGTATCCATATAAATGGCCCACCCTGTCACCCTATTCTAGGGTAAGGGCGCTACATTGTTATTATATCTTTTCATGTGACAACACTGAAGAAATGACACTTTGCTACAATGTAAAGTAGTGAGTGTATAGCTTGTATAACAGTTTAAATTTGCTGTCCCCTCAAAATAACTCAACACACAGCCATTAATGTGTAAACTACTGCACGTTTAACACCATTTACTTCTGTGTGCATTACTGCAAGTTCAACGCCATATAGTTCTGTGCGTCACTGTATGTTTGATGTATTATATTGCAGTATATTATAGTGTACCAGTGGAGTGTGCCTGTGTAGTGTGAGTACTCAAATTAAAGTGCACCAAACACCACTTTACATTGATTAAAGTGCATCTACGTACAGATTTCCACTTCTTCTTTACATTTGCTAATAAGCACTGCCCCCTCCTTCCCAATAATGTCTGGCAACAAGGAGAGGCAGACATTCCCTTGGCACTGTAAGGGGGCCAGCAACAAATGTGTCCACAGGCAAAGTTGGACGTGGTGGTCAGTCTTCAGGCAGGGCATTATTTCCTCTGTTTAGGGAGTTTGCCCGTGCTATCCAGCCCCAGCATGCAGAGGAGGTGGTGGACTGGCTTACTAAACTTTCCTAATCCTCCTCATCCTCTGTCACGCAAGCAGAGACAAGTGTCCCCTGCAGTTGCCAGAGTGGATAAACCTGTGTTAGCAACGCTTTCACCAGTTGGTGGCACTGTAGCCCCCACACCTAGGGGCTGCAGATCCAGTGTCCAGCAGCAGGTGTCTCTTCGCAGTCAGGACCTGATATCATCTCCTGCAATCAAGCATCACCTGAGACTGTTTGCAGGAAGTGTATTTAAACCTGGGAGTGCTGTGCTAGATTGCCTTGACATTGTTCCTTGTGCCTCTGTATCTTGAGACCTGTATCCCGAAACCTGCATCCGGAAACCTGTATCGTCCTGCTCCCCAGTTCCCTCTGACTGATCTCCCATGGATGACCCTGGCCTGGCTTGAAGTTTATGGTTTGGACTTTCCTTACTGCTCTAGTTATATGCTTTTGGTTGGCTTCACTATTTCTATTTTGGTTATGCGTGTTAGTTCACTGTCACACCTTATATTAAATCCTCTTATTTAAGTTATGCTTTTGTTTGGTACTTTCTGTGCAGTCCACACATTTCTGGTCACACCAGTTTCCTGACATAATACCAAGGCAATTCCTGACCAGAAGTGGCTGCACAGAAAAGCAACCTTGTTTTGGCTGGTTGTGACAATATGCGTTTGGAAGAGGTTATTTATTTTTCTCTGCTGCTGACAGAGGATCGTGACCATTGCTGCCAGGCATTAAGAGTGGACCAGTGACCAGCTAATGGAGTGTATGCGTCTTGCTCATTCCCTGGTTGATGAGGGCAGTGTGACATTTGGAGAGGTTCAGCCTTTGATTCAGCTGTGTGCAGAGTTTGCTTTATCAATTACGCCTACCGGCGGCGATGATTATAAACCACCCTTCGATGTCTGTCAGGTGGCGTCACTTGTCTGGCTCCTGGAAGACGATAGAATTTATTTTGTTGAACATTACTTTGCGTTTTCACAAAAGGCTCTATTAGACTGTATCAACGCAGTAAACTCTTTGGTCAGACGAGGAGAGTGTAAATTGACATTTGTTCAGCCTCTACTTCAAGCCTGGTCAGATCTGTCCTCCTCAGTATCTGTTGACATGCATCCATCCATTAGCCACCAGTTTGTCCAGAGGTCTCTCTCTCCTTCACCTACAGCAACCGCAGTCACACCCCAATATACTCTACTACCAACCAAATATCAGTACCCCACTTACACCTGCTGCACCTACCCTGCCTTTAAACCACCTACCTCTTCTTCGCTGCTTACAACCAGTCCACAAAGATCAACCTTAGCGACCGCTCCCTCTTTCTTACCATACTCCAGCCATACTCTCCCATCAGCTGCACCCCCTACTTACAGCCCTGCAGATACATACAGAAATTCAATGGTTAAACCTAAAAAGAAACTGAAGTTTTTTCCAACCCGCACAATTCAGCCAATATCCAGCCCTGCTTCCACACCAGCCGATCTGTTCCAGTCTGCTTCTACACCAGCTGATCTGTTCCAGTCTGCTTCTACACCAGCTGATCTGTTCCAGTCTGCTTCCACACCAGTTGATCTGTTCCAGTCTGCTTCCACACCAGCCGATCTGCTCCAGTCTGCTTCCACACCAGCCGATCTGTTCCAGTCTGCTTCCACACCAGCCGATCTGTTCCAGTCTGCTTCCACACCAGCCGATCTGTTCCAGTCTGCTTCCACACCAGTCAACCTGCTCAAGCCCGTCTCTACACCAGCCAATCTGTTCCAATCTGCCTCCACAACAGCCAATCTGTACCTGTTTGATCCTGTGCCCGATGACCCGGTGCCCACTGATCCTGTGTCCGATGACCTGGTACCCGCTGATCCTGTGTCCGATGACCCAGTGCCTGCTCTTCCTGTGTCCGATGACCCGGTGCCCGCTGATCCTGAGTCCGATGACCCGGTGCCCGCTGATCCTGTGCCTGATTGATCCTGTGCCCGCTGATCCTGTGCCCGATGATCCTGTGTCCGATGACCCGGTGCCCGCTGATCCTGTGTCCGATGACCTGGTGCCCGCTGATCCTGTGTCCGATGACCCGGTGCCCGCTGATCCTGTGCCCGCTGCTCCTGTGCCTGATGACTCGGTGCCCGCTGCTCCTGCGCCTGATGACCCGTTGCCCGCTGCTCCTGTGCCTGATGACCTGGTGTCCGCTGATCCTGTGCCCGATGACCCGGTGCCTGCTGATCCTGTGCCCGATGACCCGGTGCCTGCTGATCCTGTGCCCGATGACCCGGTGCCTGCTGCTCCTGTGCCTGATAACCCGGTGCCCGCTGCTCCTGTGCCCGATGACCTGGTGTCCGCTGATGCGGTGCCTGCTGATCCTGTGCCCGATGACCCGGTGCCTGCTGATCCTGTGCCCGATGACCCGATATCTGCTGATCTTGTGTCCGCTGTCCAGCCTGCTGTTTTGATGCCTGTTGTCCAGCCTGGTGTTCTGATGCCCGCTGTTTAGTCTGATCTGGTTCCTGATTCCCAGTCTGCTGTTCTGGTGCTTGCTTTCCAACCTGCTGATCCTGTGCCCGCTGTTCAGTCTGCTGATCCTGTGCCCGCTGGCCAGCCGGATGTGCCCAAGTTTGTTAATGACCCATGGAACCCCAGCATTGAGGTTCCTAACCTGTTACCAGACCCAGGCGGTGGAATTCCTGGAATCTTTCTGGATCCTGGCAGCAGGGCCTCTGATCTGGAACCTGGCATTCCTTGGACTTGTAAGACACTGTCATTCAGGACTCTTGTTGCTATGGCTGGTTGGAGCGTCCGGAGGTCGCTCCTTCGAGGGGGGGTACTGTTAGGAACGCTTTCACCAGTTGGTGGCACTGTAGCCCTCACACTAGGGGCTGCAGTTCCAGTGTCCACCAGCAGGTGTCTCTTCGCAGTCAGGACCTGATATCATCTCCTGCAATCAAGCATCACCTGAGACTGTTTGCAGGAAGTGTATTTAAACCTGGGAGTGCTGTGCTAGCTTGCCTTAGTATTGTTCCTCGTGCCTCTGTATCCTGAGACCTGTATCCCGAAACCTGCATCCGGAAACCTGCATCGTCCTGCTCCCCAGTTCCCTCTGACTGATCTCCCGTGGATGACCCTGGCCTGGCTTGAAGTTTATGGTTTGGACTTTCCTTACTGCTCTAGTTATATGCTTTTGGTTGGCTTCACTATTTCTATTTTGGTTATGCGTTTTAGTTCACTGTCACACCTTATAATAAATCCTCTTATTTAAGTTACGCTTTTGTTTGGTACTTTCTGTGCAGTCCACACATTTCTGGTCACACCAGTTTCCTGACAACCTGCCTCCTTGTCCACATCTATTCCTGCCATAGCCCCAACATCAGCCATGGAGGAGAAGTCAGCTGAGTTATTTGACCACAGCGTCAGCCACTTGCTCCTTGATGATGCCCAGCCATTACTGGATTCAGATGTTGGTTCTGAGGTTGAGGATGACAGGAACATGAGCCTAGAGAGGGGGGAGAATACTGGTAGACAAATTGGCATTCATGTTCTCCCAGCCACAGCGTATTGCCAAGTTGTCTCCAGTGGTAATGATGATGATGAAGATGGAGGAGATGATGATGAGGTCACTGATGCAACTTGGGTGCCAGATAGAGCAGAGGAGGAAACTGAAGGTGAGGCGGCACAACCCCAAGGAGGCCGACATCAAGAAAGAGTAGAGAGCAGCCACCCTATTCCATCACATTCTGCAGCTGTTATCTCCCGGTCCACTTCCCAAAGCTTTGCTGTCTAGGCATTTTTCAGCACATCTGCAGCAGATCACATTGTTGTTACCTGCAAACTGTGTCTCAGGCACATCAAACGTGGCAAAACACCAGCCATTTGGGTATCACATGTTTAACAAGGCATTTAATGTCCAACCACTCAAGAGCACCTAAAAGCCGCACAAAAGGGGCACAAATCTGTTGCTTCTCCTCCTCCTCCTCTTCCTCCTCCTCCTCCTCACCCACTTCAGTCTGCCCCTGCTATACCTAGTCATGACCTCTCAGCAGCCTCCACTGACAGGGATGATGGTATAGCACAGGGTGTTACAGGTCCTAGCAGCACACCACCAACTGTAGACTGTAGCTGGCAAATTTCTCTGCCCCATTGCTGCAGTGAAATAAAAAATACAGTCCCTGCCACCCACATGCCCAGCGTCTAAATGCAAGCTTGTCAAAGATGTTGTCTCCCCAACTTCTGCCTTTCTGCCTGGTGGATTCTGCCCCCTTCCGTGAATTTGCACAATGTGCTGTACCACAATGGCAGGTTCCCAGTCACTACTACTTTTCACGTAAGGCTGTTCCATCTCTCTACCATCATGTGGAAGGGAATGTTCTGGCATGGTTGGGCAAGGCAGTCAGCCGCAAAGTCCACCTTACTGCTGACACGTGGTCCAGCAAGCATGGGCAGGGATGATATATTTCGTTCACAGCACACTAGGTAACGCTGCTCGGAAGGATGCAGGACAGGGCTCAGTTCTGCAGCTTGTTGTGCCCCCACGTTTCCATACAGCTGGTGGTGATGATGCCAGACCTGTGAGCTCTACCTCCTCCGCCACCTCCATGCCCTCCTCTGCAGAATTGTCCTATGAACATCAGGTACCCCTAATTGTTCAAAGGGCTATTGCATGAGTCAGGCTAAAAGGTGCCATTCAGTGCTTCAGCTGGTGTGTCTAGGGGATAACAACCACACCAGAGCAGAGATTATTGCAGCTCTGCAGGGACAGGCCCAGAGGTGGTTCACACCACGCCAGCTGGAGCCAGGAATGGTGGCGTGCAATAATGGCTCAAACCTCCTGTCCACCCTTAGAAAAGGAAAGTTGACTCCTGTCCGCCCTTAGACAAGGAAAGTTGACACATGTGCCATGCCTGACACATGTCCTCAATTTGGTGGTGCAGAGTTTCCTAAATACGTACCCAGGGTTGGAAGATGTGCTAAAGCTGGCCAGAAGAGTCTGTAGCCATTTCAGGCGGTCATACATAGCCAGTGCTCGGTTAGCTTAAATTCAGCGGGAATTCCCACTGCCCGTAAACCGCCTGATTTGTGATATACCCACCAAGTGGAACTCGACTTTGGCAATGCTGCAGCGGCTATACATGCAGCAGTGAGTACCTGTGTAAGTACGGCATGACAACAGGCTCAGGCCATCTCGGCTTTTTTTTCCCCACGCCAATGGCTGATCATTGAGGATGCATGCACTGTACTGTCACCATTTGAGGAGGCCACAAGAATGGTGAGCCGTGACAGTGCATGCATCAGTGACACAATCCCTGTTGTTTTCCTGTTGGAGCAGAATCTGTGTGGTATTATGGACAGGGCACTAGAGGCAGAGCAGCATGATTTAGAGGAGGACTTCCTTTCCTCTCAAGGCCCACTTTATCCAGACCATCATTCCTATGTCACAGAACACACAGGAGGAGAGAGGGGAGGAGGATGAGGAGGAGGATTCTGGCACTTTCGCAGGCTTCGAAGAAGAAGAAGACATGTGTCAATCTGTAAGAGATGGCTTTCCAACCTCAGGACCCTTGGGAGTAGTACGTGGCTGGGAGGAGGAAGTTCCAGATGCTGTCATCCTGAGTGACCCAGAGGAGTCTGCTTCTCAAGCCTCAGCAAATTTGAGGCGCGTGGACAACCTCTTGCTTCAAAGCCTGCAAAAGGACCCAAGAATATGTGGCATAAAGGAGAAGGATCGTTACTGGTTGGCAACCCTCCTTGACTACCGTTATAAGGGGAAGGTCTCAGAACTCATCCCATCCCCATAGAGAGTGCAGAAGATTAAATCTCTTGAGGACATGTTAAAGAGGATTTTATTGAACATTTTTCCCGACTCCAGTAGGTTACAGTGTCATGGAAAACGTAGTTTTGAGTGTTATGTTGGTCAAGAAAGGCATGTTGGGAGAAGGCTTCCGCCTAAGTGATGCATTTCGGAATGTTTTTACTCCTCAGCTTCCACATCCCATCGGTAGTGTCTGCATCACATGGTGGACGATTACCTTGGGGGCCAAAACAGAGATGGAGAGCTTTCCAGTTGACGATCCACTGGCTTACTGGGTCATGAGAATAGACCACTGTCCAGAACTTGCCTAGTATGCTATTGAGTTGTTGGGCTGCCCTGCATCCAGCGTGCCTTCAGAACGGGCATTCAGTGCTGCAGGACGTTGCGTTACTGATCATAGAACGCGTCTGTCCACTGACTCTGTGGACCGTTTAACTTTTATCAAAATGAATCAGTCCTGGATTATCATCTATGAAGCCCCTGATGCCGATGTCACTGATTAAGTGTTTTTGGGATGTGGAATCTCTCGTGTTCAATCATTTCATCTGGAAGAATGATTTTGGTATAGGTTTCATGGGTACAATTAACACCCAAAGACCAACTTTTCAGCACTTGTTTGACAGGTGCATATCATTGCAGTTTTTTACAGCAAGACCAATTCTTGCTTTCATCAATAGCACCTCTATAGGGTTACGGTGGGAAGGCGCCACCAACACCCAAAGACCAATTTTTCCACACCCGTTACTTCTATCCAAAGTCAAAGTGACACCAGAATGTGTTAAAAAAAACTCTAATTTTGTTCCCAGTGCACTACATTGTGGCCTTATCATACACACTGGCTCCCCAGCTGTTAAAATAATGGCAGCTTGCAGGGAAAATTATATATTTTTTGGCTTTATAAATGCAATTATTGCTGCAGCAGATTCTACATTGTACAGATCTGCCACTTTACAGGTAGACTAAGGGGACCCCCCAGGCACTATATTGGAAGGAATTTTTCATTTTTAATGCGTTCACTTTAAATATCAAATAATCACTGCTCATTTAAAAATGAATTTTTTTAAAAACGTTTTTTTATTGATTCATGTCCCCCAGGGCAGGACCTGGACCCCTATAACCATTGTATGCCCAATTACTTGCATATAAGCCTTCAAAAGGAAGAGGACTCGAGTGGCAACCTGTTAAGCTATGGTGAACTCCATGCCTAAGAGGTTAAGGCAGTGCTGGAAAATCATGGTGGTCACACAAAATATTGACACTTTGGGCCCAATTTGAACATTTTCACTTAGGGGTATACTCACTTTTGTTGCCAGAGGTTTAGACATTAATGACTGTGTGCTGAGTTTTTTTGTGGAGACAGCAAATTTACACTGTTATACAAGCTGTACACTCACTACTTTACATTGTAGCAAAGTGTAATTTCAGTGTTGTCACATGAAAAGATATAATAACGTATTTACAAAAATGTGAGGGGTGTACTCACGTTTGTGAAATACTGTATATCATGAAAGGTGAAGTAGACAACTCTCAGGGTGAGAACCTAGATTTACTGACGTGATTTTGAGTACCAGCTTGCGTACTTGGTCCTGGGAAAGTGGGTTTTGAGGCAATGCCAAAAAATCTACAAAGAAAAGCCTTCTTCTCACCCACATCTCCAACAAAAGGTGGGTGTATGTGAGAAGATCCTATGTAGGGTACCTTTCACTTTAGGAAGGGTCAGGAGCGAAATACAGACCTGAGGTAGTTTACCCTCCAAATTAATTTGAGTAGTAACGATCTCAGCTGAGCAAAGAAGTCAGGGGAAATCCAGATAGGGAGTGCCTGGATAAGATACAAAATTTTAGGTAACTTGGTTGTTTTAAAAGTGTTACAGTGGCCAAACCAGGTCAGATTCAGAGACCTCATTTTCTGAAGGTCAAGACATATCTTAGCCAGGAGGGGAAGAAAGTTTGCCTCAAACAAGTGGTCCAGATGGGAAGTAAGTTGGATTCTGAGATATCTGAAGCTATAAATGGCCCAAGAGTAAAGAAAAGCCTGTTTCAGTCTGTTCACTCGTTCACCTGCCAAAGAGATCTTAAGAGCTTCTGACAATTCTGACTGAATTTATCTGTGAGTTGGAAAGATCCCTGTAATGTTGGAATAAGATATTAAGTTTGGAAGGGATACCTCTGGGCTGGAAACCATAAAGAGCAGGTCGTCGGCATAAGCCATGATCTTATGGTGTCTTACTACAAATCCTTTGAATGTTGAGGGTGGCCCAAATCACGCAATGCATCTGACAAAGTAAAATAATCTGAGCAGGTGTCGTTAATCCAGAGTGCCGACTCTGGGAAAGAAAACACTGAAGCATGTGGGAGCATAAATTGCCAATCAACCCAGTTGAAGGCCTTCTCCACATTGGTAGACAAAAGCATGTGCAATGAGGCCCTCAACTTGGCCATGTGAATGAGGTGTATGACCCTAATGGTATTGTCACAGGCTTATGGTGCAAGACCCTCACAAAATGTTTTGGAGTAGGAGGATGTCCAGGTCCAGGAGACTTGCCTGATTTTGAAGATGAGATGGCAGCGTGAACATCAGACATAGAATGTTCAAGGGATTCACAGTCTACTGCTGATAGTTGGGGGAGGCCAGAATCATGAAGGAATGCCACTATGTTGGTTTTGTTTTAGACAGCATGATGGAAAAGGAGGAGGAAGGTAAGTTGTATAATTTAATTGTAATTTAATTGCAATTTGATTGGGATTCCACGGCTATAGACTGACACGTAACACGTTTGACTCCCATTAGGGACAGAATAAAAGCAATGTAGGTTTTCTGTTGAGGGCTTCGAAGGGTTCTCACCAGCATGTGGCTTGGCTTGTCAGGGAATTCGTAAAGAGAAAGATGTACCTTTGTCAGTTTTTGTTTAATATCATCAAACAAAAGCAAATTAGGTTTCTAAGTCTATAAAGTCTTGGTAAACTGCAGTTGCCAGAGATTTTTTTTATGAAGAGATTCTAGTTGTCAAATCTGCTAATACAGGGTCTAACATTGGGTGAGATGTTGTTTCTTCAAACAGGCACAGTGTATTTAAAAAGGCCCCTGAGTAGGCATTTGTGAGCCTCCCACAATGTCAGGGGGGCAACGTCCCCCGTATCGTTTTCCCTAAAGTATGCAGATAATTTTCTACTGTTTTCCACCATGGTCTCCAGGTCCTGAACTAAAGTCTCACCACATAGGTATCAATTCTCTTGGGGGAACTAGCACCAAGGTGAGATAAACGGGTGCATGACTGGATAATAGTATTGACCAAATGTAGGCAGAGGACACATTAGGTAAATCCCTATGGCAAACAATAAAGGAGTGGAGAGTGGAAAGAGGGTGTGTGAATAATTTATGTGGTCCCCAAACCACACTCACACTTAACTTGGACCATATGTTTATGGTCCCTGGTCCCTGACTTCCCACACTTGTTTGTGGTATCCTTTGTCTGCTGTTGATTTTTACCATCAACATCCAATTCGATATTTCTGCCTAGCAATGTTGGGCAATTTAATCTGCCTCACACTGCTCCGCCTGTCCATTCTAATCTGTCGTTCCCCTGTGGGTTATTTTGTGGAATTATATGTACAACAATTCCCTTTAAATAGTCACACTTGTCTGTATAGCATATTTCACAGTGTTGATATAATTATTTTATATCTAATATGCTGTTTGTCATCAATTCATGTATAGATAAATTGTACAAATGAACGCTTGCCTATTTTCTCCACCAGATGGCGCTTGTGTCGGCACTGCTCCTGTCGGCAGAGATGTAGCAATCCTGAAGCTAGGATTCCTCTGCAATCATGCAGGATTACCTGGCTTTTACCCAGAACGAGGCTTGGGTAGCTTTTACCCTTTAGCCTCGGTTCTGAGTGTACTCAGGTGCACATCATGCACCTGTAGTATGGATTGCTTGACCCAGTGATGCTGTGCGCGACCGACGCCCGCAGCACAGGTCACATGGGTTGGGTATTTAAGCAGGACACCCCTGCTCAGTTGTGTTTGGAATGGTCCCCGGCACAAGCACATACCACATGCAGCCCTGGTAAGTCTCAGCCTGTTATAGTATCTCTGTTGATGGCCATGAATTATCATGGCCATCACTCTATGCTTTTAAAAGTTTACTTATTACTTTCTATGGTGTCTTATATGGCTGTAGGCTGCCGGTCTTTCTTTGAATGTGACATACCCCTTCCAGGGCTTTACTAATATCCATGTGGATGGTACATGTGTTCCAGGGACATCTATTAAACTGCTATATGGTCATTTCAGGTTGGTTGTTGTACCCCCTGTTCAATTGTATATTCCCCTCACATATCGGTGTACTCTGGGGATCCCGGTTTCCCATCTTGTCCTCCTACCCCATTTTTCCTTTTATCCCACTCACACCACCTCCCACATCACTACCTCCCTTAACCCCTTCACACCCCCCCTTTTCCTTCCCCTCCCCCCTCTCTTTTCCCCTCCACCCTCCCCTCTCCCCCTCTTTTCCTCCCTCTTGCTCCCCCCCCCTCTTTTTTCCTTCTCCTTCCATCATCCCCTTCCCTCTTCACCCCCCCCCCCCTTTTTCCCTTCCATCCTTTTTCTCCCTCCATTCCATCCACCTTCTCCCTCCCCTTCCCTTTCCCCTCCAATTTTTCCTATTCTGTTTCCCTCCCCCCCTTTTTTTCCTCCCCCTCTTTCCTTTCCCTTCCTTTCTTTCTTTCCCCT
>BLSH010338011.1:1207289-1230437 GCA_018402905.1 Glandirana rugosa | reverse complement strand
CTTTCTTACCTTACCTTAAATCGTTGAAAAACCTGTACGTAAATTTGACTCTTTACCCCCGTCTCTATATTAACAACTCCTCTCAAAGACAGGGGTCGTCCAACTTTGTTTACACTCCTAAGTACAACCATTACTGACCCGACTACTCCACCAGTGAAGTCAACTTCAAAGACAATTATTTTTCTTTCGTCAACTTTCATCACAAACAGTCCAGTACACGTGATTACGGGCATCAAATCCGTTGTTCGAAACACTTGACTGTCGAGAATACAGATCCCTATTGAACCTGGAACAACGTTAATGTCTCACAATCTTCTGCCTCACGCCCCCCAATTATCGTAAAACAAAAACAAAGGAGATTAGGAATCTCCTCGACGAGATAAATTTGAAGGACGAAGGACATCGGACAGCATTTGCTACAGGAAGCAGGAAGTTTAAATAGAGCAGCTCCTCTAAGGATTAGAGGAAACAAAAACAAAATGCTATTAACCCCCCGCACTCCGTCTTCTAACACTCTGTAATTGCAACAAGGTCCAAGTTATCCCTAGACATAAGAGCTGTCAGTTCACAAAGCTTGTTGCCTAAACTACGGGCATTAGTGCACATGACCTGACAAACACTACTTTCAACTGCTTTCTTTTTATTAACAGAAACTTCAACTGAAGTGACCACCTCATCAGCCCAGTCATTACCAACATGAATCCTCACATTTGTTTCAACCTGCTGGGGACAGAAACTCTCCTCAACAATTATATCTCTGCCCCCATTTCTCAGTTTAAATGCATGTCCAAAAAGTTGCTAAATTCCATTCCATTCTTTCTGTTGCTGTATATTGGGCTCCCAGCTGTTCTCTGGGTGGGTGTCTGGGATATGTTTGGGCCCATGAGATGTAATAAATTCTGTCTATAGCCCTACAGAACAGACAGTGCACAGTCCACGTGGGCTTTGCTGCTTAAAGTAATTGTAAAGTTTATTTTTTTAAAATAACAAACATGTTATTCTAACCTGATCTGTGCAAGGGTTTTGC
The DNA here is from genome assembly GCA_018402905.1 of Glandirana rugosa. Classification (NCBI taxonomy): domain Eukaryota; kingdom Metazoa; phylum Chordata; class Amphibia; order Anura; family Ranidae; genus Glandirana; species Glandirana rugosa. The sequence goes on along the minus strand of BLSH010338011.1, from coordinate 1,229,410 downwards.
ACAGAGCGGCTCCCGTGTCACTGGATTTGATTGATAGAAGCGGGAGCCAATTGCTCTTGCTGCTATCAATCTAACTGGAGCTGCTGGGCTCGTGCTCGTCGTTAAATGATCGGGTTCAGGTAAGAAAAAGGGGGGCTCTGGCGAGCTGCTGCAGCACAGAATGTTTTTATGAATTTTATGCATTAAGGTGAAAAACCTTGAGACTTTACAACTCCTTTAATTGCAGACAGGAAACATGAAACTTTATTCAGAGAAAAGGCATAGAGCATACCATAGATGCAACTACAAACATATAAACACTGCCATCTACTGGTTGAAGACTAGTGTTGGGAGAACGGTTCGGCCCAAGCATGAGTTTGGGCCAAACATTGTCTGTTCACCCATTCGGCGAACACCTGAATTGTTGGGCATTCGACTGCTTGTTCTGCCCACGAGCACCCCACAATGGGCTGCTTGCCGTACAATGCATTGGAAGCCCTGATTGGCTAAGCAATGAAAGATTTGCCCAATAAGAGTACAAAACACTGTGAGAGCCATGATTGGGGAAAGTAATGATGACTAGTCCCAATTATGGCTCATTGCTTATAGACCCACCCACACTATAAAAGGTTCCTTTCCAAAGAAGCCATTTGCAGTGTGATATTGGAGTGGAGATAGATAGAACAGGGCTCTGTTCATTGCTACTAGTGCGTTAGTGTACTATTGTGATTCTATTGTGTGTCAGGTTCAAGTCCAGGCCCTGACAGTACTTCCCTCCTCTCAGGACGCCCCCTGGATGTCTTAGGGCTGGGTTTGTGAGGAAACCTCTGGTGGAATTCTCTTGTTAACCTAGGGGCATGAACGTTCTCCTCAGGCTCCCAAGAATTTTCTTTTGGTCCATATCCTTCCCATTGGACCAGATATTGTAGCTTGTTTCTAAAGATCCTGGAATCAAGAATTTTCTCCACCACAAATTCTTCTTCACCCTGTACCTCAACAGGTGGAGGAGGTGGAAGAATTCTTCCAGAAAAAGGCTTTTCATGAAATGGTTTCAGTAGTGATATGTGAAAAACATGGTGAATTCTCATACTGTTCGGAAGTTTTAATTGAAAGCTAACTGGATTGATTTGAGCAGAAATCTGGAATGGTCCTACAATCTATTGGCCCAGCTTTGCAGATGGAACATGGACCTTCAAATTATTGGTTGATAACCAAACATTGTCACCCACATTTAAGGTAGGAAGTGATCTGTGATGTTTATCTGCAGCCTTCTTGTAACATTCCTGAGCCTCTCTCAAAGTCTTGACGCTGCTCCGTCCTCTGGGTGGGCCCGCGCCATACACCATGATGCCGGGGGATTCCATGATGGATTCTGGATAGTATGTTTACACACACTCAGCCCATCCATCCTCCAGCAACCACCTCTCTTCAAGCTCCCTCAGAGGAGATTGAACACATGACCAGCCAAGTGAGTATTTATCTGCCCACTGACACATCAAACACCAGCATTCCACCTGGAGGTCAAATATATTTGAAGTCTCTCCACACATAGGAAGGTATGTTACTATCTGTCACTATTGTATATTCCCTGTATCTGTCTTGTTGCTATTTGGCAGCTGCACAGGCTTATAGACGGTATCACCAAGATTTGAACTACATACCTAACCAGCAGGGTAATCAAACATATATGTGCATGCATATACAGGTATGTATATATATATATATATACATATCTCACAAAAGTGAGTACACGCCTCACATTTTTGTAAATATTTTATTCTATCTTTTCATGTGACAACACTGAAGAAATGACACTTTGCTACAATGTAAAGTAGTGAGTGTATAGCTTGTAATACAGTGTAAATTTGCTGTCCCCTCAAAATAACTCAACACACAGTCTAAACCGCTGGCAACAAAAGTGAGTACACCTCTAAGGGAAAATGTCCAAATTGGGCCCATTAGCCATTTTCCCTCCCCGGTGTCATGTGACGCATTAGTGTTACAATGTCTCAGGTGTGAATGGGGAGCAGGTGTGTTAAATTTGGTGTTATCGCTCTCACTCCCTCATACTGGTCACTGAAAGTTCAACATGGCACCTTATGGCAAAGAACTCTCTGAGGATCAGAAAAAAAAAGAATTGTTGCTCTACATAAAGATAGCCTAGGCTATAAGAAGATTGCCAAAACCCTGAAACTGAGCTGCAGCATGGTGGCCAAGACCATACAGTGGTTTAACAGGACAAGTTCCACTCAGAACAGGCCTCGCCATGGTCGACCAAAGAAGTTGAGTGCACGTGCTCAGCGTCATATCCAGAGGTTTTCTTTGGGAAATAGACGTATGAGTGCTGCCAGCATTGCTGAAGAGGTTGAAGTTTGGGTCAGCCCGTCAGTTCTCAGACCATATTTTGCACACTGCATCAAACTGGTCTGCATGGCTGTCGTCCCAGAAGGAAGCCTCTTCTAAAGATGATGCACAAGAAAGCCCGTAAACAGTTTGCTGAAGACAAGCAGACTAAGGAAATGGATTCCTAGAGCCATGTCCTGTGGTCTGATGAGACCAAGATAAACTCATTTGGTTCAGATGGTGTCAAGCGTGTGTGGGGGCAACCAGGTGAGGAGTACAAAGACAAGTGTGTCTTGCCTACAGTCAAACATGGTGGTGGGAGTGTTTTGGTCTGGGGCTGCATGAGTGCTGCCGGCACTGGGGAGCTACAATTCATTGAGGGAACCATGAATTCTGTGACATACTGAAGCAGAGCATGATCCCCTCACTTCAGAGACTGGACCGAAGGGCAGTATTCCAACATGAAAACGACCCCAAATACACCTCCAAGACAACCAAAGAAGTTGAGGGTAAAGGTGATGGACTGGCCAAGCATGTCTCCAGACTTAAACCCTATTGAGCATCTGTGGGGATCCTCAAACGGAATATGGAGGAGCGCAAGATCTCTAACATCCACCAGCTCCATGATGTCATCATGGAGGAGTGGAAGAGGACTCCAGGGTCAACCTGTGAAGGTCTGGTGAACTCCATGCCCAAGTGGGTTAAAGCAGTGCTGGAAAATAATGGTAGCCACACAAAATATTGACACTTTGGGCCCAATTTGGACATTTTCACTTAGGGGTGTACTCACTTTTTGTTACCAGTGGTTTAGTCATTAATGGCTGTGTGTTGAGTTATTTTGAGGGAACAGCCAATTTACACTGTTACACAAGCTGTGCACTCACTACTTTACATTGTAGCATAGTGTCATTTCTTCAGCGTTGTCACATGAAAAGATATAATAAAATATCTACAAAAATGTGAGGGGTGTACTCACTTTTGTGAGATACTGTAGGTAAAGATTGGCAGTGTGTATAATACTATACATATATATATATATATATATATAAAAATTGTCTTTCATGGCCTCAAACATTACCTACATTGTATAGAGCTGACATTGTCAATGGATACTTTATTGACACAATGGAAACAACCTGTGTTTCATTTGCTGCACAGGAGGTTAGCTTGCATCCTTTTCATCTTTTTATACAAAAATAGTGATTTTAGGAACAATTTTACACCTCTCTTTCCAATTACTCACTTGAAAGGCATAAAGATTACCTCACTGCATTCATAAAGTGAATGCCATTTTTTGAGCAAGCAATGTCTGCCTTTTTACTGCAAATGGAAGTAAATAAACATCTCTAAAGTGTCCATTGATTTAAATTGATATGCCAAGAGACAAGAAATGAGATCCAACTACATTTTTGCATTTGCTAGGAAGGAATGTCACAACTCTGAGAAGCAGCCGTGTCACTCCGATGTAATATATTCTGAGATTACACTAGTAACATTAATGCATGTGATATGAACAATGATATATACCATATGGCACAAAAATGATAAGTGTATAACATTTATACAGTAGGTATAGAAAACAATCCCCTCCCCACTGGACCACTGGGCACTTAAACCCCCTTCCTAACCAGACCAATTTTCAGTTTCAGGGCTCTCACATTTTGAATGACAATTACTCAGTAATACTACACTGTACTCATATGACATTTTTGTACTTTTTTTTACACAAATAGAGTTTCCTTTTGGTGGTATTTAATCACCGCTGAGTTTTTTTAATTTTTTGCGCTATAAATGACCGAAACTTTTGTAAAAAATTGCATTTTTCTTCGTTTCTGTTGTAAAATTTTGCAAATTAGTAATTTTTCTTCATAAATTTTGGACAAAATTTATATTGCTACTTATGTTTGGTAAAAAATAACCAAAATTAGTGTATATTATTTGGTCTTTGTGAAAGTTAGAGAGTCTACAAACTATGGTGCCAATCACTGAAAATTGATCACACCTGATGTACTGATGACCTATCTCATTTCTTTTTTTATTTACAAAATATTTTATTGAAGATTATTCAAAAGTAAAACATACAAAAGCTGACATTTGTGATTAACAAGAATACTGAAGAGTCATTGGTACATTGAATAATTATTGGGAGGATAGAAGACATGACATTCAGTATAGATTGTCAAAACATATGTTGACCTGAAGATTAACAAAGAGACCTGACTGGGGCTAGGTGATCCAACCGTTGCAGCTATCTGCCGGAGTGTCTCCGGCCCTGTGGTGTAGTCGGCCGGGAGCGAGCACGGGGGGCACCCCTGAGGCCCAAGGCACCCCTAAAGAGATCAAGCTGTGCCGGAGGAAGAGCCTCCCCCCATCCCCCACCTCATACACCCCCAGGATATCTCCATCCCTATCAGGTCCATCAGGGAGACCAGGCATAGGTCATTTATATCAGGCAATGTCCACATGACAATCTTGCCTGTTGCTGTCAGAGATAGTGGAGCGCTATTAATAAAATGTCAGATAAAGCATATGCAATAAATAAATACAGAGGGTAAACAGCGGCAAATAACTAAAGGGTAATGATTGGAGATCAATAAGGGCAAATATTATAATTATAAAACCATTTCATATACACCTGCCTCAAGGCTGGGCACCTAGGAATAGATAAAACAGATAAAACAGCTTATGTATATATAACACAGTATAGTAATCCTGGGTAAATTCTGAGGCATATATTACTTTTAGAAAGTTATATGTGATCCTCATCAGAGGAAAAATACATGCACCCAGATTGGAAACAGTGCAATAAAGTTCAGTCTCAACATCATGGGTATTGATAGATGTCTATGAACCAAGTTGGTATTGAAGATTGTGCTTCCCTTCACCGGCGTATGAGTAGTGCAATAAATGAATTTTTCAGTGACTTTTGGTGTTATGGGTGACACCCTTATAGATACGGGGATCCCCGTTTGAAGAAGTCACGAGGTGCGTGACGTAACGCGTAGGGCGGTAGCAGAGGTTGTTGGAAAAGTTAATGCTCAAAGGAAATGAGCTCGGCGCTCGTGGGAGATTTCATCTGTTTTTTATCTACAAAATGTGAGTTTTAATACTAAAGTTTTAATAAACCTGTTTTTATAAAAACGTTATCACACCAAAAGGAGTGTTTTTGGTTTTTCATATACTTTTACATATGATGAGGGAAAACATTTAAAGCAAGCCGGGACACTCCCTGGAAGAAACACAAGTCACTACTGCATAGCTGAGACACACACACTGGAGACCCCCAGAGGCCGTTGTGACGCCCACGACACAAAGAAACCTTTATGTGCTAATATACTAGCACTTCTCAGGTGAGAGGCTAGTATTTATAAGGGTGTCATTCATAACACTAAAAGTCACTGAAAAATTCATTTATTGCACTACTTGAGGCACGTGTATATGAAATGGTTTTATAATTATATTTGCCGTCATTGATCTCCAATCACTACCCTTTAGTTATTTGCAGCTGTTTACCCTCTGTATTTATGTTTGCATATCCTTTATCTGACATTTTATTAATAGCGCTCCACTATCTCTGACAGCATTCTATACAATTTTCTTGTATCCAGTGTGAGCTGCTGTTACTCTCACGTTTTTTAGTTATATTTATAAGCTGTTCTCTTTTAGCGTTGGTGGCGCAGGAGTAACAAAAAAAACTCTTTAATCTTGCTGTTGCTTACGAGCATGAACCTCCCCTTCATTTGGCCTATCTCATTTCTTGAGATCCTAAAAAGCCAGGAAATTACAAATACCCCCCCCAAATTACCCTTTTTTAGAAAGTAGACAGTCCAAGGTACTCAGTAAGAGGCATGGTGAGTTTTCTGAAGTTGTAATTTTTTCCCACAATTCTTTGCAAAATCAAAATTTTTATTATTAATATTTCAAAAAATTGTCATAATAACAGGTTATTTCTCACACAGAGCATATGCATACCACAAATTACACCCCAAAACACATTCTGCTACTCCTCCTGAGTATGGCGATACCACATGTGTGAGACTTTTTCACAGCCTGGCCACATACAGAGGCCCAACATGCAGGGAACACCGTCAGATGTTCTAGGAGCATAAATTATGCATAACATTTCTACCTATCACACTCTTGAAGGCCCTGGAGCACCCGGACAATAGAAAGACCAAAAAAATTACTCCATTTTGGAAAGTAAACACCCCAACATATATTCTAGGAGGCATAATGAGTTTTATGAGCATGTCATATTTTTCCACAAGTTTTGGGAAAATGTGTAAAGAAAATGAAGACATACGTTTTCTTACACAAAGTTGTCCATTTATACAATATTTCTAACACATAGCATGTACATAGCAAAAATTACACACCAAAATATATACTGCTACTTGTCCCGAATATTGCGGTACCACATGTGTCAGGCTTTTCCACAGCCTGGCCACATACAGAGGCCCAACATGCAGGTAGCACCATCAGGCATTCTAGGGACACACATTTCAAATCTAATTTGACTACCTATTACACTTTTGTGAGGCACTGATGGGCACTGTAGTGGCATGGATGTGGACGGATGAGCCAGGGATGGAGCATGGATGTGGACGAATGAGCCAGGGATGGAGCATGGATATGGATGAGTGAGCCAGGGATGGAACATGGATGTGGACGGGTGAGCCAGGGATGGAAAATGGATGTGGATGGATGAGCCAGGGATGGAGCAAAGATGTGGATGGGTGAGCCAGGGATGGAACATGGATGTGGACAGATGAGCCAGGGATGGAACATGGATGTGGATGGATGAGCCAGGGATGGAGCATGGATGAGCATGAATCTGGATGGAGGAGCCAGGGATGGCGCATGGATGAGCCACAGATGGATGGATGAGCCAGGGATCGATGGATGAGCCAGGGATGGAGCATGGATGAGCAAGGGATGGGTGAGCCAGGGATGGATGAGCCATGTACAGGTGAGTCAGGGACTGGGTGAGCCAGGGACGGGTGAGCCAGGGACTGGGTGAGCCATGGACGGGTGAGCCATGGACGGTTGAGCCAGGGACGGGTGAGCCAGGGACTGAGTGAGCCAGGAACTGGGTGAGCCAGGAACTGGGTGAGCCAGGCATGGATGAGCCATGAATCTGGATAGATGAGCCAGGGATGGATGGATGAGCCAGGGATGGTGCATGGATGAGCCACAGATGGATGGATGAGCCAGGGATGGATGGATGAGCCAGGGATGGAGCATGGATGAGTAAGAGATGGGTGAGCCAGGGATGGATGTGCCATGGACGGGTGAGCCAGGGACTGGGTGGGCCAGGGACGGGTGAGCCCGGGACGGGTGAGCCAGGGACTGGGTGAGCCATGGATGGGTGAGCCATGGACGGGTGAGCCAGGGACAGGTGAGCCAGGCACTGAGTGAGCCAGGAACTGGGTGAGCCAGGGACAGGTGAGCCAGGGACAGCTGGGCCAGGGATGGGTGAACCAGGAACTGGGTGAGCCTGGAACTGGGTGAGCCAGGGACGGGTGAGCCAGGAACTGGGCGAGCCAGGGACAGGTGAGCCAGGAACTGGGTGAGCCAGGAATTGGGTGAGCCAGGGATGGGTGAGCCAGGGATTGGATGAGCAATGGATTGGGTGAGCCATGGATGGGTGTGCCAGGGATGGGTGAGCCAGGGAAGGGTGAGCCAGGGACAGGTGAGCCAGAGACTGAGTGAGCCAGGGACGGGAGAGCCAGGGACTTGGTGAGCCAGGGACGGGTGAGCTAGGGACTGGGTGAGCCAGGGACGGGTGAGCCAGGGGCGGGTGAGCCACAGACGGGGTGAGCCAAGGACGGGTGGATGGATGAGCCAGGGATGCATGGATGAATGAGCCAGGGATGCACAGATGGATGAGCTAGGGATGCATGGATGGATGGCCCAGGGACGCACGGATGCATGAGCCAGGGATGCATGGATGGATGAGCCAGGGGTGCATGGATAGAAGGGCCAGGGATGCATGGGTGGATGGGCCAGGGATGCACGGATGGATGGATCAGGGATGCATGGATGGATGGGCCAGGAATGCATGGATGGATGAGCCAGGGATGCATGGATGGATGGGCCAGGGATGCATGGATGGATGAGCCAGGGATAATGAGCCAGGGATGCATGGAATGATGAGCCAGGAATAATGAGCCAAGATGTATGAATGTGCTAGGGGTGGGCAGTGGCACAGATCAGCGCTGTGTGCACTTCACATCCAGCCCACAGCGTTGCTGCACCCGCTCCCTCCTCCCCTCCTATCCTCACACACTGTGCAATCGGTACAAGGAGAGGGGAGGAACCGAACAGGACATGCTCCGGTTTGTTTACAAGTGATTACTCTGTCCATTGGACGGAGTGATCACATGGTAAAGGGCTGCTGTCATTGGCCCTTTACCCCGATCCATGACACGCCGGGTCTGGGAGACCCGACGGTCACAGACATTGCCGGGTGCGCGCCCCAGGGGACACGCGGAAGCGGGATTCCGGGAGGACATCCATGGACACCCTCCCAGAATAATCCGACCGCACTGTAGACGTCTTTCGTCTATAGCATGGTCGGCAAGTGGTTAAAATAATCACATTTTGTTGCTTTTCAGTCTGAAATGAAGACAGACACAGTTTTTGATTTATCCAGTTGTATTTACTAGTGCAACTCATAACATCCAAGCAAAAGATACAACAACAATTTGTCAAAAAAAATAAAAATTCAAAAATAGAATAATGGAGTCGCAAAAAGGATCACCCCCTTATGTTAGTATTTTGTTGGACCACCTTTTGCTTTAATTGCAACCCTTGGTCTGTTGGGATATGTCTCTACTAACTTTGCACATGTAGACTTTGCAATATTTGGCCACTCTTCTTTGCAGAACTGCTCAAGTTCAGTTAAATTTGATGGTGATCTTTTTGGGCTGCAGTCTTCAAGTCATTCCACAGATTTTCAATGGGGTTTAAGTCTGGGCTCTGACTAAGCCATGCAAGGACATTCTCCTTTTTCTCCTTCAACCACTGTGTAGTCATTTTGCTGTGTGCTTTGGGTCATTGTCATGTTGGAAGGTAAACCTTCTTCCAGTTGACAACTTTCTGGCAGAGGGCAGCATATTTTTTTCAAGAATTCAATGGTATTTTGCCCCATCCATTTATCCTTCTATCCTGACAAGTGCTCCAGTCTCTGCTGCAGAGAAACGCCCCCATAAAAGGATATTACCCCTTCATGCTTTACTGTAGGAATGGTGTTATTAGATGGATTTCCACCAGATGTATGGCCAAATAATTCAATTTTAGTCTCATCTGACCATAACACCTTTTTCCACGTGGCCTCAGAATCTTAAAGGTGTGTTTTGGCAAAGCTCAGTGGTGACTGCATGTGGCCTTTCTTCAGGAGTGGCTTTTTTTTTTGCAACCCTCCCATAAAAGACACATTTGTGGAGAATTTGTGATATTGTTGTCACATGCACACAATGACCACTCTTTTTCATAAATTCTTGCAACTGCTTCAGTTGCAGGCCTCTTTGTAGCCTCTCTGTTCAGTTTCCTCCTGGATCTTTCATCCAGTTTGGAGCGATGTTCTGACCCAGAGAGGGTCTGTGTTATACCAAATACCTTCTACTTCTTGATAATAGACTTCACTCTGCTTCTAGGCATTGAAAAAGCCTTTGTGTTCATCTCCTAACTTGTGCATGTCCACAACTTTATCCCAGAGATCCCACTGACAGTGCCATGTCACCCATAGTTGATTGTTTGCTTCAGTTGCTCTACCAGGGAGTGAAATGCTCAGGGAAAGCTATTTTCATGCTGAGATAATCAAGATGACCACAGATGATCACAGTTGAAAGTCAAATGGCTTTGTTTGCCATTGAGAAGGTGATTAGCTACAGCTGATTGAGTTTACAAGTCATTTTTAGGAGGGGGTGATACTTTTTCCAACTCAGTGATTCTGTTTTTTACTTTTTTTATTTTTTTCTGACATGGTGTTATATCTTTCATTTGGATGTTATAAGTTGCACTGAGTAAATACAGCTAGATAAAATAAAAACAGTGTCTGTTCATTTCAGGCTGCAAAGCAACAAAATGTAATTATTATTTATTTATTTTTTATGTTTCAATATTTTTATTGAAAATCAAAGTGAGTAGTTAGAGGATATGAAGAAAAAATATAATTTTCATGGTAAAAGTTATAATTGGATAAACAAATGTATGTGCTATCTGCGCTAATAAGCAATAAACAAGCAGCTGACAAAAAATTGCTAATCAACAATGTGCAATGATGGAGTCTATAATGCAGCGCTAAAAAAAAACAAGCTTAAAAGGGCTATAAAAGTCCATATTAAAAGTCAGCAGGATAAGAAAGTCCCAGCACCACCATCTGTGTAAGAGAGGGGAAAAACACGCAGCACCACAGTGTCCAGCAGATCTCCTTACCAAACTCGAAAGGAAACAAGCGTGTAGACACAAATTCTACTCAAGGCACTGAGGTCCTTTTCAGCTGCTAGACACAAATGAATCACCATGGCAAATAGTCCCAACAAGAACAATACAGGCTTCTCCCCTTATGCTCGATCGTCAACACACATGTAGGAGGAAGGACACTCAATAGTGAAGCCCGTAGGTGTATTTGATACATTTTTATTAAAGGTTCTAGTCACATGACATGAATAAAAATGAGCGTTTTCATAAAATTCCAAATTCCGCGGTTGTTATGCATGCTAGACGTCACCTAGGTCTCATAGAATGGGAGAATGTTGGGACTAGGGATGGGGTTCGTGTTCGCTAGTTCGGGTTTTCCCGAACATTATGGGGCATTTGCGGCAACTTCGCGCGCCCCATAATGTTTTAAAATGTCGGCGGAATGCCGCCCGCTGATTGGCCAAAGCATGCACATGACCTGCATGCTTTGGCCAATCAGCGGGCGGCCTGTTGTGAGAGCCTTGATTGGCTAAAGGCATCCTGCCTTTAGCCAATCACTGCACATCAGTCTTAATGGTGAATTAAAATATATACAGCCTGATATATATATATAAACACAGCGTATTGAGTGTCCCCTATATATCTGTCCATACGATATATAGTACACTTGACATGGTGTATTAAAATATATACAGTTTTTAACCCCTTGTCCCCCAAAGCCCTTTTTTACATTTGTTGTTTACAAGTTAAAATCGCTTTTTGTTAATATAGAAAATTACTTAGAACCCCCAAACATTATATATTTTTTTCAAACACCCTAGAGAATAAAATGCCAATCATTGCAATACTTTTTGTCACACAGTATTTGCGCAGCGGTCTTTCAAGCGCTTTTTTTTTGGTAAAAAAATCACTTTTTTGAGTTAAAAAATAAGACAACAGTAAAGTTAGCCCGATTTTTTGTATATTGTGAAAGAAGATGTTATGCCGAGTAAATAGATACCCTACATGACACGGTTGAAAATTGCGCACACTCGCGGAATGGTGACAAACTCCGGTACTTAAAAATCTCCATAGGCGACGCTTTAAAAACTTTTAACGGTTACCAGGTTAGAGGTGCAGAGGAGGTCTTTTGCTAGAATTACTACTCACACTCTGGCGATCGCGGCGATACCTCACATGTGTGGTTTGAACACCATTTTCATATGCGGGCGTTTACTTTAAATTTTTTACATTTTTTTTTATTTTATTATATTTTTCCTCTTAACACTGTTCCTTTAAAAAAAAAAATCTGATCACTTTTATTGCAATCACAAGGAATGTAAACCTCCCTTGTGATAGTAATATATAGTGACAGGTACTCTTTATGGAAGGATGGGGGGTTTAAAAGACTCCCCCATCCCTCCTTTACACTTCACAGTATTCAGATCACCAAAAATGGTGATTCTGAATACTGTAATTTTTTAAAACCGACGCCGTTAGCCGCCGAGTAAACCAAAAGTGACGTTGTAACGTTGCTTATGGAAATGTACGAAGGAGTCCCAATCAATGCCAATTCCGGCTCCCACAGGGACTCCACACAGTGGCCAGAAGCGTCAGATCGGAGCTCCGGTCTCCCGGTGGGACGGGAGGCCGGAGAAGAGCAGCGGACGGTGGTGGGAGGGGAGGATGTCCCCTCCCGCTGCCTGGAATAACGACCGAGCGGCTCCCAAGCTGGATCGGCTATTATCAACGGATAGCCGGCTGCCTGCTCTAAAAAACTGTACCAGGGTATAGCCTGTAGCTGCAGACTATACCCCGATACTTTCACTTAAAGCAGCCACCATTTATAAACAGCGATTCGCGTTAAGTGGTCACACTAATTTACAACAGCAGGACCCGTTCCTGCGCCCAACAAGAGTAACTGCAAGGGGTTACAGTGTTCTGGCTCCGACAACACCCAAGGACCAATTTTTCACCACCTGTTGGACTGGAGCATGTCATCACATTTTTAACCACTTAACGTGAATCGTAGTTTATAAACGGCGGCAGTTTAAGTGGAAGTATCGGGGTATAGCCTGCAGCTACAGGCTATACCCCGGGATCTTTTTTTAGAGCAGGTAGCCGGCTATCCGGTAATAATGGCTGATCCGGCTTGGAAACCAGGGAGTGAGAGGGGCCACTACCCCCCCAGCCACCATCCGCCGCTCTTCTCCAGCCTCCCGTCCCACCAGGAAACCGGAGCTCTGATCCGATACTTCTGGCCACTGTTTGGAGTCCTTGTGGAAGCTGGAATCGGCTTCAATCGGGACTCCTTCGTACATTTCCAGAAGCAACGTCAGAATGTCACTTCTGGTTCACTCGGCGAAAAAATTTTTTAAAAAAATTACAGTATTCAGAATCGCCGTTTTTGGCGATCTGAATACTGTGAAGTGTAAAGGAGGGTTGGGGGGGGGGGCTTTTAGATCCCCCATCCTTCCATAAAGTGTACCTGTCACCATATATTACTATCACAAGGGATGTTTACATTCCTTGTGATAGCAATAAAAGTGATAAGATTTTTTTTTTTAAAGGAACAGTGTTAAGAGGAAAAATATAATAAAATAAATTTGAAAAAAGCGCCACCGTAACCGGGAGCATGCGCAGCAAAGAAAACGCATATGTAAGTCACACCCGCATATGAAAACGGTGTTCAAACCACACATGTGAGGTATCGCCACGATCCCCAGAGTGTGAACAGTAATTCTAGCAAAAGACCTCCTCTGCACCTCTAACCTGGTAACCGTTAAAGAAAATTTAAAGCGTCAACTATGGAGATTTTTAAGTATCGGAGTTCGTCGCCAATCAGAAATTGTGCACAATTTTCAACCCTAACATGTATGGTATCTATTTACTCTGCGTAATATCCTCTTTCACAACATACACAAAAATTGAGCTAACTTTACTGTTGTCTTATTCTTTAACTTAAAAAAGGGATTTTTTTCCTAAAAAATTGCGCTTGAAAGACCGCTGCGCAAATACCGTGTGACAAATAGTATTGCAGCGATCGCCATTTTATTCTCTAGGGTGTTTGAAAAAAATATATAATGTTTGGGGGTTATAAGTAATTTTCTAGCAAAAAAAATTATTTGAACTTGTAAACAAGTGTAAAAAAGGGCTCCGGGCTTAAGTGGTTAAACTAAATTACAACATCAAGGCCAGTTCCTCCATCCCACAAGAGTAACTGCAAGGGGTTACAGTGTTCTGGCACCGCCAACAAGCAAGGCCCAATTTTTGGCCACCTGTTTCACTGGGGGCTTTCGTCAGAATTTGTAAACTAATCTATAACATCAGGCTCAGTTCCTGCGTCCAACAAGAGTAACTGCAAGGGGTTACAGTGCTCTGGCTCCGCCAACAAGCAAGGCCCAATTTTTGGCCACCTGTTTCACTGGGGGCTTTCGTCAGAATTTGTAAACAAATTTATAACATCAGGCTCAGTTCCTGTGTCCAACAAGAGTAATTGCAAGGGGTTACAGTGCTCTGGCACCGCCAACAAGCAAGGCCCAATGTTTGGCCACCTGTTTCACTGGGGGCTTTCGTCAGAATTTGTAAACTAATTTACAACATCAGTCCCAGTTCCTCCATCCAAAAAGAATAACTGCAAGGGGCTACAGTGTTCTGACACCACCAACACCCAAGGCCCAATTTTTGGCCACCTGTTTGACTGGGGGCTTTCGTAAGAATTTGTAAACTAATTTACAACATCAGGCCCAGTTCCTCCATCCAACAAGAGTAACTGCAAGGGGCTACAGTGTTCTGGCACCGCCAACAAGCAAGGCCCAATTTTTGGCCACCTGTTTGATTGGGGGCTTTCGTCAGAATTTGTAAACTAATTTACAACATCAGGCCCAGTTCCTCCGTCCAACAAGAGTAACTGCAAGGGGTTACAGTGTTCTGGCACCCCCAACAAGCAAGGCCCAATTTTTGACCACCTATTTGACTGGGTGCTTCGTCAGAATTTGTAAACTAATTTACAACATCAGGCCCAATTCATCCGTCCAACAAGAGTAACTGCAAAGGGTTACAGTGTTCTGGCACCCCCAACAAGCAAGGCCCAATTTTTTACCACCTATTTGACTGGGAGCTTTCATCAGAATTTGTAAACTAATTTACAACATCAGGCCCAGTTCCTCCATCCAACAAGAGTAACTGCAAGGGGTTACAGTGTTCTACCACCGCCAGCACACAAGGCTCAATTTTTGGCCACCTGTTTGACTGGGGGCTTTCGTCAGAATTTATAAACTAATTTACAACATCAGGCCTAGTTCCTCCGTCCAAAAAGAGTAACTGCAAGGGGTTAGTGTTCTGGCAACGCCAACACACAAGGCCCAATTTTTCGCCACCTGTTTGACTGGGGGATTTTATCACAATTTTTTAACTAATATACAACAACAGGGCCCGTGCCAAAATAAACTAAAAAATGGCATGCAGTTCCCCCCAAATCAAAACCAGGCCCTTCAGGTCTGGTATGGAATTTAAGGGGAATCCCGTGCCAACATTTTTTTAAAAAATGACGCGCGGTTCCCCCCAAAATCCAAACCAAGGCCTTCAGGTCTGGTATGGATTTTAAGGCAAACCGCACGCCAAATAAAAAAAAAATGGCGTGGGGTCCCCTCCAAAATCCAAACCAGATCCTTATCTGACCACGCAGCCCTGGCATGGCAGGAGGGGGTGGAGATGAGCGAACGCCCCCCCTCTGAACCATACCAGGCCACATGCCCTCAAAATGGGGAGGATGCTTTGAGGTCCCCCCCAAAGCACCTTGTTACCATGTTGATGGGGAGAAGGGCCTCATCCCCACAACCCTGGCCAGTGGTTGTGGGGGTCTGAGGGCAGGGGGCTTCTCAGAATCTGGAAGCCTCCTTTAATAAGGGGGCCCCCTGATCCCGACCCCTCAATGTGAATTGGTTTGGGGTACTTTGTATCCCTACCCCTTCACCAAAAAAGGAGCGTAGTGTAATAAAAACAATAGGCAGTTTTTGACAAGTCCTTTATTTTGTATTTTACTGTAGCTCTTTCTTCTTTCTTCCTCCATCTTCTCCTGGCCCGCTCCTTCATCTGGTCTTCTGCTTCTTCTTTTAGTCTTCTTGCTACCTCTCTTCATCTTCAATCATCAATCTTCATCTTCATCTTGATCTTCTTTCTTCTTTCCCCGCCGCCGCTCTCTCCACTGCAGCAGTCCGGCTCCTGCGCATCTTGCCGAATGGGCGGTCTGCACGATGACAGTACTTTTATAAGAAGGGGCGGGGCTTCCCAGGGACGTAACTGAGTGAACCCTCCCCTTCTGACATCATGTGATGTCAGAGGGGGCGGGTCACCCACTTACATCACAGGTGGCCCCGCCCCTTCTTATAAAAGAAGTGTCATTGTGAAGACCGCCCATTCGGGGAGACGCTGCAGGAGCCGGACTGCAGCAGCGGAGAGTGCGACGGCGGGGAAAGAAGAAAGAAGATGAAGATGAAGATTGAAGATGAAGAGAGGAAGCAAGAAGACTAAAAGAAGAAACAGAAGACCAGAAGAAGGACCGGGCAGGAGAAGATAGAGGAAAAAAGAAGAATGAAGAAAGAGCTATAATACAAAATAAAAGACTTGTTAAAAACTGCCTAATGTTTTTTTTTTTACACTACACTCCTTTTTTGGTGAATCTTATAACAATATAAGCCCCCCCGCCCACAGACCCCCACAACCACTGGCCAGGGTTGTGGAGAAGAGGCTCTTGTTGAGAGTCCAAAACCTGGTTTGGACTGGGGGGGCGCACGCACTTTTTTTCAGCGATTTTTTTTGCAATACATTACAGCCCTGATTTTAAATGACAATTTTTCCTATGGAAATGTCATTTTGCTCTGGCTATGTTCTACACCTCACAGAGATGCGCCCTTTTACTCACAGACTAAGGACACCTCCCAGGCACAATATTTAAAGGAAATTGACATTTTTTTTTTCACTTTGAGCATTATTAAAATCACTGCTCCTGAAAAAACAATTGATTTAAAAACTTTTTTTTTCATTGATACATGTCCCCTAGGGCAGGACCCGGGTCCCCATACACTTTTTAGGGCAATAACATTGCATATAAGCCTTTAAAATGAGCACTTTTGATTTTTCATGTTCGCGTCCCATAGACTTTAATGGTGTTCGGATGTTCGCCCTGAACTTTTTGTTTGTTCGCAGGTTCTGGTGCGAACCAAACCGGGGGGGTGTTCGGCTCATCCCTAGTTGGGACTAGAATAGGTGGTCTTGCACTGGGGGAACACCGAATTAAATAGTCTAATGTGTGATGAGGGGTGGCCTGTCTTTCAGTCGTTACCCAGTCCGGTTTTTCGTTCTTTGAATGTATTATAGAGATTTGAGCTAAATGTGCTGCTTGGTAATACCACCTTAAGTTCGGCACCCCTAGACCTCTTTTTTGTTTAGGCCTGAATAGGACTTGGTTAGCAAAGTGATGGCCCTTCTTACCCCATATAAAGCGGGTCATTGCAGACTGCAACTTAGCCAGGTTAGATTTTGTTACTGATATAGGGAGTGCCCGGAACAAAATATAAAATACAGAGTAGTAAGGTCATCTTCACTGCGTTTACTCTGCCTACCCATGAAAGGCTTTGTTTGGACCAAAGGGAAAGGTCAGCTTGTAATTTCTTAAATAGGGTGGGGTAGTTGGCTTTATAAAGTTGGTCTATTGAGGCAGGTATATTAATACCTAAATAGGGAATAGAGTATTCACTGCATGAGAAGGGAAAGTGTTTTTTAACCGCTTGCCAACCGCTGATCGGCATTTGACGGCGACAGAGTGGCTCTTGTAGGCAAAACGCCGTCATATGACGGTGGCTGCCAGATCGCGCACAGTGAGCGCGCGCGCCGCCGGAGGCGCGCTCGCGTGCTCACTGTGTCCGGGGAGGGCCAGGGAGCGGGTGCGGCGGATTCGATCTCCGCCGGCTACCCGCGATGCCCCCCCCGGAGTGAAAGAACGGAGGTCCGTGTAAGTAAACACGGACCTCCGTTCTGTGAGGGGGGAAGGACTGTGATCACAGCCTTCCTCTACATGGAAGCTGTGATCACTTCCCTTCCCCTGCTAGTTAGAACACACCCAGGGAACACAGTTAACCCTTAGAGCGCCCCCTGCAGGTTAACCCCTTCACTGCCAATGGCATTTACACAGTAATCAGTGCATTTTTATAGCACTGATCGCTGTATAAATGCCAATGGTCCCAAAAAAGTGTCAAAATGTTCCGACATGTCCACCCTAATATCGCAGTACCGCTAAAAATTGCAGATCGCCGCCATTACTAGTAAAAAATAAAAAAAAATAAAAACCCCAGAAATTAATTCTCATCATCCGTAAACGCGACCACTTTTGCGCAAACCAATCAATAAACGTCGATTGCGATTTTTTTTATCACAAATATGAGGAAGAATATAAATCGGCCAAAACCGATGAAAAAAATGTTTTTTTATATTTTTTTTTTGGATTTGTATTTTAACAAAAAGTAAGAAATTTGGGGTTTTTTGCAAAATTGTCGCTCTTCTTTTGTTTATAGCGGCGATCAGAAATGACGCAGCGGTGATCAAATACCACCAAAAGAAAGCTCTATTTGTGGGAAAAAAAGGACGTAAATTTCGTTTGGGTACAACGTCGCACGACCGAGTTCAGTTAAAGCGACGCAGTGCCGAATAGCAAAAAGGGCTCTGGTCCTAAAGGGGGAAATCCTTCCGGGGCTGAAGTGGTTAAGGATATTGATTGTGGAAGAAGGGGAGGAAATGTTTCGTGTGACGAATTTGGACATATTGACCTGGAGTCCTGACACTTGGCCAAATTCTTGTAGGAGTCATAGGAGATTGGGTGCGGAAATCAAAGGAGAGGTGATAAATAGGAGGACATCATCAGCGAATAGGGAGCACTTATGGATATTCTTTCCGCATCGTACCCCCTGGATGTCTGGGTTCTGCCTGATTGATATAGCCAATGTTTCAATCACGACCGCGAACAGTAGTGGGGAGAGAGGGCAGCCCTGTCTCGTCCCCTTCTCAATAGGTAAGAGTAATGGCCCTGAAATCTAATACGTGCCGAGGGATTGGAGTAGAGCGCCTCCAGGACTTCTAGAAATTTAGGTCCAAAGCCCCACTGTCCTAATGTGGCAAATAGGTAAGGCCATGAAACTGAATAAAATTCTTTATGGAGATCAATTGATAAGAAGAAACCTTCCTGAGGGTGACCACCATCCCAACCCGATCTCATTAGGGAAATTAAATCTATGGCCCTTCTGACCTGGCCTGGGCCCTGCCTGCCTGGGATAAATCCCACCTGGTCTTTACGAATGTACTGATCTATAAATGACCCTAAGCGATTTGCATAGATTTTAGTCATAATTTTAATGTCATTATTAATTAATGAAATGGGTCTATAGTTTCCTACATCGCTGTGGTCCTTTCCTGGTTTCCCTCTCATTACTGCCTTATGTCCTCCCCAGAGAGATCCTTGGGATATATTATCAACATCATTGAGCATAAAACATTCTTTAAGTTCTTTCTCAAGCATAACCCCCCATTTTGGATTATTCAGAAGTGTCTCATTAAGCCGCAGAGGCCTCTGAAGCATAGGGGTGCAAGAAATGTATACAGAGACCATTGAATGATCTGACCAAGCTACATCAAGTATTAAGGGATTGATAGCCCAATGGATCTCTGGGGAGGGCACAAATATGTGATCAATGCTTGAAAAGGTGCCATAGGGGCTGAATAATGAGTGTAGTCTTTAGACCTGGGATTTAATTCTCTCCAGGTATCAATCATATCCAGGAAATTGAGTAGGCGAGCTACTTTAATGCTATGTTTAGGAGGCCTTTTGGGGTATGGTCTGCCCTCATCCGACCTGTCCAACATATTATTGAACGCAATATTCAAGTCACCTCCCATGATCACCATGCCCTCTAAATGGGTGACCAGGACTTGGAACATGGTTGAAAAGAAGGCCACTTGGCCTTGATTAGGAGCATAATAAGAAATGAAGGTGTAAATACATCCATTCACCAGTCCTTTGACTAAAATGTAACGGCCCTCCTTGTCTTTGATGGTGAGGGTGTGAGTTAAGGAGATATTTTTGGAAAAAAGGCTACATCTCTTTTCTTGGTTTCGGCAGGAAATGTATGGTGTAAGAAAGAAGGGTTCGGAAAATGTGTTTCCTGGAGCATTACCACCTCAATGCCCAAGGAGTGATATTGTTGGAAAGCCTTCCTTCTTTTAAAAGGTGAGTTAAGGCCCTGGGTGTTATGAGATGCCACTTTAAAAGAGGTCTTGACATGTTGTGTGTTAGCCATGGACTTACTCCATCAACACGAGAGGGAACCTTGGCACGCAAGAGAGGACCTGGATCAGCAAACCGGATAGGCCTGAAAAATGAGTCCCACTCGGGCATCTGAGAAAATAGACTAAAGTTAAGAGTAGGGAAGTGCAAAATTAGATAAGAGAGGTAGGGAGAAGGAAAGGGACAGTATGAGGAGGTAGATGAAATATGGTAGAAACAATATATTAACACAACATATGCTGGATATAGAGGGGTCCTAAACCCTTAAAGGACCTGGAACACTGAGAGCAGAACCGGACCCGTCCAATCCTGCTCTCTTCCCCTAAATTGGGGAATTTGTTGAAATACAACCTAACTGTAGGTTGTTGTCCCGATGACTTCTGAAGTGAAAATTTTCTCTGACTCTCAGTGGGGGGAGGAGCATATATTGCCGCTCTGGCCCAAAGGCTCCCCAGCCCAACTTATTAGAGCTGTGGCCCTTAGGAGATAACTATATAAGCTTATAAATTAGAGACTTAAACTGTAAATAGAAGTAAACTGTAAATTGTAACGTAGCCAAAATTTTGGCAAAAGTAACTCAAGCAATTCCTTGGTGTATAACAGGATATTAAAAGTGTGAAACCCCATAGTGTAAATGGAGCCAGAAGAAGGAATGAATGCTCCCAAAGTAGGTAGTTGGTCCAACTAAACCTTGTTATGGGTGAACTGAAAAAGACCTGGGGTGTGCCCGCTGTTTTGGGAATACGAAGAGTTCATCCTTAGATCAGTTCCCTGGGGGACCGTCAGGTGAGTTTAGGGGATACAGAAAAAAGGGGTTCTTTCCAGGTGGTAGGTATGGGGTGAGAACAAGTTACTATTCGGTCGCCTTGTCCTGTGGGGCAGGAACCATGCAGCCATGCAAAATCAGGGAAACAAAAGAGGGTAGTATTCAAAGATGGTGTCAAGCCTTCCACGTGGCAGGTGTTTAGCCTCTCGCTGTCTTTTGGATTTTTGTTTAAAAATGTGATTATTTTAAAGGGGGTGATTCTTTTCTATACCTACTGTATTTGTATATACAGTGTATCTATACAGTATATTAGTATATATAAATATGAAATAAGTAACTATAAGTAGTAAATAAAAAGTATAGTATTTCATGGGAGACAAGAACCGTTTATAGACGGTGATTCGCATTATGCTGCCACCTTGCAGCAGTAAATGTACGCGGGCGGTCCGGAAGTGGTTAAAATATTGCTATACAACTGCTGATGAGATGTTTAGTTTTTAAATTTTTTTTAATTTTACATTCCACACAAAAAAAAAACCAGCAGGGTATGTTAAACTCATTTTAGGCTGGGTTCACACTAACTTCGCATGCAGCTCACAGCAGGGGTCCGGTGCATCCTGGTTCACCGTTTCAGGTCTGATTTCAGCCCGAATTTTTGGCTGAATTCGGACTGGAAATGGACCAAAAGACGCACAGGGGTCCTGATCAAATTCAGAGCCGCAGCGTAGATATGTGAACCGGCTCCATAGAGAGCGGGTCAAAATCTCCTGTTATTCATGTAAGTGTAATTTAAATTAGAAATAACATACCATACAATTTTACACTATTAGAGGCATCCTCTTTATTTCAACATGGCACAGGAGTAGAGTTGAGCGAACCCGGACTGTAAAGTTCGGGTCCGTACCGAACTTTGGGGTATCCGGGACCCGGACCCGGACCCGGACTTTTCAAAAAAAGTCCGGGTTCGGGTCCGGGGTTCTGGTAATTTTAATGAAAAATCTTAAAAATGCTGTAAAAAAGCCCAGGAAGGTCCTAGAGGTCTGCAAAAGGAAGGAAAATGGGGGTAAGGGTGGGACAAGTGCCCTACAAAGAAATGGGGACAGGGAAATAACTTTAAATATTTTTAAAAAAATAAAAACATAAAAAAAGCAAAAATGGAGATCATCTTCAAAATGGGTCTGAAAAGTATTAATTAACATTAGAGGCCATAGAACTGTTCTAAAATCATCTTCAAACTGTGTCAAAAAAGTATAAATAAGCCGGGAGCTTTTCAGGCCCAGGCCCAGGCCCAGGGCC
>BLSH010338011.1:1136500-1148019 GCA_018402905.1 Glandirana rugosa | reverse complement strand
GTCTTTGTACAAATTAGGCACAGACTAATACTTATGACCAGTACCACATCCCTAAAGGGACATGATAATAAAAGAAACAGGGTGGTAAGACCCCAAAAGATAGAAATGGGACTTTAATGATGCTGGTTGACCCCACCTCTGAAAGAACACATGCTAGACATAGGTATACTTAAAAATCCAACATTTATTAATCCACATTAAAAACTGCCACCCGATAGGGCTTGCAGAAACAAACATCGTCATCTAAATTCCCCCCCATAGACATATATAGGTACATTTCCCCAGAAATCAATGCTCTCCCTTAAGCAATATATCATGTGATACATTAAATATCCTAGCAAACAGATATAGATGGCAAAAATTGGAGGCACGAAGATGTGAGGTGTTGGATTCGTTCCCAACGTGTTTCGTCTGGTGGGGCTTCTTCAGGGGAAACAAGAACCAAATTGGGTGTATGATCCCTATGGGGATAAAAAAATCTTATAAAATATAGAATAGACATATCATATGATATCCTAATTCTGAAAAATTACTTTACTGGTGATATCACTGAGAAAATAGATCTAATCACAATCATTTGCTAACAATAACATCTTCGTATTCTCTTTTACTGGTATCATCTCATATTGAATGTCAAATGACCTTATAGTGCAAAAAACAGGAGAAATTTATCCATGCTGTGAGAGCCAGAGATGCTGAAGTCTTTAAAGGAACTCTATCAGGGTTTCTTAAGATAAAAACCGGACCAATAGGGTCTCTCGTCTCATCAAAAAATGATCCCAGGTGTATAAAGGTAGCCACAACGGAGCCCGGAGGAGAACGGTGGCGTCAAATAATACGTGCCCTCACACAAGGAGACGCGTCTTAAATCTAGTATCCATGAGTTCAAAGGGGTAGCCTATCAACAAATATAGGTCATAATTACGCGTCACATCCGTTATAGCCATATATTAATGGCATACAGTGCGTAAGTAAGCAGCACTACTTAAATATTTCTAGCAGTGCCTAGCTCGGCGTGTACCCCAAGTCTCAAAAAGATAAGTGATTTTTGCGTTTGCGAGGACTGTCGTGAACATCCAGCATAGAGGGAGAAATATCCCTAAACAAAGTAGTAAGCCATTTGTTAGGAGCGAGAGGGATAATGGCTGGTACACAAACCTCTAACAGCCGCATCCCCCTCATGCTTGAATAGAGCTGAAGAGTCTCACCTTGAAAGGCAGTTTTCTCCTCTAATGGACATATGTTCTCCTCCGGCGCTGGTGAACCAGGACATATTGGCTCCAAAACGCCGGCCTCAAATAGGGCCATTTGGCGCCAATCACATGCCAGATACGCAGACGCCCAAAATCCGCATCACCCGCATGCGCTGGGGACACGTGGGCTATGTTTTGGCGCCAAAAAGAAGACCTAATAACCGAGTGCCCAGCGAGCGCGTCATCCGAACGTGCGGAAAAAGCATGTGGGTTACATTAGGGAGCATGCGCCGACCCCCTCTACATTAGCCAATGCCCGAGGGTCGATTGCAGTGCATGCTCCCAAGTGGCGAGAAGCAGGAGGCCTAATCGGAGCACCACCCGCCCGCACATGCCCCCCTCCCACACCACGCCTCCTCCCCGGTCTCGCTCCAAAACCCAGGAGACCTCGGGAAAGGAAGCAACGGAGGGTAGAGGGGGGCAGAGAGGGAGGCGACGGTGCTGGGGAGAAGTAAGCCAACCAGAAAAAGGCTTCCCCATCCCACCACAATCACCAAGCATCTTACAAAAAGTAATAATATAGCAATATTATAGGGACAAAAAACACAGTGAAAGCTGTGGCTGCAAATGAACCACAGTTAAAGAAAAAAAAATATTTTAATATAATTATTTAAAGCAATAATAAAACAAAAATGAGCCTTATATTTAATTACTATTAATGGTGTCGTAGGGAGACTGGAAAAAATACCCACAGGACAGAACAACCTGTTAGGGCTCCAGTCTCTATGACCCAAACCCCAATTAGACAGAAACTGAGATGGCGATCAACGTTCTACCCATGCATGCATAAGCATGCTAGCATGACAGCTCCCTCCACTCCGTGACTCCGAAGACACCCACCAATCTATCCAAAGGATAGAAAAAAAGAAAGGACAAAAAGCAAAAAACAACACCAGAGAAATCATAAAGATCTCACATCTCAACACTCACCACTGGCATGGAGATACCCCTAT
This sequence comes from Glandirana rugosa, assembly GCA_018402905.1. Lineage (NCBI taxonomy): Eukaryota > Metazoa > Chordata > Amphibia > Anura > Ranidae > Glandirana > Glandirana rugosa. The sequence goes on along the minus strand of BLSH010338011.1, from coordinate 1,145,813 downwards.
TGGATATTAAATTGATTCTGTTGCAGGAAACGGTTTTGTTAAATGATAGATGCTGGAACTACATGTTCCTTTGAAAGGCAATGATTGCCAAAGAGGGATTATAAGTTATAAGAAGGGCTTGAAGCTAATATTTTCATTAAGGCCAGGGGCTTTTGTGGCCCCTAGCTGGAAAATCCACTTTGTTTCTAATTGCAAGAGATGTTTATCTATATTTCCACCCCTTGGGGTGGCCTCTACATGTTCCAAAGCAAAGAACTTCATAAACTCCAAATCATGGTTGTGATATAACCCCACATGGCGACTAATGGCATATTCTAACTTTCCATTAGTGATTTCATAGACATAATCCCTAATCCTCTTATGGAAGGGTCGTTTAGTCTTTCCCACATAGAAAGCCTGCCATTCCATGTAGTAAATGACTCCGATAGTTCTACAGTCTATGAGGAACCTCAGGGTCCAGTTTTGTCCATTTGGGAGTTTCACAGTTCTGGCCTGCCAAACCCATTTGCAATAGTTACAATTGCCGCATTTTTTTGTGCCTCTCCTAGGTTTAGCCCAGGGCAGAGTATCCATAGGGCTGACCAAATGACTGTGAGTCAGACGGTCTCCAAGATTTTTAGCCCGTCTAAATGTAACCATCGGTCTTTCACCCACATATTTGTTGACAACCGGGTCATCTAATAACAGATGCCAATGTTGCTCCAAGATACGTCTTGCATGAGCTGTATCAACTGAAAACTGGGTAATGATACGAGTGGACTCATGTGAGGCGTCCCTGGAGCGAGGGAATAAGAGGGACTCACAGGACCTGTCTCTAGTTTTGTTAAAAGCTTTTTTGAGGCATTTCCTACTATAACCCCGTCTAAGGAGCCGTTGTTGTAATTGATCTTCCTGTATCACAAAGGTATCATGATCACTGCAAATCCTCTTGAGCCGCAAATATTGCCCATAGGGGATGCTATTTTTGAGGGGCGCAGTGTGGGAGCTCCTGGCATGGAGGATCGTATTGGCTGCTGAGGGTTTACGGTACAAATCCATACTCATCCGCCCCTTCCGATCCTTGATGATCTAAACATCCAAAAAAGTGACTCTATACAAGTCGCATTCCACGGTAAATTTAAGATTAGAGTTGAGTGAACACCTGGATGTTCGGGTTCGGTGGGTTTGGCCGAACTTCGCGGAAAAGTTTGGGTTCGGTACCGAACTTGACCCGAACTTGACCCCGAACCCCATTGAAGTCAATGGGGACCCGAACTTTTCGGCACAAAAATGACTAAAAAAGACCTGGAAAATGCTAGAGGCCTGCAAAAGGAAGTAAAATGATTTTAGAACAATAATCTGTCCCTTACAGCAACAGCAGGAACCTGACTCTATAGAACTAGAAGATGATTTTAGAACAATAATCTGTCCCTCTAAGCAGTAGACTCTACCTAGTCCAGTCAGATCGTTCTGTAATGCAGGATGAGATGTTATTAGATCTGCAATCTGTCCCTAAAAGCAGTAGTAGTAGTAATCTCTACCTAGTCCACAATCAGATTGTTTTATAATGCAGGATGAGATGTTATAATATCTGCAATCTGTCCCTCACAGCGCTGGCAGCATCCTCTCCTTACACTAGCCAGAGAGCATGTGACATGCAGCACTAAGTGACTCCAGCTTATAAAGAGGCTGGGTCACATGATGCACTGGCCAATCACAGCCATGCCATTAGTAGGCATGGCTGTGATGGCTTCTAAGGGCAAACCAGTGAAACGCTCGTTGATTGGCTGCCCTGCAGCTATTCAACATGCGTGATCAAATACCCGAACCCAGAACCCGAACCCAAACTTTTTTCAAATGTCCGGGTTCGGGTCCGGGTCACGGACACCCCAAAGTTCGGTACGGACCCGAACTTTACAGTTTGGGTTCGCTCAACTCTATTTAAGATTATATTCATTTCTACCTAACCATACCATGAACTCATACAATAGGGCCCTGGTCCCCGTCCAAATCATGGGTATATCATCTATGTACCTGTTCGAAGACAGAATGTGGCACAGGTACATAGATGAGTCCTCAGTGAAGAAAACGGATCGCTCCCATCCCCCCAGGTACAGATTAGCGTACGATGGGGCACACTTAGTCCCCATCGCCACGCCCTGCACCTGCAGGTAGTGGGAGCCATTAAAGAGAAAAACATTACGAGGTAGAATATATTGCAACAAATCCAAGACAAAGGCATTATGTTTGGCCAAATTCTTGTCTCTGGTTTTGAGAAATCCTGCTATTTCTCTAATCCCTCTGTCATGGGGAATAGAGCAATATAGCACCTCAACGTCAATAGTGACTAGCCAGGCTTCCTCAGGGATTGTGATATCTTCCAGGACCTTAAGAAAGTCTCCTGTATCCTTAATATAGGAGGCTAATGATGTGACCAGTGGTCTCAAACAGTCATCCACCATCTGACTGGCTTTATCTGATATGCATCCAATTCCTGAAACGATGGGCCTACTGGGGGGTCATCCTTGTTCTTATGCACCTTTGGCATTGAATAAAACGTGGGCATAAAGGGTCTGTAACATTAAAAAAATCATATGTATTTTTTTTGATGACGCCTCCATAGTAGGCTCCACCGATCAGGTCCCTGAATTCCTGGTAAAAATTAAGAACCAGGTCTTCAGGTATTTTCCTATACCAGTTGTTATTTTTCAGGCTATCAAGACACATTTTAATGTATTGCGTCCTGTCCTGTATCACAATATTTCCCCCCTTGTCCAATGGCTTGATTACTATCTGTTTGTTTGCTTTCAAGCTTTTTAGGGCTCGCCACTGTCCCTTACTCATATTGGTTGTCAAACATGATGAGTCTGTTAATTTTTTAACGTCATGGAGTACTCTTGGTACAAATGACCAGACGTGTAGATTGCGTTGTAATGGGGGCAAATATTGTGATTTACCTTTGTATTGAAGGGCTGTTGGTTCCTTAGAGGTAGTGGCGTGTGATGCATTGGTGGAGGGAGGAATGCAGTCATCCTCATAGTTGCCTTCTGGATTACTCTCTTCACATAACTGCATAAGATCTTTTAGAGCTCTAAAGTCGCTGATAGTAAAATCCTGCCATAACGACATGTCTCGCGCTTTAGCCTCTGTGGGGTGATCTCTAATAGGATAGATAGGTTGATACAGAGGGGGGCTGAGTTAATGAGGGGGGGACCATTTCCATGTAAAAAAAAAAGTTTTATTTCTCTTTATAATTGCTTGAATTGGGAGGGGAGTTTAAAACGTTCTCCTGTTGCCATAGACTCTACTATTTTAGTTTTCTTATGTAAATGACAATAGAGTATTGTATTTATGCCACATCTGTAAGGTCCCAATAGTGTAAGCCAGGTAGTACAAATTCTACCCAGGTAAACATCTTTTTAAAAACTAGAAAACAGCAATTACCCTAAGGTAAGCTTTACTGCTTGCAAAAAGACGGCCATAAAATGGAGCATAGCTCGCGGTTTGCGTTCAGGACAGGAAAATCCCATTTACCAATTTGTACTATGTCCCTATACTCCACTGAATAGATAGCAACAAATGTGGGCACGCACTTAGTTATCCACATGGTCTTTTAATAGATGTTATATTTATGTCCAACAATCCATTTCACTCTGTCAAGAGATCTCAGATACCATCTTTGAGTAAGACGATTCTCTGTAGTTTGTATCTAGAGTGCATAATCCTCCTCATCAATAGTTTCTGTTTGGCACTCCCATGAATTGTCAAATCCAGGACATGGATACATTTACTGGATTCCAGTGGCTAGTGATCTACAAATTAAATTCATTGTTAATTGCATAAATCAGAGAGTTTTGCATAATTTCTGGTTGTTCCTGCAACATCAACACCAGGTCATTAAATTGCAACCATACCAGAAAATATGTTTGCTAAAAAGATTTCCACCTGCAAATATGTGTGGATCCTCCCTCCCACCTATATAAAGTTTGACAAGTGAGGGTGAAAATTTAACCCCCATCAAAAGGAAAAAAATAAATGTGCAAGAGCAAAGACTCTACAGCTGAGACCAAAAAAGTATGCAGTTTCATTGCATAGGTGCTATACATCTTCAAATAGTATTCCAAAGCTACCATAACTCTATTGTGGGGAATATATGAATGAAGTGCTTGAAGTGTCAGCAAGGAGTGACCCACATAGAGCTACTGTTACAAATACAATTCTGTTGTTGAGACAGAACCAATTTAGTGTCTCCAATCTAGCCTACCAAGAGTTGTAGATAACCATCCACCCACCCGAGCAGTCTCTCAACCAAACAGCTCTGCACTTTAGGAAAGCGATGAAAGACCAGGGTAATGGGTGACCTAACTTGCAAATATTTTGCCACTGTCTTAGAGATGACCCCTAAGTGTTCACCATATGCAGCTAGGTCAAAGAGATGAAGTTGAAAATTACACGTGGGATCTTTATCAAGAATGGGATATAAAGAGCCATTATTTAACTGTGTTAAGGACAACAACTATACCACACTTAAGTGCATTCCGAATAAAAAAATTATCATTTTGTCTTAGGGATTCTATACCTGCTTTCTCTCACCTTGAAATGTGTGTGGGGGGGGTCCAGTTTTTGAAGGTAAAAGTTTTTATCTCCAATAGCTCCTCTTCCACAGTCTCCTGAAAGTGGTCAACTATAGAGCTTTGTGAATACATTGGATGAAAATACTTATTCCAAGTTCAAGTCAAACCGGGGCTTTTAATTTTACAGACATAAAAAGAAATGCCAGAGTGGCAGTAGTAAGTGGCAAGTATGTCCTATTACTGATAGGCAGCATCACACGTCGGGGGCCAGTCCAGAGACTGCTAATCAAAATGGCAGACAACAGTGTTAGTGCATGCATGGAACAACGTTTCTTGTGAAAGATGGCATAAAACCCACGGATATCTACAGAAGACTTCAAGCAAAGTACGATGATGAGACACTCAACTGCAGTAAGACATCTGAATGTTTTAAACATTTCAAAGATGGCCATACATTCATCAATGGCGATCATGGTCATGGTGGTTCCCAGCCCACAGCAGTCATTCCTGTAAACATTCAACACGTGGAACACCTGATCCTGGACAATTGAAGCATAACCTGTCATGAAATTGCACAAGAGGCAAATCTTTCTGTGGGAACAGTGAACACAATCATTAATGAACATTTGCATTTTCGAAAAGTTACTGCACGCTGGCACCAAAACAACTTTCCACTTTTAACCGACACAGAAGAGTTGAAGTCTGCACTGCGTTGAAGGAGCGTGACAGGGAATGCATGGATTTTCAGGATCGCATCATTACATGTGACGAAACCTGGGCCCATCATTTCACTCCAGAATCAAAACTAGCATCAAAGCATGCGGACTCACCACCACCAAAAAAAATTCAAACAATTGCATCTGCAGGTAAAGGAATGGCAAGTGCTTTCTGGGACAAATGTGGCTTTATTCATATGGATTTTCTACCCCGTGGTGACACTATCCACAGTGAAGATTACTGTTGTTTTCTGAGTGCTGTGCATATGCGTCTGCGGAAAAAAACAGCCTGGTTTGATCACTAAGGGCATCTTGTTTCTCCAGGACAACGCACAAGCTCATACTGCTTACCCCATTACATGCACATTACAGCAACTCGACTGGGAGATATTGCCACACCCCCCTTATAGCCTGGACCTCACTCTGAGTGATTTCCACCTGTTTGGACCCCTAAAAGTGTTCCTTGGAGGTTGGCATTTAACCACTTCAGCCCTGGAAGGATTTACCCACTTCCTGACCAGGCCATTTTTTGCGATACGGCACTGCGTCACTTTAACTGACAATTGCGCTGTCATGCGATGCTGTACCCAAAGGAAATTGATGTCCATTTTCTCCCACACATAGAGCTTTCTTTTGGTGGTATTTGTTCACCTCTGCGTTTTTTTTTTTTTTTTTTTGCGGTTCAAACAAAAAAAGACTGCAAGTGATATCATCAAAACATGAAAAAAATATAAAATATTAAAACATTTCAAAATCATACAAAAAAGTCCATATAATTGTCAAAATAACGATGTATAAATCAAAAATAAATCTTCAAAGTGATTCAGGTCAGGAAAGTTTGTGATTAACAGTCAACTCTCTATGTGACTAGAGCCAGGAATAATACACTTTGTATCCACCACCAGTGCGAATAAATAGAGCCGTCTCCCCTATGGAAATTCACTCACCAGACTGAATTGCTTCTCACTCTCATGAAAAGGCAAATAAGCTTTTAGGTTAATATCCACCTGGTATTATCACTCTACAATCAGCAGGTCTCATCTCATGGCATGTATGTGGGAGAAAACCAAAGCCTCCAATAGTGCATTAATCCCATAAAACATTTATCAAAACCCAAGTAAACCACTCACATTTAGCCCAGGTTCACACTGAGTGCGGGAATGAATTGGTGCGAGTTCAGTTGAACTCGCACTATTTCATTACCGCACCTCAGTCCCGATTTCAGCTGCGATTTCACAGGCATCTTTGCGGGTTTCTGCCCAGATGCCTATGGAAATCGCACCTGTAAATCGCAAAAAGTAGTACAAGAACTACTTTTTGAAATCGGTGCAGTGCCGCAAGTGCGGCGTCTCATCAATTAAGACGGTGCCATTGCCGGCTATTGCTGCCAATCTGGCATGCGATTTGGCATGTCAAATGGCAAGCCAAATCGTGTCAATGTGAACCAGGGCTTAAAATCATCTTGTACATTGCATGTAAATGGGTAGGTATCAGATAGACCACAACTCATCCCAGTCTCACCACCTCCACGCTGGTTTCAATTGTCGGTGTAGTCACCTTCCACACTTTCCTATGATCAACACATGAACCGAGCTCCGCATAGCCACGTCCCGAAGCTTTTTGTCATTTCTGACTTCATCAATGCAGATTGGCTATACGATGCAGTATCTTCGGCTTTTCTACTTATCTCCTACTGTGGAATTGATTATTGGTCGGTACACTAATATTAATGTCACACACAAATGGTTTTAAAAAAACTAATTTATTATCAGTTTAGGCCAATATGTTTTATTCTACATATGTTTGGTAAAAAAGAAAATCGCAATAGGCGTATATTGATTGATTTGCGCAAAAGTTATCGCGTCTACAAAATACGGGATAGATTTATGGACTTTTATTTATTTTATTTTTTTACTGGTAATGGTGGCGATCTGCGATTTTTAGTGGGACTGTGACATTGTGGTGGACCAAATGACACTTTTTGGGGACCAGTGACACTATAATTGATCAGTGCTATAAAAATGCATTGATCAATGTAAAATTGATACTGGCAGGGAAAGGGTTAACACTAGGGGGCGATCAAGGGGTTAACTGTGTTCCCTGGGTGTGTTCTAACTGTAGGGGGGATGGGTTGCCAGGGACATGACATAGATCACTGTTCCCAATGACTGGGAACAGTAGATCTCTGTCATGTCCCCTGTCAGAACGGGGATCTGCCTTGTTTACATTGGCAGATCCCCGTTTTGCCTCTGTACAGAGTGATCACGGGTCACCGGCAGGCATCCCACAATCCCACATGCATGGACTGATGTACAGGTACATTGGCTCACGCAGGAGAGCCGACCTGCGTCAGTATATCTGCGTGAGCTGGTCGGCAAGTGGTTAAGCACTGATGACAAAGTGAAGCAGGCTCTCCTAGGGTGGTTCAGCCTTAATGGCAAATCTCTCTATGCCGAAGCTTTCTAGGCATGAATAAGTGTATGAATGTAGCAGGGGAGTAATTAAAAAAATAAATGCAGTTTCCACTCCTTGAAATTTTTTCTTTTATTATATAAACTCAAAAGTCCCGGTTTGATTTGAACGCCCCTATACTGAATTGGAATATAGAAAAAAAGATAGACACCCAGATAAAAAGACAGTTTATCCTCATTCAGCTCTAAACACCATAAGTTCAATATATTGGTGCATTAATTCCTCACTGATTTGTTGCGTTGGGGTATCTCATTGAAATTGTTTTTGAATGAAACATCTTTGTCCTTTTTTCTTTTCTCCTTGTTTTTGTCTTTCACACATTTTCACTGACCCTGGTGGTCTAATCTGTTGCAGCTATTTGAGACCTTCCTATCTAAATAGTTAAAAAGAACTGAACTTGTAGAGCTCCTAAAATCAGCTGAAGTGTTGCCTGGGGTCTCTGATTGTTCTGATGCATTACTGATGCATTACTAATGCTTAGAACAGAGTGGCTTTCACAGCATTTTCCCTCTAGCAAGTACAATAGGTTCCTTTATTTGTTTATAGTCCAGAAAAAGGTTTCTATCAGCATTCAGTGTTTATGCAGCTTATCAATTATTTGACATTTCAATTGGCTGACCTTGTGCCTAGTCTTCCAAAGTGGTCATTATAGACAGTCCAAGAAAGTTTCCTTGGTGCCCATTTACACAATTGTAATGCATTTTAACTGTGTTGGCCCAAGCATATTGGTGGCGGATGTGTTTTTCAAAGCAGTGCTATGCTGAAAATGCTACAAACAATTTATGTGCCAGCCTGGTCTATGAATGGACATTTGAAAGAACTGCCCAATGCACCAGGCTGCCACATACATAAAACTGCTTCGATTATTTTTCTATAGTGAAAACAAATCACACTTCAAAGAGAAAACGCATACAGAGATCATAGCAGAACTAAACCTGGACTACTGACCACACTACTGCTTAGTGGCTCTGTACCTCACCACCCCTTGACTGCTGCAGATCTCTGCCTGTTCCTGACTCTTATGCCTTCTTATTTTTTTTTTTTTTCCCATTAGGGAGGTTTTTATTTAGTAATAACAAAGTAACATAGGTACAAGACATGAGATTGTTCAGTAATGCATGGATGATGCGGCAAGTACACTATTAACTGGTTACAACCGATTTGTAAAGCATAGCAGAAACAATGCGAATAATAAGAAAACAAAAACAAAAACATCCCTTTAGTTCTCAATATGGTAAGTTGTTTGGGTGAGGTGGGTATTGATTTTGTGAGGGTCACGGTTGACTTAGACATATGATTTCTTAACATAATCAGGGTGTCAACAATTTCTGTTTGATGGTTGGTGTTGGAACATGAGGCCTTTAGCTTATAACTAGTAGGTTTTGGAGCAAAGGGTCGATCTTTTAGGCCTGGGGGTGTTGAAAAGAGCGAAAGAACTTCAGGTGAGGTAAAGAGGTGGTTTCTGGGTAGGGGTGGTTTGTGTCTGGGTGTCTGTGGGGATTTTACCCTCTTACATTGTTCTCTTTAACGGTTGTAGTTATTTTAGGGGTGTCTGTGGGTCTGTGTTTGGTG
>BLSH010338011.1:1071708-1093667 GCA_018402905.1 Glandirana rugosa | reverse complement strand
ATAAAATAAACCTAAAATATACTATCTGGTTGTTTTTCACCGTGTATTAACACTTCACCTTCCTTTTGCTATTTATCAAAAGTTATAAAAACGTTTATACTATTTCCTGTACTGAACTAAACCCTTAATAAAAACGTATTTGAAAAAAAAAAAAAAGAATGGCCCAGTCAAAGTCCAGACCCAAATCCAATTGAGAATTTGTGGCAAGACTTGAAAATTGCTGTTCACAGACACTCTCCATCCAATCTGACAGAGCTTGAGCTATTTTGCAAAGAAGAATGGGCAAAAATCTCACTCTAGATGTGCAAAGCTGGTAGAGACATCCCCAAAAGACTTGCAGCTGTAATTACAGGGAAAGGCGGTTCTACAAAGTATTGGCTCAGGGGGCTGAATACCAATGCATGCCACACTTTTCAATTATTTATTTGCAAAAATATTGAAAACTATTTATCGTTTTCCTTCCACTTCACAATTATGTGCCACTTTTTGTTGGTCTATCATATAAAATCCAAATAAAATAAGTTTACGTGTTTGGTTGTAACATGACAAAATGTGGACAATTTCAAGGGGTATGAATACTTTTTCAAGGCACTATATATATATATATATATATATATATATATGAATATACATTTCCAATATATGGCAAAATATTTTCAGACCACTATTGGTTACTTAGAGGCAGCCTGTGAGGTTGCATTTTTCTTTTTTCAAAGGTGCAAATTTATTGTATACAAACAACAGGTACACACAAACGCAAACAAATACAGTGGAGCAAACAGTGCTCAATAACTGCTGTGCAAATCCCCAACATATCCAATCAACATACATTGATTAATAGAGAAGTGGCCATTATACATCTGTAGCTCAAACAAATAGAGATAACTCAAATGCTCAACAGTGACACACAGTTAGTTAAAAGAAAAAAAAATAGGGGAAGGCTGTAGCATGGATCAACATCCCTAGCCTATAAATTAGGAAGTAGGCGGTATAGTGCGATCTGAACTCACCCAGCAGTCCCAAATTTTATGGAGCTTACGAGGACATCCCCTGGCCTCATACGACAATTTGTATAGTGGAAGTGCTCAATTAATAATACAAAAAAGCTATGGTGGATGGAGTCGATGACTTCCAGTGCATGGTTATGGATTTCTTCGCATAGAACAATACTATACGTAAAAAGGTTGGTACATTTTTAGAAATACATTCATCATCAATGTAGCCCAGCAAGCACCTCAAGGTGTTACATACATTGGATATTTGGGTAATGGAGCTAATGAAAGCAGTGACCTCCGACCAAAACTTTCTGATCGGTGGGCACTCCCACATCATATGGTAGAATGTGCCATCAGCTGTAGTACATCTAGAACAGACGGCAGATGATAATCTGTTCAGGCGGAAGAGTGGAATGGAGTATAGTAGGACCTGTATAGCAATTTAGTTTATATGACCTTGTCTTATGAGGATATAACTGTATGGCCTGTAGAGGGAGGATTTCCTGTCAGAATTCCTTTGTCAACTCCGGTATATCAGAGTGCCACTTAAGCTCTATGAGACTAGCTCTGTTAGTAGTGGAATGAAGGAGAGACTTGTAATATGCAGAAATCAATTTCGAATGAGAGGGATTGGTTAATAGATTCTCTAGTGAGGAGGGTTGTATATCTATATTACGGAGACCAAATTGTGCAGCAGCAGTGTGGCACAGCTGAAGATAATGAAAGTAAGCTGTGGATGGAAGACCAAAATCTCTACAAAATTCAGTGAAGGAACAGAAATTATTTTCAAGAAACAAATGAGAAATCAACTTCACCCCACCCCCCACCTGAACCAGAACATTCCATCCATTCTACAGAAAAACTCCCTCAGGCATGGATTGCCCCATAGGGGAGCACTAGGTGAGTACATGTTGTCTGCACAGGATGGTAATAATTTTGAGAGTTTAAATTTTCATAATGTCATAGACAGAACACTCATACTATCCCTACCCCTCGTGGATTGGCGATGAATCAAATTTTGTAGGGATTCATAGGAAGTAAGAATAGCTGCCTCCAAAGCTGTGGCAGCATTGTTAGCTTCAGGGTAGAACCACCAATGAGCATGTGCCAATTGAGAGGACACATAGTAAGTGTGAAGATTAGGGAGTGCTAGGACTCCCTCTAGGACAGGTATTTGCAACGTGTCTTTGGCAATCGAGACCACCCATCCTCCCCAAAGAAAGGTAGTAAGAACAGAGTCAATCTCCTGAAATTTGCATTTAGGAATATATACCGGGGAGTTACTCAAGATATAGATGAAATGTGGCAGGAACATCATTTTAAAAATATTGATCCTTCCCAGTAGTGTCAGAGGAAGATTGGTCCAGGTTTTTAGGATACTCTTGAGTTTACTAATGAGGGGGTTTAAGTTATTCCTAATATATAAAGAGATGGGCTGTTGTACTATAATGCCTAAATAGCGAAAGCTCTGAACAATTTATAAAGGGCATGAGGATGGTAGGGTGATCAATGCTGTCTGATCCAGCATAAACAGAAGTTACTTTTCCCAGTTGTCCTTAAAACAAGACAAGTGACTAAAGTCTCGGATAATACTCAGCAGAGTTGGGAGGGATGACTGGGGCTCTGCTAAATATATGAGCATGTCATCCACATAAAGGAACACCTTCTCCAAACTCCCAATCATAAGGCCAGCAATGGGGGAACTAGACCTGATTAATGCTGCTAAGGGTTCAATGGCCAGTGCGAATAGCAGCGGTGACAGAGGGCACCCTGTATAGTACCCCACATAATAGGAAAAGAGTCAGAAATAAAATTATTTACCCTCAATCTAGCCCTGGGTTTGTTATACAGTAGCTGAACCCACCTAATAAACGTATCGCCAAAGCCAAACTTAGCCAATACCTCCTGCAAGTACGGCCGTTCAACCGAATCAAAAGCCTTATGAGTGTCTAGAGCCAGGTCAGCCATAGAGCCAAGTGTCAATTGACTTGGAAGAAGGAGTCTAGAGCTAGTAGTGAAATATAGCTGAAGACAACACACCCTGGGTCCACCCAGAAATGTTGATAATGTTGCAAGTATAACATGGAGTAGGCTGGCCCATCCAGTATGCCAAACACAAGATAACTTGATTGAAACAGGGAATGAAATGTCTGCTTATTGAGTAACTGGTTAGGATGCAGAAAAAATTAGAACATTATACGCACTCCGGGGAGGGCACTGAGATATAGCAAAAAACGTAAGGTACTCTGTTTAGGAAAATGTTCAGAAGACCCTAAAGTAGAAGGCCACAATCAGCGAGGTGGAGAGCGGCGGTTCAGGGCTATGTGGGTGAGGTGGTCCCAAGGCATCTACCCTGTGAGCTGCGTCCTTCGGATCTGTAAAGAAGTAGGCTTTGCACTGGTGGATGACACGCAGCCATGCAGGATAGAGCATACTATATGGCAATTGTAGTTCTCTTAGCCTCCGCTTAATAGCAAGGAAGGTTGCTCTCTGTTTTTGTGTAGCTGCAGAGAAATCAGGAAATATTGTGATCACGTTGCCATTAAAGGAGACATGGCCTCTTTCTCTGGCAGCCCTTAAGACCGCGTCCTTATCCCAAAAGTGTAGTAGTTTGATAAGCATAGCAGGAGGAAGTGCGCCAGATGGTATGGGGCTCAAGGAACCTCTATGCACTCAATCTATAGCGAATAATGGAGAAAACGTGGAGGCGCCAAAAGTAGATGTTAGCCATTGCTCCATAAAGGTGTCAGGGGCTCTGCCTTCGGAGCCCTCCGGGAACCCAGGAAAGCGCAGGTTATTATGCCTCAGGCGCTTCTCTAAATCAGTCAGTTTGCTTGAGGTTGCTTACTGATTCTTTTGTAAATCCCTGACTGAGGTTTGTAGAGGATGGGTGTCAGCCTCCAAATCCCCAATGCGTTGTTCGGAATTAGTCACCATGTGGCAAAGGTTGTGTACATCCTGCTTGAATCCATCTAGGTGGTCAGGGAAGCATGGCTATGCTGAATAGCCTCCATTATTTGAGCTAGAGTCGGCTCTGCAGGGGTTACGGCTGAGTTGGTAGTGCTGTGGGACACAGGATCAGTGTCCTCAGGAGGGGAGTAGAGGGGGAGATCATCCAACCCAGGTGTTGGAGGCTGCAGAGACTCATCCGCTCCAAAGGCATGCAGCTCGGCAGAGGAGGAGGATGATGGCTGCCAGTTCCCTGCTCCATGAGGCTGGCTGGTGCCATCTTGCCGCTGACTGTAGGGGAAAAGGGGCGGCTGGAAGCCACAGCGTATGCTCATTCGCAGGCCGATTTTAACCATCCTCGGAGGATTCCGGGTAACCAGAGAGGCTGAGGAGGCGGATGGAGCCCAAAAGGAGTGGCAGGGTAAGCAGGAATCAGTGTGGGCAGAACAGACCTCCGGCGGTGTGCTTTTTCACATCCCAGTAGTTGGACACACCCCCGTCAGGTTGCATTTTTCTAACTAGAAGCTTTGGGTTATGTCATCCAATGAGGATAATCCACTGAATTGAATCATTTATATCTGTGCATTTAAGATAGAGCTATTAAGTTCTGTAAAAAAATAGGCTTTTGTCAAACAAGCAAATTAAAATCATGTAAAATGTAAAAAAGATACATAGGGTTTGACCTACTGGCTCAAGAGCAGATTGAAAATAATAATATGCAATATTTCAATTATACCCTACTTGATAAAAAAATTAATTGTTTTAAGTCCTGACCATATAAAATAAGGGGAGATAGTTAATACAAAACCACTGTACACTAAATACATAGATTAAATACTGCTTAATTAAATGGGCTGCCCCGTTTGTCAGGAAAAAGAAGCTCATTCTCCTTTTTTGGGTGATAAGCTTCGTGCTTTTTTGACACAAATCAAATCACACCACGTTTGGCGTGTCATTAAGAATGCATGGCAACCAAGCACACATAGCGTGTTTTGCTGCAATTTTAACGTTATTTGGAATCACGGGCAAAATTGCACCAATTCTGCCTGTGGTTCTAAATCACTAGGCGTGGATGGGTTCTCAAGAAAATCTCATAGCTACACTATGAGATCTTGTAGTATTGTCATGATGCACATGCATGAGATTAAACACATGATGTTATGTACCTTATTTTGCGCATGCACCTTATAAATTTACACTCATTTGCTGACAGATCTTGGAGGAAGCGTTTTTTTTGTCTTATTTCAACAGTTGCATGTGATGTCATATGGTGCATACACAAGATGAGGTGTATGACATCATGCTCTTTATCTTGCACATGTGCAGTATGAAGTGAGTTTTGAAAATGGCAGTGCTGGAACAGGGGGTGGTGCACAGGGAGCACAGAGACAGACAAAAAAATGTAGAAAAAGTCACATGGACATACAGTAAGTCCATATTATTCACAGTTTTATAGAATGGGGGGTCCTTTTTAAGTAACAGCCTGTGACTGGGCAGTGAAAGAAGACAGCAGACAGATTAGCGTATCCCTCTGCCACTCTGCTCTCTCCTTCTGTCACCATGGTCTCTTTTAACATGCAAGCCCTGCTGGACAGCTGACTGGCTCCCTGTGCTGCTTCTACCTCTACCTGTATAAGTTCTGCTATGCACGGGCTAAGAGAGCGGATACCAAGTCAAGTACCTAATGTACACTGCTTACATTAAGATTACAATTAATGATATGTAGCACTGTCCCTGTAGGGCTTTCTGAGTGATGACTTCTTAGGCCTTCCTCTAATTACCTGCAGACAGTTGCTAAGGGTTTTCACGTATCCCCCTTACTCCCGTTTGCTCGTTACTCAATGACCAGTCCAGGGTATTTGTGTTTTTGTATTTCATTTTGGAACTTGGATATGAGAAGGGATTAGTAGGATACTCCAACTTGAACTATTCACAATGGATAAGGACAACTCTCACTCACCAGAAGATTTGTGGAAGCAGATACATTGCTTTAACCATACTGCCACATATATGGAGGAATTAAGTCTTCTTGTTGTCACTAGCAGCAGACTTGATGCATCTTTTCTAGCTTCCCCTTTACTGACACCCATCCACTGACTCTTATAGCTGAAGGGTGTGGCCTCACTCGACAGGCCCAAAGACACATATCTGTACTCACTGTAGGCAGACTCATCCTTTTTGGGGTCCCCCTTCCAGTCAGCTCTGCAGGACCTCTGGGTTCAGCTCCTCTCTGACTCTCTTCAGGCCCTTGAGCTGACCACCCAAGGCCACGTGACAACCTCCATGAAGGAAGGGCAGCCTCCCCGTCCCTCCTGGACTCCACTCTCCGACTCAACTAACTCTGAGCACATGTGCCCTTGGCATTTATACAGTATCCCAGCATGCGATGTGGCACTTTTCCTCTGCCAATAGCGAGGGCTGTAACAATGCCTGTGCCCTCACTTGCAAGGTCCCCTCCCACTGTCTAATATGTCTCCCTATTAGACCCGTGGGGCACAGTCAGACAAGCTGAGCTGCACCTGAGCACAGTGAGCAGACCTAACCAATAGACCCTGCTCCCTGGTAGGCAGAGAGCATTCTAAGTTTTACCTGGCCATCTTTCTGGTAAGCAGAAAGACCAAAATTATACTCTCTTCTAGCACCTACCTAGAAGGGTGCTACATATATAACAATGAATGCAGAGCTTCATTTATTTTTGTCTTTTATATCTGCCCAGAGTCCAGCTGTAATGTATAAAAGGAAAGTAAAAAAAAAAAAACTAGAAAAAAAAATTATCTAAGGCGGCTTAAAAAATATAGCAACTCTATTGGTGTAAAATAAAGCCCCTGGAGAGCTGAATAAAAAGTTGCAGTTTACCGCACTGGCCGTCAGTCACCGTGAACTTTAGCTGTGGCATGGCTGCTCTTTTATAAACTTGCAGAACAGTTGTCTGTGATGAGCATTCACTCTGAGCCATTTCCCTAACCACCACCTATTGTATGTGATCGTTCAATTAAAGTGAATGATGTGTGAAATTAACACCACTGAAATGTGTTGCAAGTCACTGTTCATCAGTATTCCACATCTAACATCCATTTTTTGATTTATAAACACCAAAATACATCTGGAAATAAAGGATATTTTACAACTTTCTAACAGTAAGCTAAGTTAGCAGAGCCAGCCAGGCATGACGATGGACAGGCCAGTATAGGATGGATGTGTTCTCAGAATATTGATAAGCTGTCCAAAACACCCCTTTATTCTGTGTAGCCTTACAAGAAACGATGTGTCTTTTTTGTTTCAAATTGTTATTTTTTATCTGAGTTTTACTATATGCATGTGTCTTTGTTTCACAAATAAATATTATATACAGTGGGTAAAATAAGTATTGAACACGTCACCATTTTTCTAGGTAAATATATTTCTAAAGGTGCTATTAACATAAAATTTTCACTACATGTCAGTAACAACCCATGCAATCCATATAAAAATAAATGTTCAGAAATTAAGTTATCTGTAATAAAATGGATTGATACAGGGAAAAAATATTGCACACATGAAGAAAGGGAGGTGCAAAAAGGCAAGGAAAGCCAGGACACTAGCTGAAATAGATCAGTAATTAGAAAGCAATCCTGTCCTTGTCAGTACAAATTAATATCAGTTGGTTCAGTCTCAACTGATGGCCTATAAAAAGGTGTCTCATTACCAAGATGTCACACAAGAAATCTCATGATGAGTAAAAGCAAAGAGCTCTCTCAAGACCTTTGCAACCTTATTGTTGCAAAACATACTGATGGCATTGGTTACAGAAGGATTTCTAAACAAATGTTCCAGTGAGCACTGTTGGGGCCATAATTGAAAGTGGAAAGAACATCATTCACCATAAACCGGCCAAGACCAGATGCTCCTCGCAAGATTTCTGACAGACGAGTGAAAAGAATTATCAGAAGAGTTGTCCAAGAAACAAGGACCACTTGTGGAGACCTTCAGAAAAGACCTGAAATTAGCTGGTACAATTGTTTCAAAGAAAACAAAAAGCAATGTACTCAACCGCCATGGCCAATATGCATGCTCACTACGCAAGACTCCATTGCTGAAGAAAAAGCATGTTAAAGCTTGTTTAAAGTTTGCTGCATAACATTTAAACAAGCCTGTGAAATACTGAGAGAAAATAGTCTGGTCAGATGAGACCAAAATTGAACTCTTTGGATGCCATAATGCACACCATGTTTGGAGGTCAAATGGGACTGCACATCACCCCAAAAACACCCCAATACCAACAGTGAGGTTTAGAGGTGGGGACATCATGGTGTGGGGCTGTTTTTCAGCATACGGTACTGGCAAACTTCATTTCTTTAAAGGAAGGATGAATGGAAAAAATGTACCAAGACATTCTTGATAAAAATCTGCTGCCATCTACCAGGATGATGAAGATGAAATGAGGGTGGACATTTCGGCAAGACTATGATCCCGAATATAAAGCCAAAAACACTCTCAACAGGTTTCAAAGAAAGAAAATAAAGCTTCCAATAGCCCAGCCAATCACCTGACTTGAATCCAAGAAAATCTATGGAAAGAACTAAAGATCAGAGTTCATAGAAGAGGCCCATGGAACCTTCAAGATTTGAAGACTGTTTATGTGGAAGAATGGGCCAAAATCACACCCGAGCAATGCATGTGACTAGTTTCTCAATACAGGAGACTTCCTGAAGCTGTCATTACCAACAAAGGACTTTGTACCAAGTATTACATACATTTCAGTTAGCGTGTTCTATACTTTTTCCATGTGTTGTTCCATTTTATTACACATAACTTAATTTCTGAACGTATTTGTTTTGGCTTCTTCGTGTGTATGGATTGCATGGGTTGTTACTGGCATATGTCTTGTCAATAGCACCTTTACAAATATATTTACCTAGAAAAATGGTGACGTGTTCAATACTTATTTTACCCACTGTATAGTACAACCCAGAGCACTGTGGGTTATCTAAAGAGACAACAACACAGTAGCACCCTGCCCAGACACACGGCTTTGATGGAAACTTTAACCATTTTGCTGCCACTGGCAAAGGCTCATGTCGGTGGCAGCTTTTACACACATCTGTGTGGTACTTTGCAAACTGAAACATGTGTATGTGTTTTACTAGCAGGCTATCAGATTTTCCCCGGAAGTGATCTGAGAAGTTTTAAAGCCACCTGATCACCTGCACAGGCACCACCCCCCAGCTTGACTTCCCCCACCGTGTATCCTAGGTTCTGCTGTTCCACCTGTGGGCCCGGAACAAGTATGTAGGTAGGACAGAGGGAGCTCAGCAAACATCCATCCGATGATCCTCCCTCCAGCGAATGGACCGAGAAGTAACATGTATTATATCTCTTCCTGGTTCAGAGTTGTAATTCCCTGGGAGCGTTGACCAGGGAATGAGCTAATGGGGCATGATCTGTGGTCTGTGTGGAATATGTGATTTTGCATTTTGAACATTGGTACACTTTAATAAAAACCTGTCACAAGCTACTGTGTATATGCTATCACATACAGGGCTATTTGTACCCTATGTGATAGCAATAAAATTAGGTGAAAAAAATAATACTTCTGAACACTGTTGCACAAGTTCTCACAAATGTGTTGCTTTACTTTCACCCTTCTATCCAGTTCATCCCAAACCAGCTCAGTGGGGTTTAAGTCTGGAGACTGTGCGGCCATTCCATGATTTAAAGTTCTGACACAGCGGTATGTTTTGGGTCTTTATCTTGCTGTAGGATGAACCCCTGACCAACTTGGCATATTCAAGAGGGTACTGCATGGAGCTTCAAAAAATGCTGTGGTATCAGTTTTGGTTCAGGGTGTCACTCACTTTGTGAAATTCGCCGACTCTGGACACAGAAAAAGAGCCCCCAGAACATCACAATTCCTCGTCCATGTTTGACAGTTGGTGCCACACACCAAGTAACCTACTCGACAGCGTACAAAACCCTGCATGATGCAATGAAGATCTCAAATTTGGATTCATCGGTCCTTAACCACTTGCCGACTGCAATACATATACTGTATAAACGTTGCGGTTTGCAAGTGGTTTACCGGGGTTATGGCTGAAGCTGTCAGCCATAACCCCAGTATCATTTTCTTCAGCTGGCTGCTGGTTTTCTCATGAAAGTGATCCAACTAGCTCGTTAGCCATTGGAACGCTTTCGAAAGTGGCAGGATGTAACACCCGCCACTCGTTGGTGTTTCTCAGACTTACCGTTTTCACCGGTGTGCCAGAGAAACAATTCAAAGGACTAGATTGTCTCTGATTGCCTCAAAGGCCTAGGAGGACCAGAGCAATGTTATGAAGTCACTTCTGGGCCAGGGCTGATTTTTTTTTTTTAAAGCAAAATATCAATAATTGTTTTTGTTGATCTTTTGCTTTTAAAAGGTAAAGGAGAGATTTGGGGTCTTTTTGATCCCAGATCTCTCCATAAAGAGGACCTGTCATCATTATTTCTATTACAAGGGATGTTTACATTTCTTGTAACAGGAATAAAATTGATAAAAAAAATAAAGGGACAGTGTAAAAATAAAAAATAAAATAAATAATAAGAAAAGAGAATTTAACACACCCCATCCCTCCATGATTGAGCGCAGAAGCGAACGCATACGTAAGTCGCATATGCAAATGGTATTTACATCACACATGTGAAGTATCGCCACAAATGTGAGTGAGAGCAATAATTCTTGCGCTAGACCTCCTCTGACTACCTTAAATGCACCTTGAAGATTCTGAGGCCACATGGAAAAAGGTGTTATGGTCAGATCAGATAAAATTTAATTATTTGGTCTCGACACCAAACAAATCGACGATATGTCTGCCGGAAATCCAATACAGCTCACCATCCAAATATAACGATTCCTACAGTAAAGCATTGAGGTGGTAATATCTTGTTATGGGGTTGTTTCTCTGCAGCAGGGACTGGAGCACTTGTCAGGATAGTAGAAAAATGGATGGGGCAAAATACCATCAAATTCTTGAGGAAAATCTGATGCCCTCTGCCAGAAATCTGTCAATGGGAAGAAGGTTTACCTTCCAACATGACAATGACCCAAAGCACACTGCAAAAATGACTACACAGTGGTTGAAGGAGAAGAAGGTGAATGTGCTTGCATAGCTAGGTCAGAGCCCAGACTTAAACTCAAACCACATTGAAAATCTGTGGAATGACTTGAAGACTGCAGTCCACAAATGGTCACTGTCAAATTTAACTGAACTTGAGCAGTTCTGCAAAGAAGAGTGGGCAAATATTGTGAAGTCTAGATGTGCAAAGTAAGTAGACACATAAAACAGACTAAAGTCTGTAATTAAAGCTAAAGGTGGTTCACCAAAATACTGATATAAGAGGGTGATCCTTTTTAAAACTCAGTGATTCTGTTGGTGTTATATATTTCACTTGGATGTTATAAGTTGCACTAGTAAATACAGCTGGATAAAACTGTCTGTCTTCATTTCAGGCTGCAAAACAACAAAATGTAATTAGGGGGGTGACTCTTCTTTCCTTCAGTCTGAACATCAGAGATCAGATGTTACAGCCGGCCTTGCAAACTATACTACACTAGCTTGTAGGAACATGGAAATTAATTTATTTCACCAAGCAACACAGCATATATATATATATACACCATGGGAGGGCTTTCCCCTCTCCCCTCCTGATCATATTATTTTAACAATACAAAATGCATACAGGAATATAATTACCATAGCTAAACAACCAACATATACTAAAAACATTAAGTAGATAACTGGCCACCTGAACAGTGTTGTGATTAATCAGATCTCCCCATTTAAAGCCAGACTTGGTGACTTCACTTTCAGAAAATACAACAGACATTAACATAAGTATAAACACAGAACACCTTCACACAATAGCAGGAGACCTCCAGCAGCAAACGACCCATCTCCTGCATTGTAAGGAGGCCAATGTGATCAGCTCTTTCAATTGACATGTATAGTTCAGAATCAAACGAATTAGGAATAGTCTTTATTTATATATCCTGGGAGATATTGTAGATAAATATTACTGTTCCATTTTAAGTAATGCAAACCACTTTCTCATTTTCCATAAATAGTTGTACATCATTCTCGGCCACCCGGTGCCCTTAATAGACACAGGGTGACTTAGACATAGGAGAGACATGGGCAGCTGAAGCAAGGGTTTCCCAACCCCTCCAAGTGATTTTGGGTTCCATGGGCCCCCCAACCCAAGGTGACTCCCGTGACACCGAACTTTAATATTTTACCAAAAACCGGGGAACTTATTGCATTTGAGTGCACTAAAATTAACTTTAGTGTATTATTAACTAAGAATAGGTATTTGACTTATCCATTGTGCTAATAGTGTAGAAATTGTAATTATCAAAATTTTATTCTCTGGGTCTCTGCTTTCAGAAAATATGGACTGTTTGGGGGTTTTCACAAATCTTCAGGCCTTAAAATGTTCCTTTTTAACATGTGTGTGTGCAGTGCAAGTGTTATACTGAGGGGGACTTTTATCAATACTGATGTACAATGCCAAACAGGAGCAGTGAGAGTATTTAATATTTAAGAACAGCTTGTGTTGTTATATGTTGGCCGATTTATGTAAAATACCATATGTATGCATGCATCTACATACACATACATTACTGACATGTTGACCAGGCCAGAATTTGTCAGAATTTGGACACATGGTGACTCTGTGTTAATTAGTTTAGAACTGCCCTTGGCTAGGAATCATTGTCTGTCACTCAAAAGGAAGACCAAAGGGACAGATAATGACTCTGTGCTATGTTAATGTTCATGTTAATAAAAGACCAGCTCTAGGGTCACCCTAGGTGGTAGTTTTATGACTGCAGCTGTTCACGGCTTAGGGTCATTGTCTGTCATTCTGAAAGACAAAAGCAGATCAAAAGCACAAAAGAAATGGCCAATCAAATTGTTCAGTCCTTGTCACCCATGGGGGAAGGAAAGGTGTATAAGAGGGAAGCCTGTTTGGCTAAAGTGGGACAGGTGAAACTGGGTTCTGTTAAGTTGTCTGAATGTTGCTTGAATCCTGTCATCAATATTATCTGTACCTCAGTTGGATTCTCAGAAGTCCTAATAAATGTCATTCTCTGGAAGAACCGATTGCTGCGGGAAATTACTCACATTAAATAAAAACTAAATAATAATCATTTACCCACTACTACATTACTACAGCTTGATGCATAAATTCCTCCCTTTGGTGATCTAACCCTGGTCGCTTCCTAAAAGGTATCTAAATCCAAGAACAAAAATGTATTATATTGCAGCTTACCAGTCCTTAGATGTGGCATCTGTATTGGTTTTAGTTTTACATCCTTTTTAATCTTTATTTTGAGCTGATGATCCTGACAGTAACACACTTCATGTCCTGGGTAGGGATTGGTCCGCGGTCCGAGTCAAACGTAAGTCGAATTTAGAACATTATGGGGTGTTCGCAGCGACTTCGCCGCCGCGGAGCACCCCATAATGCATTGCACAGACGGCACGCACAGCTCCTTCCCGTTGGGAGGGCTCCCGCCGTCTGCACACTTTTTCCTTTGACAGTTTACTTATATGGCAGGGCCACCCATCGACATAAGCGAGCGACCCCACCCCTTCTGACATCATGTGATGTCAGAGGGGGTGGGTCACATGCTTACATCACCGGGTGGCCCCGCCCTTCCATATAAATAAACTGTCAAAGCAAAGAGTGTGCAGACGGCGGGAGCCCTCCCATGATTGACGCTGTGATTGACGATGAATTACAACGGGGGACACTATTTGTTTTCTTTTTTAATAAAGGACTTGTCCCTAATTGTCTCCTGTGTTTTTTTCTTTTTTTGACACATTTGGAGAATTAGTAGGGGTACAATGTACACTTACTACTTTACATTGTAGCAAAGTGTCATTTCTTCAGTGTTGTCACATGAAAAGATATAATAAAATATTTACAAAAATGTGAGGGGTGTACTCACTTTAGTGAGATACTGTACATCGTGTGGTAGATTAGCTCGTGGGAAACCTTTCCAGCGAAAAAGGCAGCTTGAAGGCAAACTTTCTTCAAAGTCTGGCGGTTTGCCAGTTTTATTGATAACACTTTGCAAGTAATAAAACAAACAAAATAGCCAAAATAATTCCTCGCCTTCCGGCGCTAAACTATTACAGAGCAGGATACCTCTCTATACGGTGTCGGGCTCGTCCCAGACACCTCCAAACAAAACAAATACAAACATTTTTTCTTTGGGTCCTTAGAGCAACCAACTCCCAAGGTGTAGCTCTCTCAGTGTAGTGATACTGAGTCCCAGGCCAGAGCAACACTGAGTTCTCTTCCTGGTCATTTAAAGCAGCTGAGGAGGGATCTGCATGGACCAGAAACTCCGGGTCGGAACCAGCTCTGCCATGGTGGCTGGCAAAACCTGGGCAATCCACTCCAAGTGAACGCATGCGAGGAGACAGATATCGGCGTCCACTATCTCACCTCGCATAAAGTCGCAATTGTTACATTGGTCCAAGCTGAACCAATGCAGCTATGCAAAAATACCCATACCTAAACTTCAGCTTTAAAGAGCAGCACAGTTTTCCACCAAGCAGCAGAGACAGATAGGACAGAAACAGGTGAGGTTGGGACTCTGCTTTAATGTTCATCTAAATTATATACAGTATATATAAACAGTACTATATATATATATATATATATATATATATATATATATATATATTTATATCAGATTTTTAGATACTGTTTTTATCTTTACTGTTGCCATTGGTAGATGTTTTCCAAGACAGTGCCTAGCTTCTCATTCTTTCTTTCAATCTTTTTTATTTGGTTTTAAACAAAGCAAGTAAGACAAAATATATACAGTAGACAGAGTTAAAAGCTGTTAAGTTATAATACAGTGGTGATGAACTTGTAAACAAAGCGGAGCATTTGTCAGTCCTTATTAAAGGCCTATTTGATTAGCCCCCTCATATTCTCTCACAGCTGGTTAAAGGGGTTTGCAGCAACAGACATGGTTCCTTGTAGTGGTTCATTGACCCGATAGTAATTTTGGTTTACAGTAGAGAATGTAGAACATAGGTTGACCTAGTACAAAACATGGTGAATGAAATTGGGTATCTCTAAGTACCATACCAGAATACATATTCGTATCAAACTGTTAAGCCCGTGGGGCAACTAGTAAATAACATGTAAATACATTAGATATATTTGTACTTGTACATATGCCAGAAATAGATTACATTGCTACATTTAGTATATTAAGCCATGGCTTCCAATCGTTCGTGAATTTGACATGGGTGTTGGTTTGCAGGATGGAGTAGTGCTCAAAGTCTTTAACTATATTCAGTTGGAGTTTTACATCTGAGATATTTGGGACTAAAGAGCTTCTCCATTTACGCATAATGAGTAGTCTAGCGGCAAACAGTATGTGCATGACCAGGTTTCTGAGGTTTTTGGGGAAGGAATCTATTCCCAGAGTAAGGCTAGTGAGGGGGTGGGATCTGTTAGGACTCCAGTGATTTCAGACACAAAGGTGAATACCTTCTTCCAGAAAGGGAAATATGGGAACAATCCCAAAGGATATGTGTTGAGAGCAGCCCCTCCAACACAAGCTGTTGTCTACATTTGCAAATTTGTGAATTTGGACAGGGGTGAGATACCATCTATGGTGAATTTTAACACAAAAAACTGAGAAAGGAGTTTGCATGTCCCTTTCCCACCTTTTATGGGCTGAAGTTTTTGTAAATGTAAGATTGTTGTGTAATAGATTATACAGAAGTGTGATTCCCTTCATTTTAGGGGAGTCTTATGTCCAAAAGCTCCATGCCTTGTTTGGAATTTGGATTGTTTGTACTTAGTTTTTGTGCAGGTATGAGTACAATTGCCTATATGTGAAGTTGGTTATCTTACGTGAATGATGTTATTGTTTCTTTTTTTAGATGGGACCAATGAGTAAGAGATATTTCAGAGTATGAATTTGAAAATTTCCAGGGGACAGGGATATTTTGACTACATTCCTCCAAGTTGGTTTGTAAGACGAAAAATTTCCACGCCAATAAGGCAGCGGAGATTGTGGGGTGCTCCAGTTTCCTAGAGACAGTACATACAGAATGAGCTAATAGGAGAGAGCTTAAATCTCCTTCTGAAATGAAATCTTGTTCAATGTCCTTCCATTGTTTTTTTAGTGAGGGCATGAACCAATGCCTGATTTGGTCCAATACTACTGCCACATAGTCTTTTACGTCAGGGAAGCCCATGCCACCCGCTGATTTATGTTTTGTGATAGAGGAGTAGACGCATCTAGGTTTTCTTTTCAGCCAGGCAAATGAGCTCAGGGTCTGTTTTAAATTATTAAAGAAGGACTCTGGAATCGCTATGTGGAGGGCTCTGTATAAGTATAAGGCCTCATACACACGGACGTTTCTAAAAAAATAAACAAAACGTCGGGCCCGACGTCAAGGAAAAAAAGTCGGCGTCTTTCGGCGTTATGCATTGGCGTTTTTGAGCGTTAGTGAGCGTCGGCGTCAATAGGCGTTTTTTTAAAAAAATCATCCCTCTGCTATTTTTCAACCTAAAAACGTCGGCGTCAAAAAACGCCGGAAAACGCCGGTATAATAATAGGTGGCATATGGTGGCATATGTTGGCATATGTTGGCGTTTGTTGGCATATTGTGGCGTCGGCGTCAAAAAATGCCAAAACGTTACAGCCTCAGAACGCGATGGCTGTGGGTTCTAGTTTCAGCTCACTAACGCCGACGTCATCTACAGCTCAAAAACGCCGACGTTTTTATGGGGCCATTGACTAACATGGAGAGCTGCAAAAAACGCCAGAAAACGCCGGCGTCAAAAAACGTCCGTGTGTATGAGGCCTAAGAGTTTGGGGAGTGTAATCATTTTAAAGGCAGAAACTC
Organism: Glandirana rugosa; assembly: GCA_018402905.1. NCBI lineage: Eukaryota > Metazoa > Chordata > Amphibia > Anura > Ranidae > Glandirana > Glandirana rugosa. The sequence goes on along the minus strand of BLSH010338011.1, from coordinate 1,076,821 downwards.
TGACCGCCCATGAGAAGTATTGTTTACTTATTTGTTGAGATCATGGTTGCATGTATTTAGAAATGGCAAGTAATTCTAATTATATATTTTGGAGGAGGGGGAAATAAGTGATATGCCTAGATAGGGCATATAAGATGACACCTATTGAAAGGGGAATTTAGAATGGATGAGTGTTTTAGTGGGTTTTGGAATTTTTACAAGCAGAATGTTTGATTTAGAGTCATTCACTGGGTAAAATGAACAAGAGTTAAATTGGTCTAATGTTTCACATACTGTAGCTAGGGAAGAAGCCGATTCCGTTAGGGTGAGAATGATGTCATCCGCAAATAATGTGATTTTGAATTCTTTGTCTTTCAGCTGGGTACCTGAAATAGAAGTATCGGCGCTTATGTTTTGGGCTAGGGGTTCCATCATGAGCGTGAAAATAATAAGAGATAAGGGGCACCCCTGCCATTGGAGAGCACCCGGGGCAGTTGGGTTTGGAATATAATGCCAGGATGGCAGATAGGATGTTACCCGATTAGTAACATGTGGCATGCAATTTTGTTAGTAGCTTAGCGTGTTTAGTATTAAGAAAGGACCTAAGATCATTTCTGGCTTGAAATATTTTGTCGCTGATTGATGGTGTAGGGTTGGATTTGTTTGTTTTTTCTAATTTGTCAACTGTGTCTAGTAGTTCTGTCAACTGCTGTGTCCTTTGGCGTTTAGCTTGCAAGCTAATGTTATATCCGAGTACCTCTCGGATATAAGCTTTGAGTGCTGTCCATAAAGTAAAAGGTTTGGTGACTGAGGGTCCATTCAGATCAAAATAGGTCCATAGGTGGTCTTGTATGAAAGCTTTGTTGTCTGGAAGAGCCATTAGGTTTGAATTGTTTCGCCAGCTAGGTGCAGACGAATTAGCCAGCCTGTAATTCAGGAGAATGGAAATAGATCATGAGATACCATGTATTTCTGAGGCAAGGGTTTCTTGGAGGAGCTGTTTGTCTCCCAAGAATAAGTCTATTCTTGTGTAAGTGCAGTGTGGCCTAGAAAAAAAATGTAGTCTCTCGCCATCAAGTGCTGACATCTCCAGATATCGTATAGGTCCTTAGTAAGGAGGAGAGAAGTTAGTGTAGATTAGAATGTCAAGCTTTTTTCAGTATAGGGCCTTTGACATCAATGTAAGGATCAGGGGCCATGATAAAGTCTCCACAATAGATAGTGTGGCCTTGTTTGGATCTGTTTACTTTTTTCATTAGCTTACGGAGAAAGTGTAGTTGTCCTGTGTTTGGAGCATAAATGTTCACTAGAGTGTACGTGGTGGAGTTGATTTCACAGATTAGGATGAGGTATCTTCCTTGTGGGTCAGTTATAGTGGAGATCTGTTTAAAAGCCACTGTATCTTTAATAGCTATAAGTACCCATTTCATCTTATTTGGTGAGTTTGCAAAAAATATGTGCAGAAAGTTTTTATGGGACATAGTTGGGGCTCTGTCTTGGATAAAGTGAGTCTCTTGGAGGCATAAGATATCACGGTTATCATAAGATATCATTATCACAATATCATAAAATATCACAGTTTACGGGTTTCAGACCGTAGCGAGCAACATTTCCCTGGGTGGTTTAACCCTTTTACGTTGATGTAGGATATCTTGAGTGGCATTTCCATGTTGGGTTTGTGAACGCAAGAGGAGGTAAACTATTTCTAGGGTTGCGGTGTCACTCGGTATGGCGTGGGGAATCAGTCACTAGCCTTGACCGAATATGTAATAGGTGTTTGTGTAAGGTATTGGCTAACTTACAGTTTGTAGCAAAGCTTAACGATGGTTGTCCCATGGCAAACGCCCGGAAGGGATCCAGGTATTTCTGCACAGCTGGCAGGGCTAGGAAGTTAGTGAGTGGCTGTAGACTACAAAAGTAAAAACAGTAGTTAGTGGAAATTAACAATGCCTCTGTGCTTCAAGGGAAACACTAACTGATAAAAATGTAAAAATAGCGCATGCGTGGAGCATCCATGGTGGCTGTGTAAGCCAGGAGCTCCGTACCTCTGTTATCCAGGCTGACCTACAAGGCCTGGGTACCAGAATAGAGGCAATAGAACAGAAGACGGATCAATCAGTCTTCAGAATCAATCAAAACACAGCACGTATTCAGGATCTGCAGGACCAATTGGAATCGGCCCTTTCCAAAATAGACAATCTGGAAAATCGCTCTAGACGCTACAATTTCCGTATCCGAGGTGTCCCTGAGACCTTCACAGATGTGCACGCGGTAGTGACTGAGTTTATAAAAGAAATTAAAAGAAATTATCCCGGACATTCCAACCTCCCCTTGATGAATCTGAACATATCGTCAAAGATCCGGAGAGTGCTTTTCTGTCGAGTGCTCCACTGTGGACACCTGTCGGTCCGCCATGGGGCCCCCAGACGCCCTCAGCTGGGAGACGTCAGGGGGTTGTTTAATTTTTTATGTGTATTACTAATCTTTATTTTCTCCAGATATGTTTTTGTTTTACGGGTAAGTCAAATGTATAGGAAGGGGGCCATGCTCCTCCCTCCGATTTTCGGGATATTCTAAATGGTATCCCCGGAGTCAGACGTCGTTCAACCGTTTGGTTGGACACTTAAGTTACTTTTTCTGCTAGTGAGGGGATCCTCTAATCCCTTCACTCCCAGGAATTGGGGGGTTCTTGTGGCTAGTTTTGGCCATGTCCCTCATCTGTTTGTTGATTTTGTACTTCATCAAATTCTTCTGTCCTCCCCCTTTGTTTTCATTCTGCTTCTACTCTTTCTTTTCAGACACCAGGAAAGGCTACTCCATAGAGGGCCCCCGTGGATCGATGCTATTGCTATGTGGTTTGAGAGGTTCTCTTTTATGCTTGCTCAGGGTCGGGTAAGTCCTTGGTTAGTGTGGTCTGTGGATAGCTCAATACCCAGTTCCAATGCCCAATAATACACCTGAGTTTCTGAGAGTGGCATCTCATAATGTACAGGGTCTTAACTCCCCTGTTAAACAGAAAAAGTATTTTAATCTCGCCCGCTCTCATCACCTAGATGTACTCATGTTTCAAGAAACACACTTTCCGGAGCAGTATGTCCCCAAATACATACATTCCAATTACCCTCATTTCTTTTTGGCGAACGCGCCAGAAAGAAAAGAGGCGTGGGAATTTTTTTCGCTAAGCACCTAGCCTTCTCCCTTCTGAATGAATTTAGGGACCCAGAGGGAAGATTTATTTTCCTGAAGGGGTCCATAGGGGGGGTGACATATTCTTTTGTGTCCTATTATGCTCCCAATACCGGTCAATTTAATTTTTCCAAGGGCTATTTAGGCATATCCTACCCCTCATCGAGGGGAATGTGATAATGGGGGGGGGACTCTAATCTGGCCCTTGACCCCATGTTAGACAAATCAGGCTCGGGTCCATCCCGCCTAATTCATCCCCTGAAGCAAGGCCTGAAACTTGCGAGACTTCTCTTCTCCATAGGTTTCATTGACATCTGGAGGGAATTGAATCCGAGGGTGAGAGATTTCACTTATTATTCAGCCCCTCACAGGAGCCTGGCCAGAATAGACCATATTTTTGTCCCTTCTTACATATCTCCTAAAATTATTAAATTCTCCATTAGAGACTCCCCCTTGTCAGATCATGCGATGGTTATAATACATATCAAAGTCGAGACAAGCGGAGGGAGGAACCCCCAATGGCGCCTAAATTAATCCCTTCTGAATAATCCAGTACACTGCGTAATGCTAGAAAAGGAACTTAAAGACTATTTTCTTAGGAACGACAATGGGGAAGTCTCTCCCCCAATACTGTGGGAAGCCCATAAGGGGGTCATGAGGGGAAATCTCATTCAATTATCAGCCAGGCTGAAACGGGAGAGGAATATTGCTATCGAGAAACTGGAAGGGGAATTTCAAGAACTAGTTAAAATACATAAAAAAAATCCGACCCACCACTCGTGGTCTAAGTTGGAAGCGAGAAGGGTGGCCCTAAACCTTGCCCTCACCACCAAAGCTGAGAAACAAATTCAATGGTCTAGGGCAGGGGTCTCAAACTGGTGGCCCTCCAGCTGTTGGAAAACTACAAGTCCCATGAGGCATTGCAAGGCTGACAGTTACAAGCATGGCTCCCACAGGCAGAGGCATGATGGGACTTGTAGTTTCGCAACAGCTGGAGGGCCACCAGTTTGAGACCCCTGGTCTAGGGCTAACTCATACTTGCAAAGAGACCACATAGGTCCCAAGTTGGCTGCCAGATTATCACCCAAGTGTCGCTCGTACTCTTTCCCCAAGATCAGAGACCAGGCAGGGGCTCTGACGCAGAATCCAAAACGAATCATGTCCACCTTTCAAAAATTCTATGCTAATCTCTACAATGCGGGTCAGGCGGCTTCTTCTCCTGCACTAGAAGCTTTTTTGAACTCCATCCCCCTTCCTAGACTTTCGGACGACCATATAGCCTCTCTAGAGCTGCCCTTCAATGACGTGGAGGTGTCGGAAGTGATCGGAAACCTTAAGAAAGGTTCGGCCCCAGGCCCTGATGGTTTTTCTACGGGGTATTACAAAACTTTTGGCCCAGTCATTGTTCCCTATTTAACAAAATTCTTCAATTCATTAACCACTTGCCGACCGCCAACCGCAGGTTGACGGCGACAAGGTGGTTCGTTATCGCAAATCGCCGTCATACGACGGCGGCTGCGATAACGCGCACTGTGAGCGCCGCCGGAGGCGCGCGCGCGCCGCCGGAGGCGCGCCCGCACGCTCACTGTGTTCGGGGAGGGCCAGGGAGCGGGTGCGGCGGCTTCGATTGCTGCCGGCTACCCGCGATGGCCCCCCCGGAGCGAATGAGCGGAGGTCCGTGTATGTAAACACGGACCTCCGCTCTGTGTGAGGGGGAAGGGCTGTGATCACAGCCTTCCTTTACGTGAAGGCTGTGATAACTTCCCTTCCCCTGTTAGGGCATCCCCCATACAGTTAGAACACGCCCAGGGAACATAGTTAACCCTTAGCGCGCCCCCTGCAGGTTAACCCCTTCACTGCCAATGGCATTTACACAGTAATCAGTGCATTTTTATAGCACTGATCGCTGTATAAATGCCAATGGTCCCAAAAAAGTGTCAAAATGGTC
>BLSH010338011.1:1058204-1071653 GCA_018402905.1 Glandirana rugosa | reverse complement strand
TTCGCTGTGTTATAGATGGCGAGATGCCTAGACCAGACCAGGGACGGATGGGCCCTATTTCGGTTGGACCACAAATACCTGTATAAACAGATATGTAAATCAAGATAAGCGATCTTGAAATCAGTATTAAAACTCTAGTAACAAATAGTCTCTCTACCCAGATTTTAACGATTGCAGTCTCACTAGGAATGGGCCGAACCCCTATTGGCTCTGTTTTCGAGATAACCTCAGTAAAACTTCCCGGTTTGGCAAAGAATTGGTGAAGTCGGGGCCTTCCTAAAGGTCGAAATCCTGGCCTCGGGAAAAACGCTAAGCCACAACGTCGCACGACCGCGCAGTTTTCAGTTAAAGCGACGCAGCGCCGAATCGCAAAAAGGGCTCCGGTCCTAAAGCTGGAAATCCTTCCGGGGCTGAAGTGGTTAAGAAACGGTTTGGCCCTTCAAAATGACTCCAATAGAGCTTTTGTCTCGGTTATCCCCAAGCCGGGTAAGGATCACTCTGACGTTAGCAATTTTAGACCCATCTCTCTGATAAACAATGATCTCAAAATTATGACTAAAGTTCTAGCGAATAGAACTAAATGTATAGACAAATATGTCCATAAACACCAGGTTGGCTTTATCCCGGGTAGGCAGGGACCAGACCAGATCCGTAGAGCGGTAGATATTGTGTCGCTTCTTGGCTCCAGTTGGGATGGGAGCTCCGCTCGGGAGGGATATATTTTATCTGTCGACTTACAAAAAGCCTTTGATACGGTAGATTGATCTTATCTTTTTGAAGTTTTAAAGAGATGGGGATTTGGCCCTGGTTTCACCCAAACCTTAAAAGCCCTTTACTCTAATCCTAGTGCCCAAGTCAAGTTGCATAGCTTCTACTCTGATCCTTTCCCAATCTTTCGGGGCACAAGACAAGGATGCCCTCTATCCCCTCTAATTTTTGCAATTGCGATGGAGTTGCTGGCCATTGCCATTAGAGAGAATCCAAATATTAAAGGGATTGACTGTGGTATGTACTCACACAAATGTGCTTTATTCGCAGATGATTTACTCCTATTCATCTCCTCCCCCTTCACGTCAACTCCTAGGGTTATTCAGTTTCTCAAGGCATTCGGGGAAATCTCAGGTCTTTGTGTTAATTGGTCCAAATCGGCAGCTCTGAATGTATCTTTGCCTGAACAAACTTTAAGCCGTCTGAAAGAACAATTCCACTTTAGTTGGAGTTCCTCCCAGATCCCTTATTTGGGGATTAATCTGACAGCCAATATTAACAAACTTTTCGAGGCTAATTACCCCCCTCTCCTCAAAAAATTGTCACAGGACATTTCAAATTGGGATCGAGAGGGCCTATCTTGGTTGGGTAGAATAAACGCAATCAAGATGACCCTCCTCCCTAGGATCCTGTATTTCTTCAGGGCTCTTCCCATTCCAATTAAGAAGTCTGATTTACAAAAATTACAGTCCCTCATTCTAAAATTCATCTGGGCCCGCAAGGGTTTTAGATGTTCAGCTAAGGTGCTCTATAGGAGGCGCAACCAAGGAGGCCTGGGACTCCCACACCTCTTTAAATACTACCAGGCGGCTCAACTTGCCCAGTTTTCAATTGTTTTTTTCAGAGGGGACACACCAGATTGGGTCAAATTAGAGAGACAGGCAGTTCCCCATAATACTATTGACTTCCTCTTGGGTATCCCTCACAGACTGCGACCCCCTATTCTTTCCCCTACATTGTCCCATTCCATGGCTCTTTGTGATTCAGTTTACAAATCTCACAATCTGATCTCTTCTCTCCGCCCTCTTAATCATCTTTTCCATAACCCGCAGTTTGCTCCCGGCTCGGACATCAGGGCTTTTAATGGTGGACTGAGAAGGGTCTGTATCGCATAGGACATTTTCTATCGCTGGCCGGACCCTTGTCTCTGTCACACTGCACTAACAAGCTAGGAATGCCACCCTCTGAAAAATTCAGTTTTGCCCAAATACACCATTTTCTTACTGTTTGGTGGAACTCCAAGAAAGATCACCCGGGTGTCACTCCATATGAACAATGGTGTTCGGAAGCTAATGATTCGGGAGGGGGTATCTCCTTGATATACGCTTCTCTAATGGAGGACTCCTCTAGACCTCCTTTCATGGACAAATGGGAAAAGGATCTAAATGTAGATTGGGACAGGGATAAATGGAAATCGCTGTTTATGCGCTGTTATAAAGGGATCTCTAATACTTCTTTGAAAGAAGCTAATCTGAAGGTATTTATCAGGTGGTATTTGGTACCATCCCGTTTAGCTGCTATGTTTCCCAACTCCTCTAACTTATGCTTTAGGGGTTGTGATCATGTGGGGGCCTTCTTTCACACGTGGTGGGAATGTCCCCCCATTAGGGGATTCTGGAACAGAATTTTTAGCTTAATACGTAAGATCTCAGGCCTCCCAATTTGCCAAAGTCCAGAAATAGCCCTGCTCAATACTAAACCTGAAGGACTATCCAAACCACTATTTAAACTCGTCCATTTTATTTTAATGGGCACCAAAATCACAATTGCTAGATCTTGGAAACGCCCATCTGTATCCTTCTCGGAAGCTATACAGAAGGTGTCTTGGATTATGGCTCAGGAAAAGTTGGCTAATTACATCCTCAATACTTCTACCAAATTTGATCTAGTTTGGGATCCTTGGAAGAACTACTTGAATATCTTTCCCCCTCTCCTCTTACCTCAAATAGCTTTGTTGGTGTTTTCTTTCCCCCTTCCCTTCTTTCGCTCTCCCCTTTTTTTTCCACACCTCTATATCTGCTTTTCTTTCTCTCTGGTTTCTTTCTCAAGATCTTTTTGTTTACTGGGGTCGGTAAGTTTATAGGGCGGTTCAGCCCCCCTTCAGTTCTGTGGTTGATGTAGGTGATTAAAGTTTCTCTATTAGTGCCTTAAATAAACAGGTTATGAATGTATAGAATACTTCAGGTACTGCAGTCCTAGGAGAGGCTCCTGTTCTAAAAAGCTTTCTGGATGGCGAGGGGCCCGGATGGGAGTTGATCGTAGTCAGGCTTCACGGTCACAGTTTGATCCCAATTGGGGTGACCGGGGGCCTGATGTGATCTTCCTTATCTGGGTGCTACTATACTGATTGATTGTTTTTAACCTCATTGTCTCTAGGATCTCAAAGTTAATTTTAAAGAGTCCAATCCGTTTTCCAGTCAATCATTGTTTGCTTGTTGATTGATAACCACTTACCAGCATGATATTATATTCTGTGTTTGAGATTCCTTGCTCAGTGACCTCCAGTATCTTTATGTATCTCTATTGTTGTTTCTTTTTTTGTATGACAATATTCTCAATAAAAAGATTTGAAATGGAAAAAATGTAAAAATAATAATAAAAATATAACAAGAAAATGCAGCAGAACTCGACCTGAGAGGTTAATACTGTGTCTTATAGTGGGGGTATGAGGCTGTCGAGCTGGGCTCGAGCAGTCCTTCCATGGCTGATAGCATAATATGGCATGCTGAAGGGAGTTAGGTTGTCATATCGTCAGGGGGATCGAAATCCTCCCAGTCGCCACGATTGTGAGTTTGAAGCTTGTGGCTTGGAAAGGTCAGCAAAGAAAACCAAATTGGCATTTGGCTGAGGATAGGCGGCTGGGTTGCGCTTAGCTCTCATCAGGTTTTCTTTTACATGGAAAAGGGAGTTCGGACTATTGTGTCCCCTGGGATTGTCTCTGGTAAGTACAGTGGTTTAGGCAACCGGTGAATGCTGTCGATTATCAATTCCCCTGGAGGGGTGTCAGGGAGGAAAGTCAACATTAATTGTTTGAAATACTCTTTTAAGGCAGATGGTTGAATGGATTTTGGAATAACTCTTATTTTTAGGTTGTTCCTTTTGGAAACGGTCCTCTAAATCTGATATTTTGGCTGTCATCCATTCTACATCCTCTGTTTCTTCTTCATGTGCATCTACTAAGTCATTAAAAGATGAAGTCACCTCCCCCATTTTGGTTTCTATGTTGGAGACTCTCTTTTACATGAAGGATATTTCAGAAGAGACATGATGCAGCATTCTGGATATGTCAGAGTGTATAGATGTTTGTAAAGTTAGCAGTATGTCTCTCAGAGTTGTGTCCAGCAGAGGCTGGTTGGATGTGGGGTAAGAAGGTGTGGAAGTCGCTGAGCTGTTGCCTGGTACTGGTAGGTGGCTGCTTGAGCTCCCTGCAGCATTTCTTTGCTGGTAAGATGAGGCTGAGCCGCCGCGGGCTGCTGCCTCGTGTGTGCCTGTGCTCTCGAGTAGAACTCTGTCAGTTTCCATGGAGCCAAGCGCTCCTTCCTCCGCTTGGACATGATGGTGGATCTGTGGGGCTTTGACAGTCTGGATGGCTGTGTTCTCTGGCAGTAACTCCCGTTGCTTGTGCTCTGACTAGCTAAATCATCGAGCAGCCATCTTGGTTGGCTTCTGGCCACGCCCCCTCACTTCCCATGCCCTTTGACAAAAGCTTGCTTATAAACCATACAAATGAGCAAATTTGATTAACAACAATAGACTTCAATGGGGTAGCTGCAAAGTTTGCAGACTTCGAGAAAGATTTATCAAACTGTTCTTAAATCGCTCATCCTTAGCTTTGATCAGAAGACTGTAAAATAAAGAGTTCAATGAATCCATCATCTGAACAGAAGGACATGAAAAAAAAAAATAACTCAGATCTAGTCACCATCCATCCAGCTAGACCTAGCCACAAAAAAGGTGAAGGCATGCAGTGGTGCATAGCAATGATGCTCATCTGATGTCTATTCACACTTGAAGATTCAGAGAATTAAAGCAGACCTAGCATTAGATATGTTTTCTTTTTTCTTTTTTTTTAATTTAAAACAATATTTTTTTTATTGAAGAAAGAAATGCAGTAGTGTACAGTAACTTGGAGAACAATGACAATTGACTAGGGATGGGCCCCTGGTTCGAGTCGAACGCATGTTCGACTCGAACATCGGGGGTTCGCATGTTCAGCGCATCCCTAACATTATGGGGCATTCGATCTATATAGAGCGATCTATATACAGGTCAGTTAGTACAGGCAGTTTAGTGTAGAGTGAAATATATACTAAGATAGATAGATAGATAGAAAGATAGATAGATAGATAGATAGATAGATAGATAGATAGATAGATAGATAGATAGATAGATAGATAGATAGATAGATAGATAGATAGATGGGACAATCTATATACAGTCAGTTAGTGCAGGCAGTTTAGTGTAGAGTGAAATATATACTAGATATATAGATAGATAGGGTGATCTGTATACAGTCAGTTAGTGCAGGCAGTGCACTATATATATATATATATATATATATACCTTCCTAGTGTATATATATGACGTGGGCCCCCCCCCCAAAATCCAAACCAGGCCCTTGGGGTCTGGTATGGATTTTAAGGGGAACCACTGGCCAAAATTTTTTAAAAATGATGTGGGGTCCCCCCAAAGTCCATATCAGGCCCTTCAGGTCTGGTATGGATTTTTTTTTTAAACTTAAATTTATTGTTTTCAAGAAAGACCATATACAGAAGATATACTTCACATTTGGAAATATGCATATGAGCGTAACAGAGAGTGCAATACATGGTAAGTTCATTGAAACTTCGTGAAAAGGTATAGGGTTATCATCATAATGACATAAGACCTGAGTTGAACTCAGGAAGAGAGGACTGAGCGGACAGAGAGCGCTGCCCCCGAAAGTGGGGCCGCGCCCCCTGCCCGCGCAGAGCAGCAGGTGTCAGTGGCAGGCAGTGACCATTCTATATTAAAATTACAGACAGGATCAAACCGTTTAACAGTGCATAGTCTTTCTGAGAATAACTCTGCTTAAGGTGGTAAATTGCAATTGGGGTGATGTAACCATAAGGTGCATCTCCTCTGAAAAAGTGGGAGTTGCAAGTGGGCCTTGGCATACATGTATTCCATAAGGCATTGGTCGTTCAAGGAGGAGTGTATGTCCCCCATTGAGGGGGGAGCTGGTGATTTACACTTCCTGGCGATGAAGAGTCTGATGGCAATCAGTACGTGTGTTAAGATTGCATGGGTCTGGATTTGGCCAGATGTCAATGTCCAACCCAAAGAGTATTAGTTGAGGAGAGAGGGTTGCAGGTTTGCATAGGAGATCTGACATGAAGTTAGTTATATCGTACCAAAGGGAGGTCAGTTTGGGGCAGGACCACCAGATGTGCATGGTGGTTCCATACAGACCGCAGGCTCTCCAGCAATGGGCCTTGGTTGTGGGGTAGATATTGGCAATTTTTGCTGAGGTAAGATACCAGTTGTGAAACAGTTTCTGTACTCCTTCTCAGTGAGTAAGGCATTTGGAGAATTTCAGAGGAGATTGAAGAGTGCGGAGCCATTGTTGGAGAGTATACATGCGATGGAGCTGGTTTTCCCATTTCAGGATGTGGCAGGGTTTTTCCTTAGCAGGAGTGTTGGTCAACAATTTGTAGAAGTAGGATATGCCCTTCATTTTGGAGTTGGTATTGAGATAGAAGCGTATGAAGTGTTTCACAAGGGGATCGGCTGAGCAAGGCACTTTGGAGAGCATGGAGCGGACTCTAAAATATTTGAAAAGATCTCTGGCTGGGATCTGGAATTTATTCCTCAGCTGTTGGAAGGAAGACTGGTATGGATTTTAAGGGGAACCCTGCGCCAAAATTTAAAAAAAAATGATGTGGGGGGTCCCCCCCGAAATCCAAACCAAGCTCTTCAGGTCTGGTATGGATTTTAAGGGGAACTCCGTGCCAAAATGTTTTTAAAAAATGATGTGGGGTATCCTCAAAGTCCATACCAGGCCCTTCAGGTCTGGTATGGATTTTAAGGGGAACCCTGCACCAAATAAAAAAAAAAAAGAAATGGTGTAGGGGTCCCCCAAAAATCCAAACCAAACAAGTCCTTTATTTTGTAAAATAGCTCTTCTTTCTTCCTCCATCTTCCCCTGCCCCGGTCCTTCTTCTGGTCTTCTGCTTCTTTTGGTCTTCTTCCTTCCTCTCTTTGTCTTCAATCTTCATCTTCTTCTTCCTTCTTCTTTCACCATCCCCGCTCCCGCAGCGGTGCCATATAGAGGCGTCTCCCAGAATGGGCAGTCTTCAGTTTGACATTTCTTTTATAAGAAGGGGTGGGGCCAGCCAGTGACGTAAATGGGTGACCCGCCCCTTCTGATGTCATTCGTTGTCAGAGGGGATGGGTCACCCATTTACGTCACCGGGTGGCCCCTTCTTATAAGAGGAATGTCAAACTGAAGACCACCCATTCTGTGAGACGCCTCTTGACGGCAAGGCTGTGACAGCGAGAGTGGGGGCAGTGAAAGAAGAAGGAAGAAGAAGATGAAGATTGAAGATGAAGGGAGGAAGGAAGAAGACCGAAAGAAGAAGCAGAAGAACAGAAGAAGGACCGGGGCAGGAGAAGATGGAGGAAGAAAGAAGAAGAGCTATTTTACACAATAAAAGACTTGTCAAAAACTGCCTCTTGTTTTTGTACCACTGTACTCCTTTTTTGGTGAATGGGTTCACATAGGGGGGGTTGGGATCTGGGGGCCTCCTTATTAAAGAGGGCTTCCAGATTCTTATAAGCCCCCCTCCCACATACCCCCACAACCACCAGCAAGGGTTGTGGGGATGAGGTCCTTCTCCCCATCAACATGGGGACAAAGTGCTTTGGCGGGGACCTCAAAGCTTCCACCCCATGTTGAGGGCATGTAGCCTGGTATGGTTCAGAGGGGGACGCTCACTCATCCCCACCCCCTCCTGCTATGCCAGGGCTGCATGCTCAGATAAGGATCTGGTTTGGATTTTGGGGGGGACCCCTACTCCATTTAAAAAAAAAATTGGCATGGGGTTCCCCTCAAAACCCATACCAGACCTGAAGGGCCTGGTATGGACTTTGGGGGGGACCCCCACGTCATTTTTTTTACATTTTGGCACAGGGTTCCCCTTAAAATCCATACCAGACCTGAAGGGCCTGGTACAGACTTTGGAGGGGACCCCTATGCATTTTTTTTATCTTGGGGCGGGGTTCCCCTTAAAATACATATCAGACCTGAAGGGTCTGTTACGGACTTTGGGGGGAACCCTACGCAATTTTTTTTTTTACATTTCGGAGCAGGTTTAGCCTTAAAATCCATACCAGACCCGAAGGGCCTGGTATGGACTGGGGGGTGGGGGGTGGGGAGGCAATGCAATGCTTTTTCAGTGATTTTATCTATATTGCCGGGAACAGGCAATACATTACAGCCTAGATAATAAATTACAATTTTCCTTTGGAAATGTAATTTTGCTCTGGTTATGTTCTACACATCACAGAGGTGCACCCTTTTACAGGCAGACTAAGGGGACCCCCCCAGGCACGATATTTAAAGGAATATTTATTTTTTATTGTTTCACTTTAAGCATTATTAAAATCACTGCTCCTGAAAAAATGATCGATCTAAAAACTTTTTTTTGCATTGATACATGTCCCCTATGGCAGGACCCGGGTACCCATGCACCTTTTAGGGCAATAACTTGCATATAAGCCTATAAAATGAGCACTTTTGATTTTTCATGTTTGAGTCCCATTAATTTTAACAGCGCTCTCAAGTTCTGGTGCGAACCGAACTGCGGGGTGTTCGGCTCATCCCTACAATTAACAATTGGCATTCCTAACAAAGGAAGGGTGTGCAGTACCAGGTACGATCCAACATAGGATGGATTGAGTATTCAGCTCATTACCTTTATATGCATATGGATAAAAGGAATAGAGAGGAGTGGGGATGAGAGGGAAGCAGGGGGAAGGGAAGGGGAAAGGAATGGAGAAGCAAGCTAGTGCTTAGTAGTATAAGGTTACATAACACAGTGAACAGTAATCTGTTGCGCATCTGTAGGATGTACTACAGCAAAAGTGTAGTTCATTTACAAAATAACATTTGTTACTAAATTACATACTGCTGCTGGATTATTTTTAAAAAAAAAAGTCACAGAGAACCCCAAAATTTAACAATGGGCATAGGGAGCTGGGCACTGCCATGAGGGACATGGATAGAGTTACTGGATAAACGACAGTCACCTCTAGGGCACAAAGAAAACAATTGTTTTTTATGTGCGCCATTCACACTGTAATGCAATCAGGAGGTGCGGTGTGGTGAGCTATGGGAAAATGTAGCACTTTACTGCAGCACACAGGAAGGCAACGCGTGTCACAGCACAGCAGCACAAGACACTGCTACTGTGTGAAGATATGAATGAAGTGTCATTTTGTACAATTCAAATAAAGTAAAATAAAAAATAAAGTAAAATAAAATAAAAATAAAGTAAACAGTGTACCCAAAGTGAGGGGTGTTCTCACTAAGGCAAGGCTAGACCCTGTAATAAGGTCTTAATATCTGGTAAGTGGCTAATCCTTATTCTTACGAGTGGAGCATAATTGGGTGGTCACCTGGAGCACAAGCAAAATAGGAATTGCAATTGTGAAGCACCATAGTCTAATATCACTATGTTATCTGGGACTTTGTCATACGTACAATTTTTATGGATTTTGCGTATTATTTTTGCATGACAGCAAGGATTTTATGAATTGAATTGTTATTTTTACCATTTAACCACTTGCCGACCGCCTACCGCATATTTACTGCGGCAAGTTGGCTCTACTACGCTAAATCAAGTACCTGTACGTTTGCTTCTGGGGCTGACGTGGTTAAACACAACTTAACCACTTGCCGACCAGCTGCCGTCGGCTCTATTGAGCAAATCGCCGTAGCTGTATGGCAGCGCTTTAAGAGACTGTAGCAGGCGCGTGCCTCTGAAGCAAATCCCCATTCTGACAGGGAGGTGGAGAGAGATATGCTGTTCCCAATGAATGGGAACAGCATTCTATCTCTACCCCCAGTCACTACACCCCCCCCACCCCACAGTTGGAAGCACCTCCCTAGGGAACACTTAACCCCTTGATCGCCCCCTAGTGTTAACACCTACTTAAAGCTCTGATCGCTGTATAAATGTCATTGTTCCCAAAATAGTGTCAAAAGTGTCCGATCTGTCCCCGCAATATCGCAGTCCTGATAAAAATCACTGATCACCGCCTTAATAATTACTAGAATAAAAAAAATAATAATAAAAATGCCATAAATCTATTCCCATACTTTGTAGACGCAATAACTTTTGCACAACCCAATCAATATACGCCTATTGCGATTTTTTTTTTTTACCACAAATATATAGAAGAATATATCTTTTTCAAAATTCTCACTCTTTGTTTATAGTGCAAAAAATAAAAACCGCAGAGGTGATTAAATACCACCAAAAGAAAGCTCTATTTGTGGGAAAAAAAGGATGTCAATTTTGTTTGGGTACAGCGCCGCAGGACCGCGCAATTGTCAGTTAAAGTGACGCAGTGCCGTATCGCAAAAAGTGCTCTGGTCAGGAAGGGGGTAAATTCTTCTGGGGCTGAAGTGGTTAAACACAGGGTATTTCCGCACTTGTGAACAAACCCTAATATATAATACATTGCATATAAATAAGTACACTTACCTATGTCCACACTGGATCCCTTTTCAGGCTGCATCTATGCAGCTTGTGCTCATGCTCGCATCTTGCCATTTGGAAAAGTCTGTCATCCTGTGCATGTGCGAGATGGAAACGCATAACATTATGCACCTCATCTTGTGCATGCACTGTACAGCATTGCACTCATCTGTTTATGTTATTATTATTATTATTATTTTTTTTTTAAAGGTCGTAGGGTTTTGGGGAGAAGGTTTTTTTTATTTATTACAGCAAATGAGTTTATTGCTGTACAACGCATGTGCAAGATAAAGCGTATGACGCAATGTGCTTCATCTTGCATATGCACAGTACCAGAATACTGCGAGATCTCATAGCTTGGGTCCAGGCTTCTATGCAGTGGGGGGCTACATCACTAGTGCCCTAAGGTGGACCAGGAAGTGGACACAAGAAAGGCATGTAAAGGAAAATAGAAGAACAGCATTTTTGGCTGCACATGATTGGATGATAGAAATCAGCAGATACAGTCAGGTCCGTAAATATTGGAGCATCGACACAATTCTAATCTTTTTGGCTCTATACACCACCACAATGGATTTGAAATGAAACAAACAAGATGTGCTTTAATTGCAGACTTTCAGCTTTAATTTGAGGGTATTTACATCCAAATCACTTGAACGATGTAGGAATTACAACAGTTTGTATATGTGCCTCCCACTTTTTAAGGGACCAAAAGTGATGGGACAGATTAACAATCATAAATCAAACTTTCACTCTTTAATGCTTGGTTGCAAATCCTTTGCAGTCAATTACAGCCTGAAGTCTGGAACGCATAGACATCACCAGACGCTGGGTTTCATCCCTGGTGATGCTCTGCCAGCCTCTACTGTAACTGTCTTCAGTTCCTGCTTGTTCTTGGGGCATTTTCCCTTCAGTTTTGTCTTCAGCAAGTGAAATGCATGCTTAATCGGATTCAGGTCAGGTGATTGACTTGGCCATTGCATAACATTCCACTTCTTTCCCTTAAAAAACTCTTTGGTTGTTTGGGTCATTGTCCATCTGCACTGTGAAGCGCCATCCAATGAGTTCTGAAGCATTTGGCTGAATATGAGCAGATAATATTGCCCGAAATACTTCAGAATTCATCCTGCTGCTTTTGTCAGCAGTCACATCATCAATAAATACAAGAGAACCAGTTCCATTGGCAGCCATACATGCCCACACCATGACACTACCACCACCATGCTTCACTGATGAGGTGGTATGCTTTGGATCATGAGCAGTTCCTTTCTTTCTCCATACTCTTCTCTTCCCATCACTCTGGTACAAGTTGATCTTGGTCTCATCTGTCCATAGGATGTTGTTCCAGAACTGTGAAGGCTTTTTTAGATGTTGTTTGGCATCTAATCTGGCCTTCCTGTTTTTGAGGCTCACCAATGGTTTACATCTTGTGGTGAACCCTCTGTATTCACTCTGGTGAAGTCTTCTCCTACACCTACCTCCTGGAGAGTGTTCTTGATCTGGCCAACTGTTGTGAAGGGTGTTTTCTTCACCAGGGAAAGAATTCTTCGGTCATCCACCACAGTTGTTTTCCGTGGTCTTCCGGGTCCTTTGGTGTTGCTGAGCTCACCAGTGCATTCATTCTTTTTAAGGATGTTCCAAACAGTTGATTTGGCCACACCTAATACTTTTGCAATCTCTCTGATGGGTTTGTTTTGTTTTTTCAGCCTAATGATGGCTTGCTTCACTAATAGTGACAGCTCTTTGGATCTCATATTGAGAGTAGAGTTGATCAAACCTCTGGAAGTTTGGGTTCTGCAGGTTCGGCTGAACTTCGGAACAAAGTCCAGGTTTGGGTCCGGACTTGACCCGAACTTTGACTCGGACCCCGAACCCCATTGAAATCAATGGGGACCTGAACTTTTAGGCACAAAAATGGCTGTAACAAAGTCGTGGAAAGTCCTAGAGGTCTGCAAAAGGAAGGAAAATGGGGGTAATGGTCGGACAAGTGTCCTACAAAGAAATGGGGATAGGGAAATAACTTAAAATAAATTTTAAGCTAAAATCACATAAAAAAATCAAAAATGGAGGTATATGTGGAGTTGGAGGTTGAGGAGGTGGTGAAAGTGGCGGTGGAGGAGGAGGTTTTTTTATTTTTGGAATTTTTTGGGTTTTTTTTAAACCAGCAATGTAGATGCACTTTTTAATTTTGTGCAAGAAACAATAATCTGTCCTTTAAGCAACAGTAGGAACCTCTCCCTATAGAACTAGGAGATGATTTTAGATTCTAAAATCATCTCCAAGTTGTACAGGGAAAGCCTCCAACTATTGCTTTAAGGGAAAGATTATTGTTCTAAAATCATCTCCAAAGTGTGTGGGAAAAGCCTGTTTCAGCCGCATAGAGTCATACTAGTGTTCTAAAATCATATTCAAAGTGTGTGGGAAAAGCCTGTTTCAGCGCATAGAGCCATACTAGTGTTCTAAAATCATCTTAAAAGTGTGTGGGAAAAGCCTGTTTCAGCGCATAGAGCCATATTAGTGTTCTAAAATCATGTTCAAAGTGTGTGGGAAAAGCCTGTTTCAGCGCATAGAGCCATATTAGTGGTCTAAAATCATCTTCAAAGTGTGTGGGAAAAGCCTGTTTCAGCCGCATAGAGCCATATTAGTGTTCTAAAATCATCTTCAAAGTGTGTGGGAAAAGCCTGTTTCAGCCACATAGAGCCATATTAGTGTTCTAAAATCATCTTCACAGTGTGTGGGAAAAGCCAGTTTCATCGGCATAGAGCCATAATAGTGTTCTAAAATCATCTTCAAAGTGTGTGGAAAAAGCCTGTTTCAGCCGCATAGAGCCATATTAGTGTTCTAAAATCATCTTCACAGTGTGTGGGAAAAGCCTGTTTCAGCCGCATAGAGCCATATTTCCGAAAAGGGTGTGTGACACTTCTACTAAAATCTTGTG
>BLSH010338011.1:1009891-1056472 GCA_018402905.1 Glandirana rugosa | reverse complement strand
GAGGGTGAAAAATTCCCTGGTTTTCATTACCCCGTTAACCGACGAGTCGACAAGGTACCGGTCCACACACAATAAGGGAGTAATAGGGTAAATGTTCCTCGTCTATTTTCCAGGTGTCAAGTAAGGTTCACACGATAAACGTAAACCTTAGACAACGACAGTTGAGAGTTAATCTCAACTCGCTTGGGCTTGACATTTCAAGCCCAGGCATGGCTTGAAAACCCACAGGCCCTGGGCCTGGACTTGGGCCTGAAAAATTTTTTTTTCAGGGCCAAGCCCAGGCCCCAAGACCATAAAATAAGGTGCACAACTTTTCGACGGTTCCCGTCGGTTAGTTCACAAAAGTAGGCATGGCTGTGATGGCTTCTAGGGAAAACCAGTGAAACACTTGATTGGCTGCCCTTGGCAGCTTTTCAACACGTGGAATAAAATACCAGAACCCCGGACCCGAACCGGGACTTTTTTTTTAAAAAGTCCGGGTTCAGGTCCGGGTCCCGGACACCCAAAAGTTCGGTACGGACCCGAACTTTACAGTTCGGGTTCGCTCAACTCTAATTGAGAGTTGACAGCAACAGATTCCAAATGCAAATAGCACACTTGGAATGAACTGTGGACCTTTTATCTGCTCCTTGTAAATGGGATAATGAGGGAATAACACACACCTGGCCATGGAACAGCTGAGCAGCCAATTGCCCCATTACTTTTGGTCCCTTAAAAAGTGGGAGGCACATATACAAACTGTTGTAATTCCTACACCGTTCACCTCATTTGAATGAAAATACCCTCAAATTAAAGCTGAAAATCTGCAGTTAAAGCACATCTTGTTTGTTTCATTTCAAATCCATTGTGGTGGTGTATAGAGCCAAAAAGATTAGAATTGTGTCGATGTCCCAATATTTAAGGACCTGACTGTATTTACCACTTTAACTAAGTTTTGGGAAAATGAAAGCAACTGCACTTGAAAAGTGCACAGTCCATTTACCTGTAGTAAATCAATAATGTGTACTGACTGCTGCAGCTGCAGTCTTGAATAGAGGTAGCCAGGGTGACAACACTGATTGGTCCTGGGCACTGTGCCAGTGTTGCCAAGTTATGCAAGAAATTACATGCAGGAAGGGGTTCTTGCAGAATGAACAGGTATGTTATCCTATGCACAGCACATATATACTGTATAGAAATCCAAGGACACATTTTTGACTTTTGTTTTTTGTTAATGCATATGTAGCCATGTGCTCCCTTGAGAGTGGCTGGTAGTAGTGGTCCACCTTATAGCTGCCCTCAATTACACCATATTTCACACATCCTCTTGTATTTGTTGTTTTATTTAGGGGAAAAAACTTGGATGGGGATAAGGGATGACTGTTTGATGCCAAGAGAATTATAGTACACAAAGTCTATATACACTCCTGTATATGCCCACTTCACTGCAGACTGTCCCTCTGCAGAACTCTTGCTCCTCACAACTCTCCAGCACTCAACTTGCTGACCGTTTCTCCTACAGTTCTCTCTCCAGCGCTGAACTTAGGAAATCATCACTCCATTACTTTTCTCCAGCACTGCACTTAGTTTGCAGTTTGAAAGGAAATTTATCAAGCTTCTCTGTTCCTTTCTCTTCACTGGGGCTAGCACATGGCGAGGCCTACTCTCAGCAAAACCTCCGGAACACCCATTACAGGCCAGGGATCACAGGCCCCTGAATGTGTAGCAAAACATACTTGAGTGCTAGCTGGGCCTTTGATGGACTACAACTCCCAGCCCATCCTTCTTCCAGGTCCCACCAACCTGCTTTTCCTCAGTGACTCTCCTTTCCCTGAACTGGCTCCCACGGCTCCCGCAGACTATCCACTATTCCTCTCCCAGCCTGCTCCAGCACTCTCTCTTGCAGTTCCCAGGGACCGTCACTCACCAAACCGGTGGATCACTTTAAAGTCTCTCACTGTGTAGCACCTCTGTTCTCCTGTTCCCTGTGTGACTCCAGGAATCATCACCTTCCTGGCTGCACCCGAATCTCCAGGCCCCAAGGTCACCCTCACCAGACTGGGGTGACCTCCTGGGTAGGGGCCTCCATGGCGCCTCTGCTACATCTCCAGACTTCCACCCGACACTTCTCTCCCAGATTGGGCTGACTCAAGAGTATTTAAGGAGGCCTGCCCTGTGCCAATCCTGCTTGGAGATTGGGCAGGGCTCCCTAGAATACTCCAGATGGCTCTGCCTATCTCCCAGCTCTCTGCCCAGAAACCCTCCCCAGGTTTCTAGAAAGAAGTGGGAGGTACTGGTGACCTCATCTGTCAAGTCTACTCAATCCTCCCTGAGCCTTTCCTCCCAGCCCAGATCAAAACATTCAGGCCTGCTCTTACACTCGGGCCTGACTAAATTTTACCTCACCTAGCAAACCCTGCTAGAAAAACGCACCTATACTATGGGAGCGTTACATATACACTTTAAAGGATAATTTCACCTTTTTATAGCATTTTACATGTTACACCCCTATTCCGGGTGTAACATGTAACATGTTACTGCTGCAGCTGCCCTCTGATGATTGCGGGTGCAATGCTTTGCAGGGTCCCAATAAGAAAATAATAAATGCACATTTTTTACTTGCAAAAAGATTTGCATTTATTTATTTATTTTAAATAAGGTGAACTTATACTTTAATCAAAAATAAACACATTGTTCTGGATAACTGTCAAGTGTCTGATTTATAAAAGTGTATTTCAGAAGAAGCATCTGTATTACCTAAGAACAATCAGGCAGATTTAAAGCTGATGTCCAGGCAGAAAGAAAAGACACAACAGAGCTCTGTATTCATCATCCTTAAATCTGTTGCTATGGCTGCAACAGATTCTCAAAAAATGACCTCCAATTTGCAGATAAGCAAAACTGGTGGCAATTATGTCCAGCTCTAAGTTTGCTTACAGAGAGAGATGCCAGTACTCAGAGTAGGGCTTTTAGTTTGTACTGGGAAATTGTCATGAATGTGACAGCTTCCTGTACAGGGCTTTTGGTTGCTCGTAGGGATGGGCCCGTGTTTCGAGTTGACAGTAAATTCGACTCGAACATCGGGCGTTCATCAAATTTAGAACATTATGGGGTGTTCACAGCGACTTCGCTGCCGTGGAGCGCCCCATAATGCATTGCGCGGAAGGCGCGCACAGCTCCTCCCTGTTGGGAAGGCTCCCGCCGTCTGCACACATTTTGCTCTGACAGTTTATTTATATGGCAAGGCGGGGTCACCCAGCAACATAAGCTAGCGACCCCGCCCCTTCTGACATATGACATCAGAGGGGACGGGTCACACGCGTACGTTACCGGGTGGCTCCGCCCTGCCATATAAATAAATTATCAAAGCAAAAAGCAGTCAGTCGGCGGGAGCCCTCCCATGGAGGAGGAGCTGTTGCAGCTTTTTTTTTTCTTCGGGTCCGTCATGCGCCATGATTGACTATGGATTACAATGGGGGACACTTATTTTTTTTTTCTTTTTTAATAAAAGACTTGTCCCTAATTGTCTACTGTGGTTTTTTCTTTTTTGACACTTTTTGGTGAATTAGTAGGAGTACTACGGCTCCTTTCTGCGCCTCCTCCTCCTCGGTGGCTGCCTCCTCCCCCAATACGACCGCTTCTCCTCTCGGCCAATCGGGTCTTTCTGCCTGGCAGAAAAATCAGGAAGACGATAACGAATATTAATTTGCTATTGTCACACAACTGGGTGGGCTCAGGGCGCAGTGCTCTGCGCCCCAAGCTCACCCTTTTTTGAAGCCAATTAGAGCCTCAGGCTCTAATCATGTGCTTCAAAAATAACCCCTATTGAAATCCATGCACCCGCCGCCCTTTATGAACGGGCCACCACTGATTCCCACCCTGACGTTTGCCCCTGAAATGTGTTGGCTCATATGTTTAATTTACGTTTGGCTTAAAACCCCTTTTTTTGACTCTAAAATTCTAGCGCGAAGCTTCAAATTTTTAGGCTCTAAACATTGAAAAAGTGGAAAAATGATTGATCTACTGGCAGGTTTAACGGGTAATATAAATGTTAAAGGTATGTGTGAGACTCAGAAAAAAGAAAAATGGGTGTGCTAGTGCAGATAACAGTCTACATCATATATATCATCTTTTATTTTGCCCATAGCTCCCCTTTAATAAAAAAAGGTCAATTTATTAATGTGTGCATTCTAAAGATATTGACATGGAAAATGACCAAGAACCATTGTAGTATCCCTTTAAATCATTTTTTTGCCGTGTCTTTCAAAGTTGTTGTTACATGGCCTGGATTGAACTTTTTTTTTCTACACTTCAAAGAACAAGAATGCAATCCATGCCTGAGATTTAGATTTATCTGTATTCTTTGGGGAAAACATGCTTCTACCTTCTATCTAATTAGGTTTTAATCACAGCTTGTCAAGCAGATGTATGAAACTATGGCAAATCCTTTTTCATAAGGATGAGAGTGATCGGAATTTAACATAAATTTCTTACAGTACATTTCCTAAGGCTATGGTGTTAAAGCTCAACCCCAGCCCCAATTTGTGTTTCTTTTATGTTTGGAATAGGTGAAAGGTTTCTATTATTGTCGGTGACTTTTTTAACTGTGACGACATACAAGAAAGGAGATTTTATTGCTGCCTCTGTCTCTATTGGAGAGATTTTATCTCACTTTCTATCCCTCTGTTCCCCTGTCACTGAGACAGGAAGTGACATGAAATTTCTCATTAGGGGTGCAAACAGCATTAAAAATGTCCACTTTCCCTCTGATACCAAAGCATCTGGAGCTATGTAGAGTTCTCTGCCACTATGTTATCATTTATGATTCAGTACTGATTGGGGATACACCACCTTTCTCCATTTTGCAGACTTCTTACTCATTTTTTTCTTCTTCTTTTTTTTTTGGGCTTTTTGATTTCGTCTTTTTGGATTTTTTGCCTATATTTTTTACAGAGGCATTTTTTTACAGTACATTTATTGAGTGGGGTGGTGTTGGTTATTGGTGTTATTAATTTTCATATTTTTTTATTATAATATCAACATCTATTATATGTGTTTTTTTTTGTGAATATTAGTCCCCTTATTATTTACATTGTTTGCAGTCATTGCCATCCAGTTCTCTATTTGAGTTTTCTCATGGATAGTGATGAGGATTATTATAATTATTATTATTCAGGATTTAAATTGCATCAACAGTTTACACTGCACTTTACAAAATAAAGGGAGACCATAAAGTTAGAATACAATTCAATATAAGAGGGGTTAGAGGACCCTGCTTGGGAGAGCTGACAATCTCAAAAAGGGAGAGTGAAGTGATTACATTATATAGGGACCGGTGTATTTATATTCTTTTTGTATGCTTTTAAATGTTTTTAATTTGTGCTTTATGTTTGGGGGGTGTTGTGCAATTGTACAGTGTCATGTCATTTATAAAAAATGTTTTTCTTTACAATTTTGTTCGATCCGGACATCTGTTTTGAGGGAATGTTTGTGCATTTGTATTCATTTTGGTTCCCCTTGTCTGCACACTTGGCGGTGCTTATATTTTAAAAAATATTTTAGAATTAAAAAGTTGACAGAGGTGTAGTGCCCACTTGACCTCCAGAGGCGTGGTGGTGACCCCCAGAGACAGGGAGGGCTGACATTTCACCTTCAGGGTGCAGGTTGCTAGGCATGGTGGGTAGTGTACAAGGTAGAAAAGATGGGCGCCAGTCACTTTTATGCTTGAACAAAAGGAGTCTATTACTCAGAACAGCAAACAATTCAGGGAGAGAGGGGTAGGGCACAGGACACCCTTAGTCAAATAAAGCAGTAGACCAGCAAACTCCTTAGACAAAAATGTAGAAAGGTAGACAGCAGTACAGAGAATGAGCCTTGTTGATGTCAGAAGTCATAGGAGAATGGGCAGACTGGTTTGTGATGACAGAAAGGTAACAGAAACTCAAATAACCACTCCTTACAACCAAGGTGTGCAGAATATCATCTCTGAACCTATAACACATCAAACCTTGAAGCAGATGGGCTTCCTGTCAGCTAAGAACAGGAAACTGAGGCTACAATTTTCACAGGCTCCCCAAAATTGGACAAAAGATTGGAAAAACGTTGCCTGGTCTGATGAGTCTCTATTTCAGCTGCGATATTCAGATGGTAGGGTCAGAATTTGGAGTAAACAACATAAAAGCATGGATCCATCCTGCCTTGTATCAACGGTTCAGGCTGGTGGTGGTAGTGTAATGGTGTGGGGGATATTTTCTTGGCACACTTTGGGCCCCTTAGTACTAATTGAGCATTGTTTAAACACCAGGGCCTACCTTGCTGACCATGTCCATCCCTTTATGACTACAGTACACCCATCTTCTGATGGCTCCTTCCAGCAGGATAATGCACCATGTCACAAAGCTCAAATCATCTCATCACTGGTTTCCTGAACATGACAATGAGGTCACTGTACTCCAATGGCCTCCACAGTCACCAGATCTCATCCAATAGAGCACCTTTGGGATGTGGTGGAATGGAGATTTGCATCATGGATGTTCAGGGGGCAAAACTGCAGCAACTGCATAATTATATCATGTCAATATGGGCCAAAATCTCTGAGGAATGTTTCCAACACCTTGATGAATCTATGCCACGAAGAATGAAGGTAGTTCTGAAGGCAAAAGGGGGTCCAACCAGGTACTAGCAAGGTGTACCTAAAAAAGAGGCCGGTGAGTGTATATCGATCAATATGGAAAGATTACTTTGATGCATATGGTTGTGCTATTTTGCGACTATGAATACAGATTAGGGGTTGTTTTATATCAATTTTGTACTACCAATATATGCACACCAGCCGCATTTTATTTTAACTGGGAACATTTGTGTATGGCAGTAAATAAAAAATAGTTTTTATGAGAAAATTTTGTTCTGGTACCAATAAAGCCGATTATCGGAGTGGCCAATTATCGTGGGCCGATATTCACATTTTTCAAATTATCGGTATCGGTCAGAAACGTACCGATATTGCAGTCTCTGCCAATCTCTGTCAGTGGTGCGGGGGGCAGCAGAGAGATGACGTCATCTCTCACTGCCCTACTCGCATCACTGCTGTTTCCGCCCCTACAGTAGCACCCTGAAGGCTGCTCTTGAACTGCAGCCGTGGACAAGCAGAGAGATAGTTACGTCATTTCTCACTGCCCGGCCGCATGTGAAAGTTTCCCACGCGGACGCTGCTGGGGAGAGGTTGCCAGAAGTAGTATAAGTAGTGACAAGCTGCATATGGCTGGCAGGTGATGGTGGCAAGTGACACGCTGCATCTGATGGCAAGTGACAAGCTGCATATGGGTAGCAGGTGAAGGTGGCAAGTGACACGCTGCATCTGGGTGACAAGTGACACGCTGCATCTGGGTTGCAGGTGATGGTGGCAAGTGACATGCTGCATCTGGTGGCAAGTGACAAGCTGCATATGGGTAGCAGGTGATGGTGGCAAGTGACATGCTGCATCTGTGTGGCAGGTGACGGTGGCTAGTGACATGCTGCATCTGGTGGCAGGTGATGGTGGCAAGTGACACGCTGCATCTGGCGGCAGGTGGCAGTGGCAAGTGACATGCTGCATCTGGTGGCAAGTGACAAGCTGCATATAGGTAGCAGGTGATGGTGGCATGTGACACACTGCATCTGGGTGGCAGGTGACGATGGCTAGTGACACGTTGCATCTGGTGGCAGGTGACAGCGGCAAGTGACATGCTGCATCTGGTGGCAAGTGACAAGCTGCATATGGGTAGCAGGTGATGGTGGAAAGTGACACGCTGCATCTGGGTGGCAGGTGACGGTGGCAAGTGACACGCTGCATCTGGTGGCAGGTGACGTGGCATGTGACACGCTGCATCTGGGTGGCAGGTGACGGTGGCAAGTGTCACGCTGCATCTGGGGGCAGGTGACGTGGCATGTGACATGCTGCATCTGGTGGCAAGTGACAAGCTGCATATGGGTAGCAGGTGATGGTGGCAAGTGACACGCTGCATCTGGTGGCAGGTGATAGTGGCAAGTGACACGCTGCATCTGGTGGCAGGTGATGGTGGCAAGTGACACGCTGCATCTGGTGGCAGGTGGCAGTGGTAAGTGACATGCTGCATCTGGTGGCAAGTGACAAGCTGCATCTGGGGCACGTGACGGTGATGTACAGAATATCGGCACCTGATATTGTCCTGAAAGGTGGCTGAAAAATTGGTATCGACCCCTACTAAAAGATTCCTCCGTTCACACTAACAGTGCAAATTGGAATATCTCCCGCTGCTTCTACTGTATTCCCAGATACTCAAACAGTGCCTGCAGGTGATTGGATGTAGATGCTGTTAAGCTGACAATTTTCCACCCGACTCCTTTGACAAAAGTCAATTGGAAAATCTGCTTTTGTCAATCTGGGTATTGCCGACATGGCCACCCATGGAGTAAATTTTGTCAAGAATGGGCCAAAGTTGGATGCGTGTGCAGACAGCTTTAGAGTAAGATAGAATTGATCTGTTCTCAGCAGCATGTTATCCTGGGCATTTTATGTTTAGCTCCTCTGCAGATCTTATATGTAAAAACAGTATAGGTAATTCTATAGAAAGTGATTTTTGATCCTCCAAGGCTCCTGAACGATCCCTGGTCTCTCCTGGCATTAAGCTAATGCTCTTTTCAGATAGAGCCAAACATTAATGTAATATGTTCTTCTTGGCAACATCTCTACAACACTGGAGATGATTTTTCCATTATGGCACTAAGTATGTTGCAGGTTGTGTGACCAGAAAATATGTGAATGCTATCAATGAAAGCTTTCTAAGGATGTTGCTAGGATACATGACGTCCATGTTGAATTCATGGGTCTCTCATCACAAGCAGCATATTAGAATATGGGAAATTGATCTTTAAATGTCATATTTTCTGTACCACTGCACAAAAGTACTTCTACTATTCTAGAATATAAAACACTTGAATAGAACAACCGTGGAACCTGACTTCATTCTAAAAGATCATTATCCAGCAGTATGCTACCTTTGTGTTCCTTAAAGGCTGTATGACACTCTAGGGTCAGAAGAGAGATGAGCAGCGGAGAACAATAAAGAAATGTGGGGCAAAATGTTAACACAGACTGGGGAATTCAGTAAAGTAATAACTTTTCTGGCGGTAGGTCCCTTTAGAATTACCTGCACCTAATTTTGCATGTATTTGAACACATTACTGACAGAGGTGAGACATTTAGGTAGCTCTCACTACCACCACTTTAAGAGCCTGTCGCTCTGACGGATTCTTAACCACTTCAGCTCCAGAAGATTTTACCCCCTTCATGACCAGGCCATTTTTTGCTATGTGGTACTACACTACTTTAAATAAAGACTGCGTGGTCATGCAACGCTGCAAATTTTATATTATTTATTTCACACAAACAGAGCTTTCTCTTGGTGGTATTTGATCACCACTGAGTTTTTTATTTTTTGCGATATAAACAAAAAAGACAGAAGATTTTTTAATAAATCAACATTTTTTACTATTTGCTATAAAACATTGACAATAAAAAATGTTTAAAAAAATCTAATTTTTAAATTTAGGTCAAAATGTATTCTGCCACATGTTTTTGATAAAAAATAAGTATATATTGAATGACTTGTGTGAAAGTTTTATAGTGCTTACAAGCTATGGTATATTTACTGGAATTTGAATTTTTATACTACCAATGACAGCGATCAATGACTTATGGGAAACAAAAAAGGTTCCGTGCTATGGACCAAGAAATCTTATATAGCTGCTGCCTCCACAAGTACCAACCCCCCTAAAAGACGGTGGGTGGAGGATGATAGGAGTAATGAAATATATGCTGTTAAAATGCATATAGGTCTCCAAGGGTAAGTACCTATATGTGGTACTAAGTGCAAGCGCCAATGCATTTTTTTCTCTTAATATGTACCTATTGTTAGGCTTGTGCAATTCATTTCGTTCCGAATTTCGTTTTTACCGAATTTTGCAAAATTCGGCAATTCGGACGAATTCCGAATTTTCAATTTCCGAATCGCGGTAATTCGACAATTGCGGTAATTGCAGTAATTCGGAAATCTGAAATTCAGAAATTCGGAAATCCGAAAATTCAAAAATAACTTACAATATTTGAAATAATAACTAACTAATAACTATTAAATTATAGGTATTGGAATTTCCTTGAAAGTTTGGCTGTTAGTGGACTTAAATATGAAATGTATCACTAATAGCCATACTTTCTAGAAAATTCCAATACCTATAATTTAATAGTTATTTATTATTATTTTAAATGTTCTTTCTTATTTCCGAATTTTGGAAATTCAGAAATAAGGAAGAACATTTGAAATAATAAGTTATTAATTTATTATTTTAACTTATTATAAATTATAATAAGCTATTATTATTTCAAATTTTCTGACTTATTTCCGAAATTCGGAAATAAGGAAGAACATTTGAAATAATGTTATTAATTTATTATTTTAACTTATTATAAATTATAGCAAGCTATTATTATTTCATATATTCTTCCTTATTTCCAACTTTTGCAGTGTGTGACTGTATATATGCATACTGTATGTATGTATGTGTGTGTAGACTGGGTATGTATATACAGTATACATACAATATACATACAATATACACACAGTATATGCACACCCAGTATACACACACACATACATACAGTATGCATATATACAGTCACACACTGCAAAAGTTGGAAATAAGGAAGCACATTTGAAATAATAATAGCTCAATAAGTGCAATGCACTTGCAACTGCTTGTGTGTCAGGGACACTACTTTAATTGTGTTCTGTTAGTTCAGTTGGCAACATTTTGGCATATTTAAATACTGCTTTTACGTTGCAGTTAGACAAATTACATTTTTTTTTGTGCAAAATATTACATTTGCACAAAATTAAAAAGTGTGTCTACATTGCTGGTTTAAAAAAAAAAATCGAAATACTACATTTGCGGCCAGCGGTGTATTTCTTGCACAAAAATAAAGAATGCGTCTACATTGCTGGTTTAAAAAAAATATATTCTAAATACTACATTTGCGGCCAGCGGTGCATTTCTTGCACAAAAATAAAAAGTGCATCTACATTGCTGGTGTAAAAAAAAAAATCGAAATACTACATTTGCGGCCAGCGGTGTATTTCTTGCACAAAAATAAAAAGTGTGTCTACATTGCTGGTTTAAAAAAAAAATTTTATAAATACTACATTTGCGGCCAGCGGTACATTTCTTGCACAAAAATAAAAAGTGCATCTTCATTGCTGGTTTAAAAAAAAAATTCTAAATACTACATTTGCGGCCAGCGGTGCAGTTCTTGCACAAAAATAAAGAGTGCGTCTACATTGCTGGTTTTAAAAAAAAAATATTCTAAATACTACATTTGCGGCCAGCGGTGCATTTCTTCCACAAAAATAAAAAGTGCGTCGACATTGCTGGTTTAAAAAAAATAAAAAATTCTAAATACTACATTTGCGGCCAGCGGTGCATTTCTTGCACAAAATTAAAAAAAAAGAATAATAAATAGTGCTACATAGTACATTTGCACTTTGCTGTCCATTTCTTGCACAAAATTAAAAAGTGCGTCTACATTGCCAGTTTAAAAAATAAAATAAATTTGTGCTAAATAGTACATTTGCGTCCAGAATGAGGAGCGCGTCAAATAAGGGACGTGGTGGTGGTCGTGGTGCTGCTGGTGCTGCTGGTGTTGGTGGTGTTGGTGAACCTCCTGTTGCAAGGAGAGGACATGGTCGATTTGTGCCAGCTACACGCACAAGTGAAACACCTTTCTCAGGTACGAGTAGCCAACAGAACCTTCAACGTTATATGGTAGGCCAGAACAAGTACAGGCGATAGTAGATTGGGTGGCTGACAATGCCTCCAGTTCTTTCACATTGTCTCCCACCCGGTCCCTTGCTGAAAGCTCAGAGTTGGCACCTGAACCCCATGGCCATCTGTCTTTCACCTCAGCCCCTTGTAAATCAGCCAAGCAGTCTGAGCCCCAAGTCATGCAGCAGTCTCTTATGCTTTTTAATGACTCTGCTGGTGTGCATTCCGTGGACCATCCACATAGCGCTGCCCCAGAAGTGGAAGACATTGAGTGCACCATGCCCAACCACTTCTGTTTCAGGATGAGGACATGGAAACACCACAGCAGCACGTCTCTGATGATGACAAAACACAGGTGCCAACTGCTGTGGCTTTCTACAGTGTGCAGACTGACAAGGAGGGCAGTGGTGAAGAGTGGGTGGAAGATGATGTGGAGGATGATGAGGTCCTAGACCCCACATGGAATGAAGGTCATGCGAGTGACATGTGCAGTTTGGAGGAAGAGGTGGTGGTCACACAGAGGCACCAGCACAGCAAAAGAGGAAGCAGGTTGCAAAAGCAGAGCGACCGTGCCCTAGACAGTATGCCTGCTACTACCCACCGCACCCAGAGACCTAGCACACCAAAGGCAGCTCTAAGGCGTTCTCCGGCGTGGCAGTTCTTCAGACAATGTGCTGACTACAAGACACAAGTGGTTTGCACACTGTGCAATGAGATGCTGAAGCGAGGCACAAATGTTCTAAACCTGAGCACAACCTCCATGACCAGGCATCTAAATGCAAAGCACTTGCTGCAGTGGAATAAGTACCTCAAAATCCAAGAAAGGTCTCGGCCTCCTCCCGCTTCCTCTTCTGCTGCTGCCTCGGCCTCTTCCTCCACCTCTACAGTGCCAGTGTCACCTGCCTCCCAGCAAACAGACGATGTGACACCAATGCCACCATGTCCACCACCGTCCCCAATCATTTCCATGCAGTCCCATGGAAGCTTACAGCTGTCCATCTCCCAAACACTGGAGAGAAAGAGGAAGTACCCCCCTACCCACTCGCGATCCCTGGCCCTGAATGCCAGCATTTCAAAATTCCTGGCCTTTGAAATGCTGTCATTCTGTCTGATGGACACGGACAGTTTTAAAAACCTGATGGCAGTGGCTGTCCCACAGTACGTGGTTCCCAGCCGCCACTACTTTTTCCAGGCGAGCCATCCCTTCCCTGCACAAACAAGTCGGGCACAAGATCAAGTGTGCACTGTGCAACGCCATCTGTGGCAAGGTCTACATAACCACTGATAGGTGGAACAGTAAGCATGGGCAGGGACGCTATATCTCGCTAATTGCACACTGGGCAAATGTAGTGGCGGGTGGGCCTGAGGTGGATAGCAGTTTGGCGCATGTCCTTCCGCCACCGAGGATTGCAGTGCATTTCTCTTTGCCTCCTGTTGCCTCCTCCTCCTACTGCGCTTCCTCCTCTTCTACCACCTCCTCATCCGGTCAGCGTAACACCTTCACCACCAACTTCAGCACATCCAGGGGGAAACGGCAGCAGGCTGTTTTAAAACTGATATGTTTGGGGGATAAACCCCACACTGCGCAGGAGCTGTGGGCTGGCATTGAACAACAGACTGATGAGTGGTTGTTGCCACTGAGCCTCAAGCCCGGCCCGGTGGTGTGAGATAATGGGCGAAATCTCGTAGCAGCTCTGGGCCTAGCCGGTTTGATGCACATCCATTGCCTGGCGCATGCGCTGAATTTGGTGGTGCAGAAATTTCTAAAAAACTACCCGGGTATGTCAGAGCTGCTGCAGAAAGTGCGGGTTGTCTGTGCGTGCTTTCGGCGTTCTCACCCTGCTGCTGCTCGCCTGTCTGCGCTGCAGCGGGACTTCGGCCTTCCTGCTCACCGCCTCCTATGCGACGTCCCCAAAAGGTGGTACTCCACCTTGCACATGTTAGAGAGACTTTGCGAGCAGCAGCAGGCAATAGTGGAGTTTCAGCTGCAGCACGCACGGGTCAGTCGCTCTGCGGAACAGCACCACTTCACCACCAACGAGTGGGCCTCCATGCGAGACCTGTGTACCATATTGCGGTGTTTCGAGTACTCCACCAACATGGCCAGTGCCGATGACACTGTTCTCAGTGTTACTATCCCACTTCTATGTCTCCTTGAAAAAACACTTTGGGCGATGATGAAAGAGGATGTGGCACAGGAGGAAGAGGAGGAGGAAGAGGGGTCATTTCCACTTTTATCAGGCCAGTCATTCACAAGTGGCTCCGAAGGTGGGTTCCTGCACCAGCATAGGCCAGGTAAAAAATTTTCAAGCCAGGGCGCAGTTCTGGAGGATGAGGATGATGAGGAGGAGGAGAAACCATGTTCACAGCAGGGTGGCACCCAACGCAGCTCATGGGCATCACTGGAGCGTGGCTGGGGGGATACGGAGGACACAGATGATACACCTCCCACAGAGGACAGCTTGTCTTTGTCTCTGGGCAGCATGGCACACATGAGCGACTACATGCTGCAGTGCCTGCGCAACGACAGCCGAGTTGACCACATTGTAACTAGTGCTGATTACTGGGTGGCCACCCTGCTGGATCCCCATTACAAGGACAACGTGCCATCCTTAATTCCCTCACTGGAGCGTGATCAGAAGATGCGCGACTACAAGCGCACGCTGGTAGATGCGCTGCTGACAGCATTCCCAAATGACACCGGGGGCTCAGTGGAAGCACAAGGCGAAGGCAGAGGAGGAGGAAGAGGTCGCCAACACAGCTGTGGCACCGCCAGCACCTCAGAAGGCAGGGTTAGCATGGCCGAAATGTGGAAAAGCTTTGTCAGCAGCATGCCACAACAAACAGCACCACCAGCTGATAGGCAACGTCTTAGCAGGAGGCAGCATTTCAGCAACATGGTGGAACAGTATGTGCGCACACGCCTACACGTACTGACTGATGGGTCTGCCCCATTCAACTTCTGGGTCTCCAAATTGGGGACATGGCCTGAGCTTGCCCTTTATGCCTTGGAGGTGCTGGCCTGCCCTGCAGCCAGTGTATTGTCTGAACGTGTGTTTAGTACGGCAGGGGGCGTTATCACAGACAAGCGCCTGTCCACAGCCAACGTGGACAAGCTGACGTTTATTAAAATGAACCAGGCATGGATCCCACAAGACTTGTCTGTACCTTTTGCAGAATAGACATTCATACCGGCCTCACACACCATTGGTATACTTAAGTGAACTTATTTTTTTTTTCTTTTATAGAACATAAGTCTTTATTGGAATTTGTAACAGGAGAAACATGAAAAATAAACCATGGTATATTTTAAATGGAAAAAGTGAACCCGTGCTAGAACATCTCTGGGTTTGTCTGCAGACAGTGATCTTTTTTTTTTAATATATCTCAATATTTTGGGGGCTACCCCAATTAGAAAAAAAAAACAAACAAACAAAAAACAGTGTTGGCTACCTCCTCCTCCTCCACCGCCACTTCCACCTACACCGCCACGGTCACCGCCTCCTCAACATCCTACTCCACATCCACATCCACCTCCTCCTCCATTTTTTATTTTTTTATGTTACATTTGTTTGCAGGGCACTTGTCCTACTCTTACCCCATTTTGCTTCCTTTTGCAGCACTCTAGCCCATTCCAGGACTTTTTTAGAGCCATTTTAGTGCCCAAAAGTTTGGGTCACCATTGACTTCAATGGGGTTCGGGGTCAAGTTCTGGTCAAGTTTGGGGCCGAACTCGAACTTTTTCGCGAAGTTCGGCTGAAGCCGCCGAGCCCAAACATTCAGGTGTCCGCTGAAATTCAGAAATTTGGAAATAAGAAAGCACGTTTGAAATAATAATAGCTTATTATAATTTATAAGAAGTTAAAATAATAAATGAATAACTTATTATTTCAAATGTTCTTCCTTATTTCCAAATTTCCGAAATCCGGAAATAAGAAAGATTAATAAGTAGTTGTACTGGGTCTTGCGCTGCCTTATCAATTTCACTCTACACGTAGTGTCTGGAGGGAAAAAAATTAATGAACGCTCATGAGGGTTGTGCTGAATTCCATAAATCAAATGTAAAAATTATACGCTGGAACTTAATATAGGTAGTGTGTATAAGGAGTATGTAGACTTCCCCTATTGGTGAAAAGGGATACCTTACTCCTACAATAAAAAGAAGAAGTTGTGGGTATTCATAAATAATAAGGTATCACGGTGAACATTTATATAGATTCAATAGATAGTCCAAAGTGATATGATGAAAATGGTGCAATGTCAAACAAAGTAAAAATCCAGGTACGCAAATTCCTCATAAACCAAAAAAATGTGCAATTCTTGTAAATATAAAATAACACAAAAGGTAATGATATATGACACATCAATCTAAAAGTGTTCGTTCTTCCAAAGTGCATGGTGTAGTTATTAAATAATTTCACTACAGTTAACCTATAGTGTCCATATGCAGTAGATCCTCAAAGTGCACAGTGCTAATCAAATATATAGTGACTAGTGGAGGCAGGTGAATAGTCAATCTACTAATACATATCCATAATAGTAACACATACAGCTAGAGGGAGCAGCGCAATACATTCTGAAGTAATGCAGTGCTATCAACCCCTAGTCTGTGCATCGTAGTCTCACGCTAGCACTATAGTGGGTTCTAGTAGTACTCCATATACATAATGGGAAGGGATAGGGACACCACGCCTTTTGAAAATGAAGCGATTCTCTCTTCCATATGCATACACCGGCCGATTGATTGAAACACTCCCTATAGCTGAAATCAGCGTCCTATCCACCGTGGGAAATATAGGAATCCAAGACCCAGAAGTGCAGGTGGACTTGCGTTGCAGCCGCGTCACTTCCGGCTCGCCAGCTCCACAGTATTTGCTCCACCATCCGGTTTAAATAGGGTGCACGTAGCCTAATAACCCGAGATCACATAAAACACGTCCAAGTTAAAAGTTAATTAAAGCCACGATCTATATAAAACACTGGCGATTGCAACTGAAGGCAACCTCAATTGGCATAGGCACTAAAATTAAGCTAATCCCAAAAGTTGATAGGTCACTGCATCTATACAAAATATAAATGGCACATACTTTATTATCATTATACTTATTTCATAGGACGAATTCATATATAAAAAAATACATCCATAGAACTATAAACCACATTGATGTAAATATGTAAAAAGAGAAAAGGCAAAAAAAATATATAAAGTAAAAATATATCAAATATATATACATTTAAAAAAAATTATATATATATCTATATATATATATATATATCTATATATATATATATATATATGTATGTATATAAATATACAAAGAGGGGGAGATAGGAGGAAATATGTATGCCAACCAGAGCCTATTTAAAAAAGAAAAACTAAAAAATATATTAAATAAAAAATAGAAAAAGTATAATATATAAAAAAATAAATAAATAAAAATATAGAAAAGAAAACTCTAAAATACAAATGGGAGGGGCGATTTTACACCTAGGTGAAAAAGGAACGAAGAGCATATATCATGAAAAAGTCAAGAAAACAGAACAGGAAAACAAGGGGAGGGGCATTTATTTTAGCCTGGATAAATTATAAGGAGTGAAAAAGAGATTTACATTATTCATTGGATAGAAAGCAATTCAAATCTATCTCTATATTTAGGCCATCTGGCTGGAGGGAATTTGGTCTCGTTCCTGGACACCTTGATCCTCTTATTTTCTCCCTTCCGACGACCTCTCACCATATTTAATTCATAAAACGTTAGAAGGGAGGGGTCCCTATTATGGACTTTCTTAAAGTGCTTAGATAGACTGTGTTTAGTGAACCCTTTCTTGATGGGGGCCTTGTGGTCCTGCCCACATATTGGTACCGACTTGGGCACTTGATGACATACCTCACATGTGTACGTGCACAAGTTATGACCTCATTGATCTTATATTCCCTGCCCGTTACAGGGAAGTTAAAAGAAGATTTCTTCCTGGGTTGTTTCTGCATGGTTCTGCAGGGCAGACATTTCTGACATCTGAACAAACCTTTTAGATCTGGAAATAGATTCATACGATGTGGAGGATCTATAGCATTGTGTACCAGCCTATTCCTCAATGTTGGGGCCTTTCTATATATACATTTTGGTCGATGGGGAAGTAGTTTCTTTAGTATGTTCTCTACCTTTCTGCATTGCCTCTTAAATCCAGTCAGAAAAGCAAAATGCATCTTCATCTCATCTTTTTCTCCTCTGTCCTTGTTATCTTCAAGAAGCGTTTCTCTTTTCATGTTTCTAACTTTACTTTTCAATGTCTCTATGTCTTTTCTTTTGTACCCCTTCTCTACAAACCTCTGTGTTAGAATTTCAAAATCCTTGTCCTTACTGCAATTCCTCTGGATTCTCATAAGTTGGCCTTTGCTAACATTCCCTAGCCATTGAGGATGATGGCAGATCTTAGTGGGAATATAACCGTTTTGATCACTTTGTTTAAAAAATGTTTTAGTCCAGAGTCGGCTATTTTCTTTGTATATTTG
This sequence comes from Glandirana rugosa, assembly GCA_018402905.1. NCBI lineage: Eukaryota > Metazoa > Chordata > Amphibia > Anura > Ranidae > Glandirana > Glandirana rugosa. The sequence continues at coordinate 1,038,144 of BLSH010338011.1, read as the reverse complement.
AAGATCGAGATAGTCAACACTTTCCAAACTCCAATTGCCTGTAAATGAGATTCCATACTTCAAATTAATCTCTTCAAAGAATCTCTTCTAAGACTCCTCCATGCCCCTCCAAGCAATTACGATATTGTCTATATATCATCTATAATATCTCAAGCTAGGTCTTTCCCTACTGTAAATCTGCTCTTCCTCCCATCTATCCATAAAAAATGTTGCCACACTAGATGCGTACTTAGCACCCATGGCAACTCCCTTTGTTTGGACATAGTATCCCCCCTTGTACCAAAAGAAATTACTATTCATAGCCATGTCTAGGTCTTCCAAAATATATCCAATGTGTTCCAGTTTAAGGTCCGTAAACCTATGTAGTGCCCATTTGGCGCTATTTAGACTGTCCCTCTGTACAATATTGGTGTACAGAGAGTTAAACATCAATAGTGAACAAGTAATCTCCTTCCTCTATTTGCATATCTTTGATTTCCGAGATGAGTTGTTTACTATCTCTTAAGGAGGACTTCCCCTTAGGTACTAGCGGCTGTAGAAATTGTACCAGGTATTCTCCCAACCTAGAAAATAGGGAATCAATGCCACTAATGATATATCTTCCCGGGGGTTTCTCCTGGTTTTTATGGACTTTTGGTAGGTAATACATTACTGGAGTCTTTGCAGCCTCTGGTATGAGGTATTTTGCCTCTTTCTTATTTAGAATGCCCTTATCTTTCCCTTTCTTTATAAACGTTTTTAACTTCTTCTCATGTTTATTTTTTGTGTTTTAATTCTTATCTCTTCCTCATAGTCAGTTTTCTTCTTTTTTTTTTTGCCTTCTATTTATTCTGGATATTACTTTTTTTATTTTTTTAAGAGAATTTATTAGGTTTTTTCTTAATTTCTACATACAACAGTATTGTTATTACAGATATTATGTAATATCAAGTAGAATACATAGCGAATTACAACGTAAATCTCGAATGTCCAAAAAGCAGAACATGCAAAAGGAACAACCCATACAGAGTAAAAGGGGGGAAGCGGGGGGAGGGGGGGACGGGGGGGCTCGCATACACCAGGTGGTTGAAGTACCATGTGCTCGTCCTTGAGTTAAAACACTTGGTCTGGGGGAGGGGGTAAAGTACGGCCTTTTCCAACATCTGGTTACTGGTCTCCAGGTTCAGAGGGACATCAGTTGAATTCACAGATCAGGGCTGAGAAAAGTTGCAGAGGTGTCAAGATAAAAGTGTTTGTCTATGAGGTAAGAGTTATTAAGGAAGGAGGACCATTTCCGAAAAAATCAGTGAGTATCGTAGGTGGTCGTGCTGGTGGAGCAGAACTTTTCAATTTTCATAAGCTTGGTCAGGTATGATACCACTTCCTTAAGCCTGGGCGGAGTGGGGGATATCCAATTCCGAAGGATTGCTCTTCTAGCTGCCATGTAACAGGTCGCGATCCATGACTTATTTTTGTGATAAAGGTGGAGTTGCCCCCTCGGGATGGTTGAGGTTAACGTCTCTAGATTGCCAAAGAGGAGAGGATATATAAGCCCATGTGAAGGTAGTCCGGAGATTTGGCTTGTTCCTCAATCTCTCTCCAGAAGGAGGCTATTTGCGGACATTCCCATAATTTGTGAAGAAGTGAGGGTCTCGAGGTGTTACATAGAGGACAGAGAGCGGATTTAGGATCATTGGCACTTGGAACAAAGGGAACATAAGCTCTGTGGATTATTTTGAGTTGTTGTTCCCTCCAGAACTCATTTGTGATATATTTGCAGGTGATTTTGTGTCCCAGTAGAATAGTGTTGAAAGCATCTGGAGAGTGCAGGTCATTATTCCATTTGGATGCAGAGCCGGTAGCTGTCCCAGAGGGATGAAATTTTGTTAGAGCCTTTGGATATCCAGAAGTCTATTAGTGTGTGTTGAAGGGGAGAAGCTTTGGGGGGGAGAAGGGTCAAGGCAAAGCTGACAGCTTGACCGATCTGCAGGTAGTGGTGGTCGGGAAGGGAAAAGTTACTCAAGACCTTGTTGATGGAGAGAGGATGTCCCGTGGAGGGATCAAATAGTTGAGAGGACCTATGGAGTCCTTTGTCTATCCAGGATTTGAAAGCCGGGTGTTGCTGAACCTGGGGGAAAAGTGGATGGCCACATATCGCCAGATGTTTGGAGTTATAAGGTGAGAGTTTCATTAGTTTCCTAGTTTCCCTCCAAGCGATAATAAATACATGTCGCGCTAATCAAACTAGTTATCAAATCCAAATAAAAAACTTAATAGCAAATAATAATGAAACTATTTGTTCCACAACAATTCCAATATGTGAACAGGTGAAAAAGGTGGAATAAGATAGTATAATAAAGATGTGCAAAATAAGCAAAAATTAGGATATGCAAAAAAAGCAAAAATTTGAAGTTGATATTCAAATATAAAGTCCCAGTCTTTATGAAGAATAAACAATATATGTGCTTGAAAGATTCTGTGTTCACTGTATGAGCAAGATCCACCACCAGAGGGCATGCACACCTTGTGGGTTCCCAAGGATGGGTACTCTTACCATGATAGGGGACACACTATCGCTAGTGTGTCAAATGCGCGGGCAGAGATCACCCTCTGCAGGTATATTGGGATTCTAGGATTCCTTCCTCCTTCCACTTATATAGTAGGTATATTAGTCCAGCCTTGGGAGGCCTTCAGTATCCCTCTGTTTTCCGCGTCTCAAAGTCCCCAATCAGTCCCCATCGGAATAGAGAAAGGAAGGGACCAATAGCATAATATCGTTTGGACAAAATATTTAATAAAAACAAAAATGGTACTCACATACAAACACTTTAAAATCGTGTATCATTAATGCCGGCAAAGGTAAAAAGCATCGCCCATACTCCCGTTTAGTAGCGGCGTGATGACATCAGCGCATAGGCTCCGCCCTACATGTTTCGTTGTAGTAAACGTCTTCAAAGGGGCAAGCCCTCCACGCGATAGCCGTATCTTTTATTAGAAGATTGTATCTCAGATAGTGGGGTATATCCTTCAGTTTGCAGTGGAGTAAGTTGGAGAGCCTGTAAGGTGCTGCCATGGAGGTTTCTAATTCGTAATTAGAGTAATTAGAAGAGTTTGTTATCCAGTCCAGGGCCACTCGTAGGAGACATGATAGATTGTAAAGTCTAGTGTCAGGGAGACTAATGCCTCCTTCAGATTTGGGAAGAAAAAGTTTGCGGAGAGAGATGCGAGGCTTGCGGTTTACCCACAGGAAAGATGATAGAGCTTTGTGTAGGTGCTGGACGTCCTTGTGCTTGAGTAGCAGTGGAATGGTTTGGAGAGGGTATAGTAACTTTGGAAAGCTCATCATTCTGTATAGATGGCACCTGCCAAGGAGGGAGAGGGGTAGTTTGGACCAGTTTTGAAGTTCATGAGCTATTTTCTGGATGGTTGGTGTGAAACTGAGATGATATATGGAGGAGGGTGTTTTACCTATTTTTATCCCCAGGTATGTGATAGACGTGTGCGCAAAAATATAGATTTGGGGGCCCATGTCAGGGTTCGAGGCTTAAATAGGGGGAGTATCTCGCTTTTTGGCAAAATTAATGCTTAAGCGGGAACATTGACGAAAGATGTTGAAAGTGTCTTGAATAAAGGGCATGTCGGAGGAAGGGTCGGAGGAGAAAATTAGGATATCATCTGCAAATAATGCCGTTTTAAGATACGTCTTACCAATTGGTATACCTGATAGGCCAGGCTGGATGAGAAGATATCTGGAAAGGGGCTTGAGTGCCAGGTTAAAGAGAAGTGGCAATAAGGGGCAACCTTGCCTGGTCCCCTTATGCAGACGGATTCTGTCAGAGACGTGGCCCGTAGCCACTACGTAGGCAGCTGGGTCTGAGTACATGGCTTCTATAAGGTGACAGAAGGGCCCTGAGAAGCCGAACACTTGAAGGGACATAGCGAGCCAACGAAAGCTGACGTTGTCAAACGCTTTCTCCATGTCTAGAGTAATGATGGCTGCGTCTCCGACAGAACCCGTTTTAGTGGCCTCCAGTGCCATCAAAACCTTCTTGATATTATTAGTGGCTGATCTCCCATGCGTGAAACCTGCTTGGGCTGGGTGGATGAGAGAGGGCAGGATTAGAGATAATCTGCTGGCTATAATTTTTGAGAACATTTTTTAATCTAAGTTCAAGAGAGAGATGGGCTGACATGAGCCTGGGTCCATTGGGTCTTTGCCTTTTTTTGAGATAATTTTGATGTGGGCTTGCTGGCCAGTTGGTAAGTATGGATTGCCGTCCATGATGCCTTGGTAGACAGAATGGAGGGTGGGGACAAGTAGGTCATGCGTGAGTTTATAGAACTCGGAGGTGAAGCCATCTGGTCCCTGGGCTTAAGGTTTTGATAGTTTTCTCAATTTCTGAAGGGGATATGGGGGCATTTAAGTCTTGGAGCGCTTCCTGGTGCACTTTGGGAAGAGAGAGCTTCTGCAGAAAAGATACAGCTTTAGGCTCGTCTATATATAATGTTGCATAGAAGTCCTCTAGGATTTGATTGATCTGCTTGGGGATGTTGGACAACTGACCGTGCTTGTCCCTAAGGGCAGCGATATGGACTGGTGTGTGTGGGCCCTTAAAAAGACTAGAAAGGAGTTTTCCGGGCTTATTCCTGAATTTATGCAACTTACATTCAAGCGCAGATTTATGCATGTGTTCCTGTGTCATGGTCCAGTGGTCAAAGTGGTCCTTGGCTTTCCTCCAGGCTTCCCCATGGGCCGGAGAGTTTAAGTTGCTTAGAGACAAATGGGCAGCCCTGAGTGACTGGCTGGCTTGAAGAAATTCAGAAGAAGCTTTCTTCTTGAAGGCTGAGGCAAAAGAAATAATTTTCCCCCTGAGGACGGCCTTTCCTGTCTCTCAGAACAGATTGGGATTAGAAATGTGGCTTTTGCTGTTAGTTGCATAGTCTGCCCATGTGTCTGCAAGCACCTCGTGCAGTGTTGTATTATGCGCAAGGTAGGAAGGAAATCTCCATGTCCTGGAGTTAACTTGGGCAGTCATACCTGAGAGATTAATGGTAAGGGGGGCGTGATACGAAATGGCTATATTGTATATCTTTGGGTCGGTAGCCAGAGGGAGCATGGGTGAGGAAAGGAAGATATAGTCTATTCGTGATTGAGTAAAATCTCTGCCCTCCATAGATCCGTTAGGCGTAGATCTTCAGCCCATTGAGCGAGTACAGACGGAGGCTTAAAAGGTTTAGTAGGCTAGTGAGGTGGGGAAGTGAGTTTATCCTCTGTGGGATCCATGACTGAGTTAAAATCGCCCACAATGACACAGGGAAGGTGAATATGCGGGGCGATGTGTGCAGTAAGGGTCTGGAAGAACTGTTCGGTAGGGGAGTTGGGAGCATAGAGCTCAGTGAGGGCCCATTCCCTATTGTGAGTTCTTAGTCTTGCAGTGAAGAGATGACCCTCCTTATCAGGGTGGGTAGAGAGTAGGTTGTGGGGCAAATTCTTATTAATAAGTATCATTACTCCTGCTTTCCCTTTCACTGAAGGCGATCCCATGACGTGGCCAACCCAGTGTTTGCGCATACGTGTGAAATCAGAGGGGTCTAGGTGGGTCTCCTGGAGGATCGCAATGTCAGAGTGGAGATGTTTGAGGTGGCGAAAAATGGCCATACGCTTGTTGGGAGATTTGAGGCCTTTAACATTCCATGACATTATTTGTATCGACATGAAATAGATGTGGGGCTATGGAGCAAGCGGAGAGCAGCTAGGAGGTTGTTCGCAAGGCTGTAGGTGTAGGAAGGGGGAGTAGAAGGAGGGGTGTAAAAAGGTAAAGGTGGATAGGGGTGATTGTCTAGGCCCTTAGAGTGGACAAAGACTGGATAACAAAAAAGATGAAAAACAAAACATTGTATACAACAAACTAAACATACCTTTAGAAGGCTGTACTTTGCTTTTTTCCTCATGTGAGCCATAAGTCCACCACGACAGCGTTACCGAGAGTTGCAAGAAAACACACTGACGAGGGGGGAGAGCAGTCCATCCACAGCTAACAGAGGCAGCGGAGAGAAGAGTATCGACCTCTGTTGGGCTCCCTATAGGACTTACATTGAATAGGGTCAGAGTATGGTGCTCTTCGATAAGGCTGTACAGTGGTCCCTGGCCCCATGGGGAGGAAAGAGAAGGGGGAGAGGAGAGGGCATTAAATGCAGAACAGCAGCCTAGGAGGCTTTAACAGAGCTATAGCTTACGAGTCCAGCCGGTAATCTGTAAACAGAACGCAACAGATGGTAAAACATTGTGAACAGATGATTGCATCGCCCGGACCGGTCCAGGTCGAGTGAAGCAGAATTGGAGGAAGATAGGTTAAGTTAGGAAGTCAGCTCCAAGGATTCCGGGGGGACATGTCTACCAGCTTGAGCTTTTTCGCTGGATCCTTCCTAGGACTCCTTTGATTTCTAAAGGGGCCTTTGGGGGATGCTTCCCCTGAAGGTGTGGTATCCATTGGGAGATGCAGAGAATTCTGGAGGTAATGGGCTGCCTCGTCTGGATGGGAGAAGGTTTTGGATTCACCTGAGGCCGTTGTGAATCGTAGTGTGGCTGGGTATGCAAGGGAGAAACAAATGTTTTTCTGAAAGAGGGCGGCACAGATGGGCTGGAAGGCCTTCCGTTTCTTGGACACTTCCTGAGAGTAGTCCGCGAATAGTAAGAGTTTGTTGCCTTCGATTTGTAAAGCTTTCAGATTGCGGATATGGGCTCTATCCATGTAATTCAGGTAGCACACTATGACGGGTCTCGGCGTGTGTCGGTCGTTGGAGGGCGCCCCCAGCCTGTGTATGCGTTCCACCACACAGGGTCCAGCCAGGCCTAGACCTTGGGGTATTCTTGATATGCAAATGTCCACCAATGAGTCTCTATTGAAAGACTCCAGGAGGCCTATGACCCTCAAATTGTTTCTCCTTGACCTATTTTCGAGGTCATCTAGTTTCTCAAAAATGTATTGTTACGCCTGTTTGAAGTGTTGGTCCCTGGTGAATGAAGCTTGTACTTCGTCTTCGAGCTCCAAGACTTGACTCTCCACCTCAGAGAGTCGTTTGGCGTGGTCCCCCAACTCTTTAGTCAGCTGGGCCATTCCTGCGGTTATGGCCTTGTCGACCGATGGCTTGATGGTGGGTGCCAGGAGCGCTGCCACCACCTGCGCCAAGCCCGCGTACTGATCCTCCGTTGGAACACACTGAGCTCCCATTGTCTGCTGAGGGGAAAGAGTGTTCGTTGGAACGATCGGGAGTGTGTTTGTTGGAACGATCTAAGTGATGTTCGTTGGGATGATCGGACCAGGCACGGGCTCCTGTTAGAAAAAGACTGTGCTAAGGGTTAATTGCATTTGATTGTGGATTCCTCTAATTTCCGAATGATCAGCTCTATTTAAACTTCCTGCTTCCTGTTAGAAAGTGCTGTCCTGTCTACAGCGTATCCGTGTTCCTGTGTGACCTGTTTGATCTGACTTCATGTTTCCTGTGACCCGGCTTGTTACTTCTCATCATCTTCTGCCTGCACCGACCCCCCCTTGTGACCCCGACTACTCTCTGCCTGCTGCTCTGTACCTTGCTGCCTGCCTCCTGACAAACCGGCTTGTGACCCCGACTACTCTTCACCCGCCCCCTTGGTCCTGCACCGTCCACCTCTTGACGACCCGGCCTGCCTCTTATCATCCCTCCATCTACTGCACGGGCTCCCGGCCCCTCCGCTGGAGACCACCAGTGGCTAACGCTAACCTTCAACCCAGATGCTGCAAGACTCCTGCATCAGCATCAGCCACTCTGCTAAGTCCTCGTGCCACCCTGTACTCCCGGGCTCCCTGTCCCCACTTCCAGGGGTCCGTGAGTCAGGATAGTAAGAGAGGTTGTTCCCTGCACAACAGACTCCACCACCAGGTACGTGACAGCTCCACCATATTGGCTTCCATGTGCAGAGGAACCGGAGGGTCTGCGGCGATCTGGGACGAGGCCAGGTGGGGGCCGTGGACCAGAAACTTGTCCATGCAGTTCCTAGGGCGTGAGGTCAGGATGCTGGGGGCTGGATTCCCCAGTCATCAGCGTGGATGGCGGATTTTACGGAGCCGCTGAGTCTGCCACCGCTCACATAGGCGCCGAAACCGGAAGTTCTGGATATTACTTTTATTGATGAGGTTATATTTTATCTATTCGATTATTTTTGCACATTTGCACATTTTGAGTACAATAGGTACATACTAAGAGAAAAAAAATTGTTGGCACTTGCATGTAGTACCTCACATAGGTACATACCTTTGGAGACATATATGCATTCTAACAGCAGTGCCATTGCCACCTATCCATTACTCCAATCAATGACTTATAACAGGACTGCAATATTTCGACGGACAATTTGACACTAACTGACGCTGGGGGAATCTGACTAACTGCTACTGTCATCACCAGTGCTATTATCTCAGTGATCAGTGCTAAAAATATACACTGTCACTGTACTAATGACACTGGCTGGGAAAGGGTTAACATCTAGGGTGATCAAGGGATTAAATGTGTGCCTAACTATGTGTAATGTGTGTACAGTGTGCTGCTTTCTACTAATAATCTTTCAATGTCTCATCCCTTTCTGTGTACAGAGAGCTATACTGAATTTTAACACAGAGCTCTCAGCTGTGCATGTACACCCTGGCAATCAGCATGTCCCACCCATGAATTATTGATTGGGATCAATCACAGCGGGGGGGAGGGGGAGGAGCGCATATGTGTGCCCTATACCCGGAAGTAGACAGCGACATATCAGTATGTCCCTTTACCTACAGCGGCCGCCCCTCTGCAGTACAATGCGGGCGGGAAGTCGTCAAGTGGTTACAGAACTACTGCCAGTTTGCTGACTAGCCGGTGGCAATTAAGACCAGCTCTGAGCTGGTATACAGGGGTACACCATCACTTACAGTGGGCCATGAATGTTAATGTGATAGTTTCCCACACAGGGCTCTGTCCTCAGTCCAATTCAACTGTTAGCCTGGAGATTCCCTGGCAGATAACTAAATGTTAACAAAGAGGGCAGAGATAGTGGTGATATCAATACCCAATTATGACAATGCCCATCTTTGGGAGTTTATTTGAGTCATTGGGCAGACGGAGCCTGATGCTGAGAGACTACTTCTCCATCAAGTCTGCCTTACTTTTGATTGACAGCGCACTGATTAAAAAACTGCTATTGGCCTGAATAACGACTATGGATCTGCCATCAGTCAACAGCAAGGTGGACCTAACATGGAAATAATCTCACTATCAGGACCTGGATCTGAACCCAGGACCTTTTTTGTGTCTGACAGTAATTCTTCTTGCTGAGCCACCCGAAATGCTGGACAGCTCCCTGTCTGATCTATTAAGACAACCTTGCCTTGTGTCTTGTTTGTCTTGAACCTTGAATTCTTTACTCCTCTTATGAACTTTCTATTAAAGCTATGCCTTTGCATTTCTTGTTTGCCAGATTATTTTGCTCTTATCGCTCTCTTGTCACTCCTGCTGTCGTCAGTATCTTCATTACCAATCGTTACTGACTTTTGGCATGTTCATCGACTACACTTCTGCTTGATCCCAACCTGCAACCACTTGTTACCAACCTTAGTCTTGTTTGCTGACTACTCTTCTGCTTGATTCCTATCTGCTATATCTGGTACTGGACCCCGGGTTGCATACCATCTGGCGGGGCCATCCTGAGGACCACAACCTGGTACTAACATGCAGCAAAACCCATCGTCACCATCAGGAGCTCTGGTGAATATCAGTTAGTACTTAGACTCCGTAGCTTGGGTGAACCTGTGTCATCCGCCAGGGTGACCTGCTTTCCTGCTGGTCAGTGGAAGTATCTCCACTGATATAGCTACTAGTCTCTGAGCCTGACCCCGGACCATGACACTTTCAGTTCCCCATCAGGCTCTGTCCAATCCTACCACAATATTCCTTAGCCATGCGCATTTCAGTAAAAATGGCAATGTCGAGGGAGCAAAGGTGTCCAGTATGGTCACTCTGACCTCAGTGCAGGCACCAACAGATTTACATGCTTAGATTCACATTCCCTCTCATCATAGGCATGCACATTTAGGATGACAGGTGTGCCTGGGCACACCCTAATCACCCTGTACTGTGCAGATTACCCCTGCTGCCTAGCTGCAGAGAAAGGGATGGGGGAATCTCTGTTTAGACCCCTGATATTTCATCAACGGCCCCCAGCAGGGCTCCTAAATAATTTGACTGTTAGTGAACATAACGAATATGAATTTATCTGAAGTTACGAATTATCAGAAATAACGAATACCGCATCTAAACAAATGGAACGTAACAAATGAATAATAATAAATAATAATAATAATACATTTTTATTATTATTATTAATTTGTTATGTTCCATTCGTTTAGATGCGGCATTCGTTATTTTGGATAATTCGTAACTTCGGATAAATTTGTATTCGTTACGTTCACTAACAGCCAAATTTGAAAGGAAGTTCCAATACCTATAATTTCATAGTTCATAATAGTTAGTTGGTTATCATTTTAGATTTTCATTTTTATTTTCGGATTTTCGAATTTCCAAATTTCAAATTTTTGAATTATCAAATTTCAGAATTTCGGAAAAATTAGTTAGATTGATTATCGTTATTCGAATATTTACGAATTAACAATTTTTTTTTAATTTCATTGAGGAACGAAACGAATTGCACATGTCTAGTTAAAATAAATACTAATTTTATTAAAGTGCAGGCACCATATAGGTAGCTAAAAATATTACTTAGAATATGTACTCACTTAAAACAAGATAGCTTCCTTGTAAATGTATGAACATGACAAAATATTTCTATATCTAAATATCTGCTTCCTAAAACTGTGTCTAATCACACATTACTGAGCTGGAGTCTCTTCTGTAAAACGACCTTCAGCGGTTTTCCTATCTTCCCATCTTTCACTCTTCCTTGCTTTGATCAAACATTATCCTCACTATTCTTCTGTAGATAATGGATTTTGCCGTCATATGTGAATTGTGAAATTGGTATCAGCATATTTTACATTAGCTTTCGTCAACAGAGTAGAAAAAAATGGCTTAGAAAGAACAAGCTGGTTGCATTCATTTCCATAACAGAGTCTTTGTGAATGGCTTAAAGTGCACCAGTAAGCAAATGTTGAAGGGAGAAGGTAAAAGAGGTGGGCTTTGTGCTTGGTCCTTTGAATGACAAATGTTTAAATACATTTTGATAGCATCTATTGTATTCTGTATCTCTCAGCCATTTGCATATTTACAACTAAAAGTTATTTTCTATTACCTTAACAAGACTGCCCTAATCTCGCTCACATTGTTACCAAGGCCTGACTTCCCTGTGTTAAGTCCACTGCAAATACAAACTTTCTGTTTAATGAGGGGACCTTGGTGACCATCAGGTTGATTGTATAAGGTGCAGGTGAATAGACATGGCTTAGCAAAGAAGTTAAGGACATCAAGACTCTAGGAATAAGAATAAATTAAATCAGAGGGGAACTCATAAGGTATCACTGCTCATGCTGGAGCAGGAGCAATAATTTGAGAGCCATTATTCACAGTTAACTCTAAATTGATAACTGATGACCTGCAAAATTATTTCAGAAAAAATATGTCACAACAGGGAATAACTGTGGACATAGGGACTATAAAACTTTGCCATGTCCTGCAAATCAGCCATACAACATTACCGAGAGAGAGAAAACTGGACTTAAGGCTCCCTTCACATCTTGGCGTATGGGGGGCAACAATCGCGGTAAAATCGCACTAATAGAATTGCGGGGCGCCCGTCGCCCCAAAAGAAGCTCATGTACTTTTGGGCGACAGGCGTCCCGCGATTCTGTTTGTGTGTTTTCACCCGACGAATCGTGGGAATATCACGCCGCGTTTGGGGTGCTATTGTCATCGACAAGCAAAGCACTGGGAATGCAGAGGCATCCTGCGATTTGCCGCTATTGCGATTCCTCCCGCGATTCGGAACGCGGAGATGGGAACGAAGCCTTAGAGGTACCATGACTACCATAGGTGTGCGCAGCCTTTTGCATTGGGGTGTGCACCCCAAAGCTTAAATGCATGTGCGTTAAAATGTATTGAAACATGTATGTAGGGAAGTGGACTGTGTCAGTAGTTTTGTTGTTATTATTGACAAAGTCGGACGTGACGAAACATACGTTGGGTTGTGGCTACATGGCGACCAGAGGAAACACCAAGATGGGAATTCCTAGTACTAGCCGGTGGTGAGATGTAAAGCGCGAATAACAAGATATGTGATTTGCATCTTAAAGGCTTGTTATGCTTTTAAATAACATGAGCAGCTCAAGAATGTTTTAATACATTTGTTTGGTGGTTTGGTTATTGTACCATTGGAAGTCTTCTTTTATCTCCTATATACGTGGTGTATTATTTCTGTGTGGAACACCAGCCCTGGAGTTCATGGGACTAGTCTAAATTGCCAACCATGAGAATGGAAGGCATTTGGAGTCGGTGAGTTTTCCATCTGAAGGGGAGAGGGATCATGGAGTGTACACTAGAGGTGTTATGTGGAGGTTTATGGAAAGGAGAACTGCGCCAAACTTATATTAATGCAGGCACATAGAGCCAAATTATTGTTCTAAAATTTAGAACAATAATATGGCTCTCTATGCGGCTGTAAGAACAGTAATATGGCTCTATGCGGCTGGAAGAACAGTAATATTGCTCTATGCCCCTGCAATAGGCTTTTCCCATACACTTTGAAGATGATTTTAGAACACTAATATGGCTCTATGCGGCTGAAACAGGCTTTTCCCACACACTTTGAAGATGATTTTAGAACAGTAATATGGCTCTATGCGGCTGAAACAGGCTTTTCCCACACACTTTGAAGATGATTTTAGAACAGTAATTTGGCTCTAAGCGGCTGAAACAGGCTTTTCGCACACACTTTGAAGATGATTTTAGAACACTAATATGGCTCTATGCGGCCGAAACAGGCTTTTCCCACACACTGTGAAGCTGATTTTAGAACACTAAAATGGCTCTATGCGACTGAAAAAGGTTTTTCCCACACACTTTGAAGATGATTTTAGAACACTAATATGGCTCTATGCAGCTGAAATAGGCTTTTCCCACACACTTTGAAGATGATTTTAGAACAGTAATATGGCTCTATGCCCCTGCAATAGGCTTTTCCCACACACTTTGAAGATGATTTTAGAACAGTAATCTCTCCCTTAAAGCAACAGCTGGAGGCTTTCCCTGTACAACTTGGAGATGATTTTAGAATCTAAAATCATCTCCTAATTCTATAGGGAGAGGTTCCTACTGTTGCTTAAAAGGACAGATTATTGTTTCTTGCACAAAATTAAAAAGTGCATCTACATTGCTGGTTTAAAAAAAAATAAAAAAATTGCAAAAATAAAAAAAACAGTGTTGGCTACCTCCTCCTCCTCCTCCACTGCCACTTTCACTGCCTCCTCAACCTCCAACTCCACATCCACCTCCATTTTTGATTTTTTTAATGTGATTTTAGCTTAAAAATGATTTTAAGTTATTTCCCTATCCCCATTTCTTTGTAGGGCACTTGTCCAACCCTTACCCCCATTTTCCTTCCTTTTGCAGACCTCTAGAACTTTCCAGGACTTTGTTACAGCCATTTTTGTCCCTAAAAGTTTGGGTCCCTATTGATTTCATTGGGGTTCGGGGTCCGGGTCAAAGTTCGGGCCCGAACGCCGACTTTGTCCCGAAGTTCGGCTGAACCTGCAGAACCCGAACTTCCAGAGGTTTGATCAACTCTAATAAAAAAGTATATGTTTATTTATTACAAACATCAATAAAAAGGTCAGGGTGTATACATCACCAATGAGAATATTTTACAGACACAGATAAAAACATTGGTCATGTGGAGTTTCTTGAAGGATGAAAAATACTTCTCAAATGCCCGACATGTTTCAGGAATATGATCCTTTCCTCAGGGGCAATGATGTAGAAAAGTATGCTCTAGAACAATGAAGATTTATAAGAATTCCATCATTACAGTAAGAACTGACAAGGGATATATCACACAGTTATAGTGCCTTATAGAGCTATGTCCATGCTCACCACACAAATGAACAAAAAGAGCCACACCTGGGTTGTCAGTAAAAAGTGTGCCGGCCCGCGTGTCCCCCAGATGAAAGGGAACAAAGGGGAAGGAAGGATGGAATTACGTGGACTGTGCCCGAACCACCTCACACTGGGTTCCCACATGAGTCAATGCAATCAGCCTGCGAGGGAAGTATCTTGTAACAAAGAACAGAGAATCTGGCAGTGGAGCAGTATATACAGCAGGGGTTCTATGTAATGGAATAGAGAAAGGAAGCATATTTTAGAAATATGTTTCAAAGTATGTTTTGAAATAACCAAACAAAATTAACTCCAGTAAGCGCATAATAATATACCTTGCACAGCAACATATGTATCTATGGCTCTTTAAGAAAGTAGTTGTAAATTGATATATTCAATTTAAAATAAAAGAGGTCTAAACATACCCATGTATGCACCTAAATGTCCCTATTTCAATAGCAGAGACAAATAGGTAGGGATATAAAAGATAGTATATTAGCTTGGAACAATATGGTAATAACCCGAGACACTATTTCTTAATAAATAAAAGTGCATCCCACACAGAGATTGCGCAGTGCAAAGGGTACCAGGCCACAATGGACGGGCCCAAAAGAAATTGTATATATATATTGGTAAGTGCCTAATACACATGGTAAGATAAGCAAAAAGATTCTCCACTTACCCCTGGGTTCAGAGAACAGACTAACAGGCTGTGTGTGACAGCATGAGATGGCGGCGTATCTCACTGTGGAGATCGCAGCTGCTAAATAAAGCCAGTGCATGCGCAGAGGCGCCACAAGTTGTGCCGACGTCATGAGTTGCGTCAAATGATGCGACCCATGTCCCGACGTAGAAAAAAGGGGACGGCATGGCAGACGTAGACAGATCAACAGGGAGGAACCCCTGAAGGAGGAGTGCACGGCCCACCCCCACCTGAGATGTGGGAGAAGGTCATGCACGCCCCCTCCACCGACGCAGCAAAGTGGCAGGAAGATCTGCAAGGGACCCGATTGGGGAATGGGTGCCCAATGAGAGCTCTCTGCCAAAAAGGCTGCTTCCCAAGCTAGGGTATTGCCTGGGGAGCCTTTGTGAGCTGGGGCGGAGGCGGAGAAGGCACAACACCGGTGGAGGCACTGCAGGGCGCACGGATGTAATGCCCATCCAAGGGGGAACCATGGCATGGAACAAGTAGCGGTGGTGAAAAGAACAAGGAACAAACAAGGCAGGGGACACCTAGTAGGGACATGTACATAACTCCAATACAGAAATACAATAACAAGTCAATTACAGCATGATCAGAAACATTGCAATATTGTAAAACATTGGAAAAGGGATATGAATTATGAGTCACACAGGGAAAACATATCATAGCACAACAAACAAGCAGATCTCCCCATTAGCTTATAGAGGCATTCATATATGTGTTAGAAGAAAAACAATATTCAGTATATGGAGCATATTATGGAAAGGTGTGGCATGGGATGTGAATAGTTAAGCCTTCTGCAGCACAACAGAGTGCACACTGCAGGCAGAAGGGGAAATGGGTACCCATACAGTTGAACACCCACCCATACAATAATGTGCTAAACAATAAGACACTGATAGCCTGTGTCAATGTGAAAATTGTTAGATGAAGATTGAAGTTGGGATTGAAAGCTGTTATTCCTTTTCACGTCCCCTAGAGGCAAAGCCTTCCAGGAATGGACGGAAACTTAATTGATTGTTAAGGCCTGGCAGGGACGTGGCCCCAAGGTCATCGATCCAACGCACTTTGCGTTGGAGCAGGAGCTTGTTCTAATCCCCACCTCTCGTACTAGGGTGTATTCTATCAAGGATTAAAAAGCGTAAAGTGGGACATTGACTATTGTGGAAATATTTTACATGTCTCCAAAATGGGAACTTTGGATTTGCTGATTCCATGTTAGAGATGTGGCGGTATGCTCGCTTCCAAAATTCAAGCTTCGTTTTTCCCACATAGAAACTGCCACATTGGCAGGTTAGTAGATGTACAACCCCAGACGTCCTGCAACTGGCATAATGTCTGAGGGTGTATTGACGGCCATTTGGTAAGAGTATATGTTTATGTGTGTCTATATAATGACAGTAGGGGCAACCCCCATAGGTGCATGTGTCCAAACGCTTGCAGGGGTCTGTTCTAAAGTTGTTGGTGAACTCACTTTGTACCAGTTGGTTTTTAAGTGATTTCGCCCTATGGTAAGGAATGGCTGGAACATCAGAAAGACAACTCTTTAGAATGGGATCAACTAGCAACAAGTGTCAATGTTCTTCTATGATACGTTTTACAGTTTGATGTTGGTTATTGTATCACGTAATTATTTTTGTTGTTGGAGATTTTGTTATTTGTTTACTGGCAAATATCAGTTAATGTCTATCCCCTTCTTTTGCTCTTTTGAAAGCTTTTTTTTAAGCACTTGTGGGAGTACCCACATTTCAAAAGTCTCTCCCTGAGATTAGCCTCGGAGAGAAAGGTTCCCTCTTCTGAACAGTTTCTCTTAAGCCTTAAGTATTGACTGTAGGGTATTGATTTTACTAAGGCCCGAGGGTGTGTACTCGATGCGTGTAATGAGGTATTTATTGCCTGCCGTGGGTTTACGGTGCAACCCACTAGACAGGCTACCATCTTGGTTCTGTTGAATTGTCAAGTCCAAAAAAGTGATATGTGAATCATTATGGGTCATTGTAAAACTAAGGTTGAAAGTATTTTTGTTCATGGCAGAAATAAAAGCCTGTAGTGTATCAAGGGGACCCTCCCAGAATATCAGAATATCATCAATATATCTGAACCAAGATATAATGTGACAAGTAAATGATGATAAAGAATTGTCCAAAAGGAGGGCCCTCTCCCATTCCCCCAGGTACAGGTTGGCATAAGATGGTGCACAGTATGGGCCCATTGCCACCCCCTGTACCTGGAGGAAATGGGAGCTGTCCAAAGGAAAAGGTATTGTGAGTTAGTATGAACTCCAAAGCATCAATAATGAAAACGTGTAGTTTTTGTCATCCTTATGAGTTTGAGAAAGAAGATGTATGATAACTGCAATCCCCAAATGATGGGGGATTGAGCTATTCAGGGCCTCGACATCTACAGCCACTAAAATAGCGTTAGGGGAGAGGAGGACATCCTCTAATTATTGAAGCAGATGTATTGTGTCTTTGATGTAAGAAGGTAAATTAGCCACATAGGGTCTTAGATGGGCATCAATATATTTACTTAAATTTTCAGTAATACATCCATTGCCGGATATGATGGGTCTCCCCGGGGGGATTATGCAGATCTTTATGAATTTTGGATAGGCTGTAGAGATCGAGATCTTAGGATGTTTTATATGTATATAATCCCAAGTATCTTTGTCAATGATGGCCACATCAACCAAATTGTAAAATTCAGTGTAGTGTTTCTCAATTAGATGTCATGAGATAGGTTTATGCCAAGTTTCATTCTGTAAAATCTATTTGCACATTGTTCTATACTGAACGTTGGACATTATCATGATGTCCCCCCCCCCTTATCGGACGGTTTGATTGTAAGTTCATGTACATTTTTTAAGGGCTGGAGGGCCAAAGAGTCCTCCTTGTTCTGATTGGTTCTCCCAGTGCGATCCCTAAGGTTCTTAATTTCATTTGTTGTAGCAGTAATGAAAGCTGCTAGATTGACATTAGTCAAAATTGGTGGGAATTTGTCTGACTTCTTTTTAAAAGAGGGTATTTGGGGCCGAGGTATTGTTTTATTGTCAATTTGTTCTTATAATAAAGATTCAATATCAACAACATCAATCAAGTCTGAAGGGTCTTGTTCTTCCAGAAGAGCTAAGAGTTAGTCCAAGTCCTCATCTGATTGTTTTTTTGTAGAATCCTGTAGAGGAGTTTTTGCATAAAAGCTTTTGAAAAGTAAGGTTCTGGCAAACAGATGTAAATCTTTTATTATTTCAAATTTATTAAGCCCAACGTCTGGACAAAAGTTGAGACCCTTTGACAATAGTCCAAGCTCTTCTGGAGAGAATTGATGAATAGAAAGATTAACTGTATTTAGGGTATCTATTTGTGCTGTGGATTCAATAGAGAGTTATGAATCTATGTGTTCTGTGAATTGTCTGGGTTGGGAACAAAAAAAGAAGAGGTATCTACATTAGGAAGTGTAGAGGCACTATTCGATACATTAGAATCACCAGTAGCAGTGTTAGTATTAGTAAAGCCACCACCAACAGGGCTACTAGGACCAGCCATGGAAGCACCGTGCATGTTACCTTTACCCAGGGAATGAAAAGAGGACAAGAGTGAAGATTGCTGCATAGGCGTGGATTCAGTCGTGCATTTCTTATTGAGAGAGGAATCCCCTCCAGAGTGTGAACGTTTTGTTTTTTGTGGTTTTCTATTCTGTTTGTGACCTCGAGGGAAAGAAGATGAAAACAAAGAAGAATTCAGTAAAGATATAGGGCCGTGATCAACATAAGAATGACCCAATTTATTATTAGCTTTCTGTGATTTTGCTTTATTGTTCTGTTGATACCAACGGTAAGCTTTATTTTTTTGAAAAGCCCGTTTGTCTCTCCAGAACTTTTTTCTTTGGTAGACAGGATTTCATGGGTAATTTTATCAAGGGGATTTTTTATCTTATCATCATGTTCTTTAAAAGTAGCTAGACCCTTGAGAGGTTCTAATTTGTTGTAGATTAATGCACTATCTTTACCAACTGCTGCAATTCGCTTTTGATATTTATCCATTAAAAGTTACATCATATTTTTAGAACATAGTTGGAGATTACTTTACCATTTGGTTTTAAAGGAATCATCCAATGCATCCAGCCGGGGGAAGACATGCATGTGCAAACCAAAGGGGTTAATTTCCTCTCTAATTTATCTACCATTCGATGTGCCAGAAGTAGGAAGCTTTTTGATCCACCAATTTGCTTAATTGAGATAACAGGGGTGTTAATTCAGATTGTGGGGATTCTTTTTTATTGTATTCTTTGTGATATCCCTTCATAAGTGTATCCCATTCTTTGCCTTGGAACATTGTGAGGACCCCCCCAACTGCGTGATAAACAACAGAATTCTCAAATTGACAATGTAGAGAAGAAAAAAATCTTAGTTAACTACACCAACGTGGGGAACCTAACGTTGAGTACTATCAATGAAAATAGTGGTAAAATGAGGGATGGGTATCTACTACCATGTTTGTATAGTGATTTTAAATTATACCACCTGGGTAAAAAACCCAATTGCCATCATCCCTGATTAGTATTAGGCTTCATTTACACAGGACGTTACACAACCTCCCCTGAACAACATAAATTGACAGCTTCAAAGCAACGTTTAAAAATGCCCAGTTAGACACGTTTACATGCAGCGTTTAGCAGCATTTAGCGGCATTTAGAGGCATTCGCGTTCAGTAGCGTTTTTGAAGATAACCCTCGGAGACCTCTGGAGACCCTCCCAAATCCAAAATAAACTATATTTGTTAACTATTTAAGCCATTCTGTGAGAGTAGAGTCAGTAGCTGCAGCGGTAGAGGACAGTGTACTTCGAGAGAGTGCTGTTATTTCTTGTGTTGCCAATATGGATCCCATGATGAGCATGTGTCAGGAAATGCTCCTCTTGTTGCTGCTGCGGAGGGTTGAATCACGGCGAATTCGGTGAGGACCAGAGTTCATCGCTACTGGACTCATTCGTTGATGGACCAACGCATGTCAGCTTGCTACTTTTCTAATATTTATGTTCAGCTGTGGAATTACCCAGAGAAATTTTTCAATTTAACACGCATGTCTATTACCACCTTTGACCTTCTCCTAGAAAAGATTCGGCCGCTTCTTGCTCGCATGGACACAAACATGAGGAAGAGTGTGCAACCAGAGGAACGTCTTTTGATCACTCTCAGGTATGTGTATATATTGATCTCTCTCCACCAACATCTTTCTCCATCCCTCTCTCTCTCCATACCTTGCTCTCTCTTTACATCCCTTTCTCTTTCTCTCTCTCTCTCTCTCCATCCATCCAAAAAACATATTCCCCTTTAAAAACGCATTTAGGCACAAACGCTCCTAAATGCGGCTACCGGCGTTTAGCGGCATTTAGCGACGTTCTGCGTTTCAAATGATATTAAACTCGACGCCTGAACCCATTTATTTGCATTAAAAAAAGCCTTTAACCACTTAAGGACCGGAAGGATTTCCAGCTTTAGGACCGGAGCCCTTTTTGCGATTCGGCACTGCGTCGCTTTAACTGACAATTGCGTGGTCGTGCGGTGTTGTACCCAAACGAAATTTGCGTCCTTTTTTTCCCACAAATAGAGCTTTCTTTTGGTGGTATTTGATCCCCTCTGCGTCATTTCTGATCGCCGCTATAAACAAAAGAAAACGACAATTTTGCAAAAAAAAAACAAATTTATTACTTTTTGCTAAAATACAAATCCAAAAAAAAAATATAAAAAAACATTTTTTTTCACCGTTTTTGGCCGATTTATATTCTTCCTCATATTTGCGATAAAAAAAAATCGCAATCGGCATTTATTGATTGGTTTGCGCAAAAGTGGTCGCGTTTACGGATGATGATAATTCATTTTTGGGGTTTTTATTTTTTTTATTTTTTACTATTAATGGCGGTGATCTGCGATTTTTAGCAGTACTGCGATATTTCAGCAGACATGTCGGAGCATTTTGACACTTTTTTGGGACCATTGGCATTTATACAGCGATCAGTGCTATAAAAATGCACTGATTACTGTGTAAATGCCATTGGCAGTGAAGGGGTTAACCTGCAGGGGGCGCTCTAAGGGTTAACTATGTTCCCTGGGCGTGTTCTAACTGTGGGGGGACTGCCCTAGCTGGGGAAGGGAAGTGGTCACAGCCTTCGTATACAGGAAGGCTGTGATCACAGCCCTTCCCCCTTCACAGAACGGAGGTCCGTGTTTACATACACGGACCTCCGTTCCTTCACTCCGGGGGGGCCATCGCGGGTAGCCGGCGGCAATCGAAGCCGCTGCACCTGCTCCCTGGCCCTCCCCGAACACAGTGAGCGCGCGGGCGCGCCTCCGGCAGCGCGCGCGCGCTCACTAGGCGCGATCACGCGGCCGCCGTCATATGACAGCGATCCGCGTTACAGAGCCACTTTGCCGCCGTCAATTGCCGATTGGCGGTCGGCAAGTGGTTAAACGTGACTGCCTCAAAACAACTATAAACTATGCTGTGTAAATGTACACATAAGATAACATTAAATGAGTTCAGGGGCAGCTGGAAAAAACGTCCAAATGCCCCTGAACGTCCGTTTAACAGCCTCAGTGTAAATGGAGCCTAACAAGGCAAATTGGTAACCCCCCGACTTTAAAGATAAAATTTGAAAAGTTGTACAAAAAAGTATATGTTTATTTATTACAAAGATCAATAAAAAGGTTAGGTTGTATACATCACCAATGAGAATATTTTACAAACACAGATAAAAACATTGTTCATGTGGAGATTCTTGAAGGACGAAAAATACTTTTTAAATGCCCAACATGTTTCAGGAATATGATCCTTTCCTCAGGGGCAATGATGTAGAAAAGTATGCTCTAGAACATAATGAAGATTAATATGATATTTTTTCCCTGTGTGACTCATAATTCATATCCCTTTCCAATTTTACAATATTGCAATGTTTCTGATCATGCTGTAATTGACTTGTTATTGTATTTCTGTATTGGAGTTATGTACATGTCCCTACTAGGAGTCCCCTGCCTTGTTTGTTCTTTGTTCTTTTCACCACCGCTACTTGTTACATGCCATGGTTCCCCCTTGGATGTGCATGACATCTGTGCGCCCTGCCAGTGCCTCCATCAGTGTTGTGTCTTCTCTGCCTCCACCCGGCGCACAAAGGCTCCTCAGGCAATACCCTAGCTTGGGGAACAGCCTTTTTGGCTTGCTCGCTCTCATTGGGCACCCGTTCCCCAATCGGGTCCCTTGCAGATCTTGCTGCCACTTTCCTGCGTCGGTGGAGGGGGCGTGCATGACCTTCTCCCAAATCTCAGGTGGGGGTGGGCCATGCTCTCCTCCTTCAGGGGTTTCTCCCTGTTGATTTGTCTATGTCTGCCACGCCGTCCCCTTTTTTATACGTCATTTGACGCGACTCATGACGTTGGCGCGACTCGCAGTGCTTTTGCGCATGCCCCGGCTTTATTTAACAGTGGCAATCTCCACAGTGAGATACGCCACCATCACATGCTGTCACACACAGCCTGTTAGTCTGTTCTCTGAACCCAGGGGTAAGTGGAGAATCATTTTGCTTATCTTACCATGTGTATTAGGCACTTACCAATATACAGTATCTCACAAAAGTGAGTACACTCCTCACATTTTTGTAAATATTTTATTATATCTTTTCATGTGACAACACTGAAGAAATGACTCTTTGCTACAATGTAAATTAGTGAGCGTACAGCTTGTATAACAGTGTACATTTGCTGCCCTCTCAAAATAACTCAACACACAGTCATTAATGTCTAAACTGCTGGCAACAAAAGTGAATACACCCCTAAGTAAAAATGTCCAAATTGGGCCCAATTAGCCATTTTCCTTCCCCGGTGTCATGTTACTCGTTAGTGTTACAAGGTCTCAGGTGTGAATGGGGAGCAGGTGTGTTAAATTTGGTGTTATCGATCTCACTCTCTCATACTGGTCACTGGAAGTTCAACGTGGCACTTCATGGCAAAGAACTCTCTTAGGATCTGAAAAAAAGAATTGTTGCTCTACATAATGATTACCTAGGCTATAAGAAGATTGCCAAGACCCTGAAACTGAGCTGCAGCATGGTGGCCAAGACCATACGGTGGTTTAACAGGACAGGTTCCACTCAGAACAGGCCTCGCCATGGGCGACCAAAGAAGTTGAGTGCAAGTGCTCAGCGTCATATCCAGAGGTTGTCTTTGGGAAATAGACATATGAGTGCTGCCATCAATGCTGCAGAGGTTGAAGGGATGGGGGGTCAGCCTGTCAGTGCTCAGACCATATACTACACACATCAAATTGGTCTGCATGGTTGTTGTCTCAGAAGGAAGCCTCTTCTAAAGATGATGCACAGGAAAGCCCACAAACAGTTTGCTGAAGACAAGCAGATTAAGGGCATGGATTACTGGAACCATGTACTGTGGTCTGATGAGACCAAGATAAACTTATTTGGTTCAGATGATGTCAAGCATGTGTGGTGGCAACCAGGTGAGGAGTACAAAGACAAGTGTGTCTTGCCTATAGTCAAGCATGGTGGTGGGAGTGTCATTGTCTGGGGCTGCATGAGTTCTGCCGGCACTGGGGAGCTACAGTTTATTGAGGGAACCATGAATGCCAACATGTACTGTGACATACTGAAGCAGAGCATGATCCCCTCCCTTCGGATACTGGGCCGCAGGGCAGTATTCCAACATGATAACGACCCCAAATGCACCTCCAAGACGACCACTGCCTTACTAAAGAAGCTGAGGGTAAAGGCCAAGCATGTCTCCAGACCTAAAGCCTATTGAGCATCTGTGGGGCATCCTCAAATGTAAGGTGAAGGAGCACAAGGTCTCTAACATCCACCAGCTCCGTGATGTCATCATGGAGGAGTGGAAGAGGACCCCAGTGGCAACCTGTGAAGTTCTGGTGAACTCCTTGCGCAAGAGGGTTAAGGCAGTCCTGGAAAATAATGGTGGCCACACAAAATATTGACATTTTGGGCCCAATTTGGACATTTTCACTTAGGGGTGTACTCACTTTTGTTGCCAGCGGTTTAGACATTAATGGCTGTGTGTTGAGCTATTTTGAGGGGACTGCAAATTTACACTGTTATACAAGCTGTACACTCACTGCTTTACATTGTAGCAAAGAGTCATTTCTTCAGTGTTGTCACATGAAAAGATATAATAAAATATTTACAAAAATGTGAGGGGTGTACTCACTTTTGTGAGATACTGTATATATACAATTTCTTTTGGGCCAGTACATCTTGGCCTGATACCCTTTGCACTGTGCAATCTCTGTGTGGGATGTGCTTTTATTTATTAGGAAATACTGTCTCTTATATGCATTGAAACAGGGGAATAATCAGGTTATTACCATATTATTCCAAGCTAATATACTATCTTTTATATCCCTACCTATTTGTCTCTGCTATTGAAATAGGGACATTTAGGTGCATACATGGGTATGTTTAGACCTATAGCCTATTTTACTTTAAATTTAAATTTAATATATCAATTTACAACTACTTTCTTAAAGAGCCATAGACACACATGTTGCTGTGCAAGGTATATTATTATGCGCTTACTGGAGTTAATTTTGTTTGGTTATTTCAAAACATACTTTGAAATATATTTCTAAAATATGCTTCCTTTCTCTATTCCATTACATGGAACCCCTGCTGTATATATTGCTCCACTGCCAGCACTATTTTTGATTCTCTGGTCTTTGTTACAAGATACTTCCTTCGCAGACTGATTGCATTGACTCATTTGGGAACCCAGTGTGAGGCGGTTCGGGCACAGCTCTGTGTGTGACCGGGTGGCGTCCACGTAATTCCATCCTTCCTCCCCCCCTTTGTTCCCTTTCATTTGGGGACACACGGGCTGGCACACTTTTTACTGGCAAGTGGCAACCCAGGCGCAGCTGTTTTTGATCATTCATGTGGTGAGCATGGACATAGCTCTATAAGGTACTATAACTGTGTGATATATCCCTTGTCAGTTCTTACTGAAATGATGTAATTCTTATAAATCTTCATTATGTTCTAGAGCAGGGATATGCAATTAGCGGACGGACCTCCAGCTGTTGCAGAACTACAATTCCCATGAGGCATAGCAAGACTCTGACAACCACAAGCATGACACCCAGAGACAGAGGCATGATGGGACTTGTAGTTTTAAAACGTCTGGAGGTCCGGTAATTGCTTATTACTGTTCTAGAGCATACTTTTCTACATCATTGCCCCTGAGGGCTATTCCTGAAACATGTCGGGCATTTGAGAAGTATTTTTCATCCTTCAAGAAACTCCACATGAACAATGTTTTTATCTGTGTCTGTAAAATATTCTCATTGGGGGTGTATACACCCTGACCTTTTTATTGATCTTTGTAATAAATAAACATATACTTTTTATACAACTTTTCTTATTTTGCCTTTAAAGTCCCAAGTATCGGGGGAGGATACAAATTTGCCTTGTAGTATTTTATTTTATATATATTGTTTTGGGTAAATTTCTCACAGCGCTACTTTTAAAATGAATTATAGACACTTTATATATATGATTATTTTATTTTTGTATTTTTTTTTTTACAGTTTTATTTTAATATCATTTTTTACAATTTTTTGGGAGCTCAGTTGGGGGGGGGGGGGTGTTGGTGAAATATCAGCAGGGAGAATTTGCACCGCACAGGGTAATTCGATTGTGCCCAGGCCCACCTGATACACCCCCTGCGCATGACTATGGTGATTACACTTATTAGATTCAGATCAGATATCTTTATTACAAGCCATTAAAATTAAGCAGCATATATAAGAACTAATTGATTTTAAATAAACATCAAACATAATAAGACAATATGTCCCAAATGAGGTTGACTAGGTCCCCGACAAAACTAGCGATTGATAAGTAGAAATGTGAAAGTATCACGCAGTCAGTGAAATACCCCAACCTTGGGTATATAAATCCAGCTTGACATGTTTGCACTGAGCACTTCTTCAGGCTTCAAGCTCCTGTTTTTTTCCTGGGTGTGGTTGTGAAGTCAGAAGGTTTTTTTTATCCTAATGCATTCTATGCATATCTTAATGCAATTCTGCTACGTCTTTGATAAAAATAAATCCCAATAAATGTATAGTAATTGCTTTTTTTGTGAAAGTTATAGAGTCCACAAACTATGGTATTTAGATTTAATAATAGATCTAATTTATTGAGGCCCTTAAAGTGGCGGGACAGTAGAAATACACCCCCAAAGGGCCCCTTTTTCTAAAGTAGACAGTCCAAGGTATTTACTAAGAGGTACGGCGAGTATTTTGAAGTTGTCATTTTTTGTCACAATTTTTTGTAAAATTAAGAAATGAAATACAATTTGTGGGGTTTTTTACACTATTATTTTTTTACATAGTGTCTCCAGGGCAGTACAGCGTCATTATATGACTGATGTGGCGGGATACTGACTGGTGATAGTATGTAAAAAAATAAAAATTTAAATAATTTTTCATTACCTTTTTTAAACTTTTTTTTTCTTTCTTTTTTTAATATATATATATATATTGTACATCATATCATCGGAGTAATTCAGTAGTTCAGAGTCAGCATAGTGACACTGTACTACTCTGGGGAGGGGGGGGGGGTGGGGGTGACCTGAGATTTTTTTTTTAACACAGTTATTGCTTATACAGTGATGATCCCTATATAAGCAATAGTTTTAGCTGTCATGAATGTGTTAACATTCATGAACAGCTTGCTTATGGTTGTTATCTGTGATTAGCTACAGCTAATCACATGGTACAAGTAAGCCATGTGCTTGATTAGAGCCAATGACAGATCACAACTGTTTACATTGTTTTCATGTGATTGCTATGACCAATCATAGCACTAGGGTTGCCACCTCATCCCTTTAAACCCGAACACATATGAATTACACAGGTTCTGAGGCTAATTTAATGCAGATGAGGCACCAAGTGAGTTTAATTACCAGCTTAATCAGCCAGAGAACAACCTGTGTAATTAGTATGTGTTCGGTTTTAAAGGGATGAGGTGGCAACCCTAGTTCCACCACATCCCAAAGATGCTCTATTAGATGAGATCTGGTGACTGTGGAGGCCATTGAAGTACAGGGACCTCATTGTCATGTCCAAGAAACCAGTGGTGACATAGACGTGTGCACATAGGGTAATAAAAAAACAAAATTGGAAAAAGATAAATAAAATTAAAATAAATTACTGACACCGATCTCTGCCCTCTGGACACACACACACACACACACACACACACACACACACACACATATATATATATATATATATATATATATATATATATACATATACCTATATTCACACACACACACTCATGTTTGTTAGTGCTTTGTGGTGCACACCCTAATGCAATAGGCTGCACACACCTATGAGTGGTGAGATGATTTGAGCTTTGTGACATGGTACATTATCCTGCTGCAAGGAGCCATCAGAAGATGGGGGCACTGTAGTCATAAAGGGATGGACATGGTTATCAACAAAACTCAGGTAGGCCGTGGCGTTTAAACAATGCTAAATTGGTACTAAGGGGCCCAATGTGTGACAAGAAAATAAAATATCCCTCACACCATTACACCAGAATCAGCCTGAACCGGTGATACAAGGCAGGATGGATCCATGCTTTCATGTTGTTTACACCAAATTCTGACCCCACCATCTGAATGTCACAGCTGAAATCGAGACTTATCAAACCAGGCAATGTTTTTCCAATCTTCTATTGTCTAATTTTGGTGAGCCTGTGTGAATTGTAGCCTCAGTTTCCTGTTTTTAGCTGACAGGAGTGACACCCGGTGTGGTCTTCTGCTGCTGTAGCCCATCTATTTCAAGGTTGGATGTGTTGTGTGTTCAGAGATGGTATTCTGCATATCTTGGTTGTAATGAATGGTTATTAGAGTTATGTTGCCTTTCTATCATCTCAAAACTAGTCTGTCCATTCTCCTTTGACCAGTAGCGACCCGTCCATTAAGGGCACACGGGCCGCCCCCCCGTCCAGTGTCCGGCCCCCTGATCTACATACTGGGATGCCGGACTATGGATTGGATTCCAATGGGGAGGGGGGGTTTGGGCTGCAGGTGCAGAGCATTGCGCCTGAAGCCCACCCTGTGACCTGCCCCCCCGCCGGGCACACGGGAATTACCTGCCCAGCGATGACCAGTTTCCTCTTACCTGTCTGATCAAAACTCTACTATCTTTCCGTTGTATTGAGATTATTGGTAAGTAATGTTGGTTCTATACGTCTTATGGTAGAGACTTGTGTGTTGTGTAGGTTGGAACTTTATCTACCCGATGTCGTCGTCTTCTGGTGTGGCCCACAGTGAGGACAGTCGATTTTTGTCCTTTGACTCCGATGTTAAGTGTGTCCGAGTGGTTTTAATCTGTTATCTTCTAACCTTTTTGTAACGGACCAAACTATTCAGAGCTAAAG
>BLSH010338011.1:960237-976907 GCA_018402905.1 Glandirana rugosa | reverse complement strand
TTTTCTTGAAGAGTCTTTTCAGGAATCTCAATTGGTGTGAATTTGGCGTGTATAGGTTGACTATGGTGAGGAGAGTATTGTTAAAGGAGCCAATGAGTATAAGATATCTGCCAGTCTGGTCCGTAATGATTTCTTTCATTTGGAAAGAGATAGTATCTCTGACTGCGACAAGGACCCCAGCCTGTTTCTTTGGAGCTGAGGCGTAAAAGATATGTGGAAAGTTGCGGTGTGTGCACTTGGGTGGGTTTATAGTAGAGAAGTGAGTTTCTTGAATGCACAGCACATCCGCATGTAGCTTTTTTGTCTTCTGCCCACATGGACGCTCTCTTGGCTGGATGGTTTAGTCCATTCACATTAAACGAAAGCACCTTAACCACTTGCCGACCGCCGATCGGCATTTGACGGCGGCAAAGTGGTTCGTTCCCGCAAAACGCCGTCATACGACGGCGGCCGCAAAATTGGGCCTAGTGAGCGCGCCTCTGCGATTTCTCTAGTGTCGTCCAGGGATATCTGGCTAGGAGTTAGATCACATAGTGTATGTTCATCTGATAGCCGGGGTTTGGACTTCACTGGGCTGCGGGAGGTTGGGGTGGATATTGCTGGAGAGTTGTGAGTTTTCCCTCCCTGGGAGACAGGACTTGGGGATCCTGTTGCAGAGGAAGAAGAGGCTGTAGGACTGTCGTTTTTAGTATCGGAGAGGGGGCTTTTGTTGGTTGGGGAGAAAAAGTCATTCAGCTTTTTCGGATGGGAAGAGTCCTTCCTTTTGCGGGTCATGTTGATGCGGGGTTCGATGGGGGGTGGAGAGGATGTGGTGGGCACTTATGGCGATGTAGTGAGCCGGGTTGCTGGTAGTTCAGTGCTGTGAGTGATGGTCATCACATAAGCATGGTCGCTAGTGATGTGAGTATGATCATGATGGATTGGCCATCATAGGGACCCGCACTGTGTTCATGAATTATGTCTCTAGACTAGTTACTAAGGGTAAGAGTTGATTGTAGGGTCGGAGGCTACAGCTTGGGTGTAGCAAGATGGCCGCCAAGCGTTGTTGTGTAGGCCGCAATAGGTCAGCGGGCTCACCCGGGGTCCCCAGGCACCCAGTATCTTGGTGTTGATGACGGGCTTTATAAGGCTAGCCGGACTTTGTCTGTGGATCCTGGGATTATGTGGGATCCCTCGTTCAGGCCACGTGTGGGGGATCTCTGGAGGCTGCTCTGATGTGGTTCTGGCCTGTATCTCCCTCGCTGGCTATGGCCGACTGGGCTGAGGAGGATAGCGGGCTTCTGTGCTGGGGTGTAGTGAGTCACCAAGTTCCCCGCTTACCAGGTCTTGCAGCTCTATAGACAGAGGCAGCACGCGGTTGGGCCTCAAAGATGGCGCCTGATCTTTCCCCAGCGCTTTCCCCAGCTCTGACTTAGAAAAAGGTTCCTGTACGACTTTGGGAGCGACTTGCATTGACTTCTATTACAGAAGTAATTTGCAAGTCGCATTGTGCAGAGGTCGCGCTGAGTCGCCCACAAGTTTGATGACGTCACCCCTAATTGATTATGGGCAGTCGCTGCATCGATGCCGCATCATGGACGCCCAAATCGCGATGCATTGATGCAGCGAATAATTTCAGCACCCCTACTGCATAGTGGTGCATCAGGTTCTTGACCATTCCAAGAACTTATGTTGGCCTTTTTTGAATATTAATAAAATTATATATTATAACTTCTTATTATTATAACTTTCTTACCTCAACATAGATATTAATGTGGTGCTCACTAAACACATTTGTTGATTATGATACGTATGCATTTCTTTTTTCTTGTCCATTCAGTGTCTACAGGTGAGGAGAGACAGGGTCCCCCTAGCTCACTTCTCAAACTCTTGATGAGCACTGACAAACTTCCAACACTTTGCATGGCCAGGAAACTTTGGGGATGGAGTTCCCTATAACACCATTGCCATATTTACTATGCACAGTGGTCCTTCCTTTGAACCACTACAGGACTAGGCAGTGCCATAGAGATTGGAGGTAGGAACCATAGTGCACGGCAGGGAACACAGGCATTCAAGACCCCTGGATGGAGGATGCAGTGCTGAAAAAGAGGGGAGCTAAGATATTACTGATGGAGAGGTCTTCTACTGCAGGTGAGTGCCAGTTTGCTTTCTTTAGAGACCCTACAGGATCTCTTTAAGAACGACACATTTTAATTAGTATCCAAAACACATTTTGCTATATTGCTATAGTGCTGTGAAACCTTTGACTTCCCGTTAAGTTGGGGGGAAAAAAACAGATTGCTATAGTTAAAATTATAAATCTCTGATGAGCAGTGAAAATGTCAGGATAAATTATACTCTTTAAAGGGAGGATCCCTGAACAACTGCCAGTCACTTTAAATTAGCCTGGATTTCCAACAAGAAATCATCAAATTAGCAGAACAGCCACAGAGAAGGGAATATATTGCACAGGTGAAAAAAATTAACAATTTTTCATGCATACTGTTAATTTTACACAGAGTCATTTTTCAAATCGATGAATTTAACCTGAAACATGCATTCGTTACTGTGAGAATAGCAAACGTTAGCCATACTGCTTATCTAGAACAGAACACATTGAACAGGCTGTTGAAATAAAAAGATTTAATGTGCAAGTTTTTACTGTACATTTTTAATTCAGGTTTAATTGCTAAAAAGTACTCCTGATTAAGGCTACTTTTTAAATACATTAATTTAAATTATTAAGTGTTAAATTGATTGTTAAAGGAACACTATAGATTAGCGTGTATTCCACTTTTGCAGTCAAATTTGAGAACCCCACACTGTATGTTTGTTTATATGCTCCTATTCAAGCAGCGTATGTAAAAAAAAAAAAAATTCCCTGTTAACAGAGGAATAAGACAGGGTTTCCCACTGTCCCCTCTTCTTTTTGCTCTTCCAATATAACCCCAGGCCCAGGCTATCTGCTAATACAGGGATGTACAAGGGATTGAAGTGGCAAGATACCACCATAAACTTTGCTTATTTGCCAATGGTGCCCTTCTTACCTTAGCCCACCCACAATCTCTCTCCCAAATCTTATGCCAATATTGACCCTGTTTTGACCCTGTTTGGCCAACTTTCTGTTGACAAGACCAAATCTAAGGTCATAAATGCCTCCTTGCCTGCTAAAACAGTGCATACTCTCCAGCAACCCTTCACCTTATCCTGGGTGGTTGGACTTGCACTATTTATGAGTTATGATGGTGGGCAGCCTGGAATTTAGATGAAAATTAGGAGTCCTGTATGAAGGAAATCTTGATACTGTTTTATATTAACAGGAGGTTATTGAGGAGGTTTCATGTAAGTTTCAAAATCTGCCTGGTCTGAAGTTACTTAAAAAGGGGTGTATGCATGGTGTATCAAAGAGCAGAGCTTAGAATGAAGGGGATGAAGACAAGTCCATGTGGACACAATACAAGGGTCTAACCTGTGGTGGAGGGAGAAGAGGCTATATTGTTGTTACTAGGAGCAACCGGAGTAGTGTTGGGTGCTTAAGCAGCCAGCCATAGGGAATCTTGATGACATGGCATGGGTGATGAAAGGCCCTGGTAGTGAGGAGATTTGCAAGCTTAGTCCTCTCCCTAGTGATCAGTGCTCCACATACAGGGACCAAAATCAGCACAGGGTATCCTATGTGCCTAGTCCGAGGTGTAGAAAGCAGAGGTTTCAGGAATGGTGAAGCTTAGGAACATGTGAAGGGATGATCTCTATGTGTCAGGGACAAGTCTCATAACGTTACTGGGAGTGAGGTGGCATGTCGAGCTGTGCTGGTGGAGTATGGTACAAGCTCCTAGGTACCCACTCGGATTTGCTGCATCCATCAGAAGAATCTAAAGGAAAGTCAAGAAATGAAACATACACAAAGGGTTAACTGTGCAAGTAGCGCATGCCCTCTTCTAAGATGGAGTGTTGCCTTAACAATGATTTTACATAACAGCTCCTCAACCTGTAAACGCAGGCATTAGTGAGTGCTAATACTGAGTACCCAGCTTGGATGCTCTAAGCCCCACCCACATCCTGATCAAGGCACAACATATCCTGGTTTGGTAGACTATGATATTGTTGCCCAAATTTCCTTATCATCCCTAAATCTTGTCTATCCCTATTCCATTGTACTTGCTCTGAGTAATGCAAAGGTAGATCTTACAATGTGTCTAAAAGGATATCTTAATGCTACATAGACCCAAGCTCTATCAAGGTAACTATCCCAAACTGATCCCTTAATCCTACATAGGGATGGGCCCCCCGCGGTTCAAGTCGAATGTAAGTTCGACTCGAACATCGGACGTTCGCCCATTCATTGAATTTAGAACATTATGGGGCATTCGCAACGGTTTCGCCGCCGGAGCGCCCCATAATGGATTGCGCGCAGACGGCGTGCACAGATCCTCCACCATGGGAGGGCCCCCGCCATCTGCGCGCTGTTTGTTATGACAGTTTATTTATATGGCAGGGCGGGGCCACCCGGCGACGTAAGTGAGCGACCCAGCCCCTTCTGACTTCATGTGACGTCAGAGGGGGCGGGTCATGCGCGTACATCACCGAGTGCTATATAAATAAAGTGTCACAACAAACAGAACTCAGTTGGCGGGAGTCCTCCCATGGAGGAGGAGCTGTTGCATTTTTTTTTTCTTTTCGGGTCTATTGCTCGCCGTGATTCACGATCGATTACAACGGGGGACACTTATTTTTTTTCTTTGTTAATAAAGGACTTGTCCTTAATTGTCTCCTGTGCTTTTTTCTTTTTTTGACACTTTTGGTAAATTAGTGGGGGTACGATATCCCCGATACTAATTCACATGGGGGGGGGGTCGGGATCTAATTCATAGATGGGATGGCTGCATTAGTTTCCTTTTTTCTTTATTTTTACCTGGTGATCCTGCCAGCAACACATCTCCTGTTAGGGCAGTTTCACTCACTCCCACACTATATTTATAGAGGGACAAAGAAGCCAACCTTGGGCAGCAACATTGTCAACCCCAGAGTTAGATGGACTGTACATAAGCATCTAACAAATTATTGACTGATCCCAGCTAGCACCTTTTTATGCAGTTACAGAAACATATATTTTTCCTTTTGGGATAAAGGTTATAAACTAAAAGATGACCACTGTAAGCACCCCTGTCAGTGTTAAATGGTTTGCCTCAACCCTCCATTGTTCACTTTTGATGGACGACTTGGTCTGCTAAAGAAAGATAAAAAATAATGGATCTACTAGTAAAATAAATAGGTAATAAAATGGTGTTATTGCTAATGACAGGCTGAATCATGCTATATACAGTATATGTCATTTTTAGTTTTGCCCACAGTTACAATTTAGCATACAATGCAGAGCCCAAGCATTGAGATCTGTAACCTTTAGTTAAGATAAACAGTGATAAAGTCTAGTTTACAAATGATAATGAGATTTGTTGACACAGTCCAAACAGGGTTAATTATGGTAAACCTTGCTACACAAGCTCCTTAGCATAACTTAGCAGAGGAGAACTTGGTAGGTTGTTAAGCAAGTAAAATGCATGTAAAAATTTAAGCAGCGTTTTTTTATGTTATGTTAATGGGAACATGTAACAACAGTTAATACTGTACATTAGGTGCTCTCCAAATTTGGCTGCAAAAGAGGAAATCTATTTTAATTTTAGCCTACAGAATATTAATTTTACATAAAAGATATAAACAGTTTTGCTCAAAAGTTTTCATATCCGTGGAGAATTGGTAATATACAGTATGTACCATTTTTAAAGAAAACATTTTATTTCTTATGGGATTCATACTCTGTAAGGGCCCTTTCACACGGGGGTTCCAATCAGGCCCACCTGTCAGTTCTTCAGGCGGACCTGATCGGGCGCTCCATTCAGCCCTATGGAGTGGTGGATGTCAGTGGAGACATGTCAGCTGACATCTGCCAATATCTGATCCAATCCTGTCCGTGAAATGTAGACGGATTGAGACCCTATTTTCCATCCATTTGGAGAGTCGAATCGGATGAAAATAGACAGACAGTCCGTTTTCATCCAATCTTCATAGAGGACAGTAAGGCTTTGCCAGGTCCATCTCCGCACAGTGAGCACAGACGGATCTTGCGGATCGATCACTGCTGAGCAAACCTGAGTCCGTACATGGACAAGACCGTGTGAAAGGACCCTTACTGTAGGTCATAACAAAATGGCACAATCATAAAACAAGACATGGCAAAAAGTAAACAAATGAAATGACTCCTGTTCAAAAGTCTGCATATCCTTAGTTCTTATTACTGTGTATTACCCCTTTAGCATCAATGGCAGCATGCAGTCTTTTGTAAACGTTTTCTATTAGACCCTGATTCTTGCAGGTGGTATAGCTGCCCACTCATCTTGGCAAAATGCGTCCAGGTCATGCAAAGTCTTTGGTTGTCTTGCATGAACCGCACGTTTGAGATCTAAAGGTCCCAGGACCTTGTATTCACTATATCTGGTCTCCCATAGTACACAGAACATGGAAATGCAATTATTTTAGTAAATATAAACTGCTAAATACCTTTTCTCATCAGCAGTTAGACCAGTCTTGTGGCTTCTATGAATGTCCGGTTAAAGCTTGTAGGAGGACTTTTCATTCTGTTCTGACTGTCGTATGAGAATGCAGGACAACTGACCCTCTGTCTGGGCAGTGCTGATTGACCCTGTGCTTATCACATGCACTCTCCCAAGAAAAGAAAAAACTCTCTAGCAATACACACCAAACTGAGCATGTGCAGCCTGTCCCCTGGCTCTGTAAATATCAGGAAATATATTGGAGTCAGTGGAAGAATGAGATGATCAGAGGAGACAGGATCGCACAGCCTTTTTACACAATGCAGAGGATTAACCCCTTAAGCCGGGTACACACGGCAAGACTTTGACCGGTTCAAAATAAAAAAACGGCCATCAGTCGGCCCTTGTATATGTCGGTCTGTCTGGAAAACCTGCAGCCGACTCCCAATCAGCACTCTCAACCACTGGCTGAGAGAGCTGATTGGTGTGTTCTGGTGGGGGGGCACCCCCCTGTCAGAACACAACAGCTCAGCAGGGGAGATCACTGTACTAATGTTGGATGTGTGTGAGATTAGCTCATGGGGATCACTTTTCAGAGGAAAAGATTCAGCATGGAGGTCAGTTTCTTTAAAATCTGGTGTCTTTCCAGGTTTATTGTCACAGGTTTGCAAGGTCAAAACACATAAGAAAAAAAAACAGAAAACAAAAGCTCGCTGTCGGGCGCTAAACTATTCACTCGGGTTCTTCTCTATACAGAGAGGGGCTGTCCCCAACACCAACAAAACATAAGCACGGTGCAAACATTTGTCTGTGAGTCCAAATTAGCACACAGAGCTCTCTCAGCTTTCTCCCTCTGAGATCCAGGATAGAGCTCTCCTCTGCTCTCTTACTGGTCATTAAATGCAGGTGGAGAGGGGTTTGAGTGGACCAGAAAGTCCGGGCCGGAACCAGCCCTGCCACGGTGGCTGGCAAAACCTGGCTCAGACTCTCGCTAGTCACCTCAAAATGATCGCATGCGAGGCAACAAGTATCGCCCAACCATTACAGCACCTCGCATAACGTCACATACCCCCCCCGCTGAAGCCCCTGGGGATGAGCAACTGTTCAGACCATGCAGTGGGCCCGGGAAAGGCATTATTTTGGAGCCTTACAGCCCAGTGTTCCACTGAGAACTTAAACGGCTGTAGGACCAGGAACCACCTGGTCACCCGGCTATGGGGGGGCATGGTCGGTGACTAGCCTGAATGACCTTCCCAGCAGGTAGTATTTTAGGGCCTCTAAGGCCCACTTGATAGCCAGGCACTCCTTCTCCACAATTCCTTTCATGCCTATTAAGCTTCCTGCTTAAGTAGACAACCGGGTGCTCCTCACCATCTCTGATCTGGGACAGAACAGCACCTAGTCCCACCTCAGAGGTGTCAATTTAAACCACAAACTCCTTTGTGAAGTCTGGGGTCATGAGCACTGGCTGTACACAAAGGGCTTGCTTCAACTTTTGGAAGACCTTCTCGGCTTCGGGATTCCACTTAACCATTCCTGACCCTCTACCCTTCGTCAGATCGGTCAGAGGGATGGCAATGGTGGCAAAGTCGAGAATGAAGAGTCGGTAATACCCTGTAATCCCCAGGAAGGCAGGAACCTGTTTCTTGTTCACTGGTTGGGGCCACTTTTGAATGGCCTCGATCTTATTGGTCTGGGGCTTGATCAGACCGCGACCAATAACATACCCAAGGTATTTGGCCTCCTCTAGACCTATAGCACACTTTTTAGGGTTGGCTGTTAAACCTGTTACCCTCAGCGAATCTACCACTGCCTGCACCCAGAGCAGATGTGATTCCCAATCTGGGCTGTGGATGACTACATCATCCAGATAGGCCGCTGCATAGGGCCCATGCAGCCTCAAAGTTTTGTCCATGCAGACCAAACGGCATTCACTTGTATTGGAAGGACCTCTCGGGTAGAGAAGGCCATTTTTTCCTTTGCTGACTCAGTTAGGGGGATCTGCCAGTATCTCTTAGTTTGGTCTAGGGTTGTTATGTACTGGGCACCTCCCAACCTATCCACAAGTTCATCAACCCGCGGCATTGGGTATGCGTCAAACTTAGACACTTCATTTAACTTCCTGAAATCGTTATAAAACCAGATAGTGCCATCAGGCTTTGGGACCAGTACTATGGGGCTCGACCAGGTGCTGTGGGACTCCTCTATCATGTCTAACGCCAACATGGTTTTTACTTCTCTCGCCACAGCCTCTCGTCTAGCCTCAGGTATTTGGTAGGGTTTTACATTTACACAAACGCCTGGTTCCGTAATTATGTCATGTTATAGCACAATGGTCAGTCCGGGTAGGGAAGAGAAAAAGTTTCTATTTTTACTGACAAATTCCTTAGCGTGGTTTTGTTGCGTCAGTGACAAGGACTCGGTTATGGGGGCATCCGGGGTTAGGGGTAACCTGTCCTTTTGGGGAGTGGGCACCGCCAATAAACTCTCTCTCTCCTTCCATGGTTTTAGGAGATTAACATGGTAAATCTGCTCCGGTTTCCTTTTCCCAGGCTGGTAAACTTTGTAGTGTACTTCCCCTACTCTTTCCCTAATCTCAAAGGGACCCTGCCACTTTGCCAGGAATTTACTTTCAACCGTGGGGACTAGCACCAGCACTCTGTCTCCGGGGGGGTTGAAAGTTTGGGTTTTGGCACCCCGATTGTAAGCCGTTCTCTGGGCTTCCTGGGCTTGCTCCATATGCTCTTGTACAAGGGGCAGGACAGCTGCAATTCATTCCTACATCGTGGAGACGTGTTCTATGATGCTTCTATATGGGGTAGCCTCTCCTTCCCGTGTCTCTTTTGCGACATCTAGCAGCCCCCTGGGATGTCTACCATACAAGAGTTCAAAGGGGGAATACCCCGTAGACACCTGCGGAGCTTCTCGTATGGCAAACATGAGGTAAGTCCCAATTTCACCCATCTTTATCCACCACCTTTTTTAGTATACTCTTGAGGGTCTTGTTAAACCTTTCCACCAGACCGTCAGTTTGGGGGTGGTACACAGAGGTATGGAGATGCAAGATTTTGTACAACTTTCACAATTCCCTGGTCACTCTGGACATGAATGGGGCACCCTGATCCGTCAAGATTTCTTCAGGGATCCCTACCCGACTAAACACCTTGACTAGCTCCTTGGCGATAGTCTTAGCGGAGGTATTCCGCAAGGGTATGGCCTCAGGATAACAGGTCACATAGTCCAGGATCACCAGGATGTACTGGTGTCCCAGGGCAGATTTTACTACTGGTCCCATGAGATCCATGCCAATTTGCTCAAATGGCACTTCAATTATGGGAAGTGGGACAAGGGGACTATGAAAATGGGGTGAGGGGATCGTCATTTGACACTCAGGGCATGATTTACAATATTCTTTGACTTCTGCATACAACCCAGGCCAGAAGAATCGCTGGGTTATTCTCTCCCTGGTTTTCTCCATACCCATTACATGCCCATGGGTACGATCTAGCACCATCCTGCGGAAGGATTTGGGAACCACTAGCTGTTGCACTTTGTCCTCCACGTGTTTCACTACCTAATACAACAGATTATTTTTAAGCGCCATGTAGGGAAAATACACTCCCCAATTAGGGTCCACAGGTACCCCATCCATCACCTTCACATTTTCTCTGGCTCTTAGGAGAGTGGCATCCCGTAGTTGTTCTGTACAGAAGTCCTCCCTCCAGACCTCTAAGTCAGGTACTACATTCGGTTCCCTCTCACCATCAGGGTCAGAGACATTGTCGGGGTCATTCGCCCCCCGCTGTGAGCTATCTTCCAGCTCCTCCGGGTCCCCAGCCAGCACAGGAAAAGGAGGAGGGTCTCCTCCCTCCTCAGTCCTGCCACCAGTTTCCCCTTTAATTTGGTAAAACGGGTCTGGTGAGAGGTCCCGTGCTTCCGCAGCAGGGGGAGCTCTATCCTCCAGACTCCCTGTGCCTTCTCATAACCTCCAAAAATGGGGATAATCCCTGCCCACTAGGGTGTCATAAAGTAGTGAAGGTACCACCCCCACTGAATGAGTCACACTAACGCAAGGGGTGTCAATCTCAACCATCGCCGTCTGGTAGTCACTAGTGTCCACATGGATGAAAATGACTCTGACAGTGCTAGAGTGTAACCTTGCAGGGTTTACACAATTGCTTTTTACCAATGTTACCACACTACCTGAGTCAAGTAGTGCAGTGACTGGTCTCCCATCAACAAAAATCACACATATTTGCTTTTCCATGCGACTTGAACATGATGCTGTATATGCGACCTGTGCAAAAAGAGAAAGGCGTCTATTCAAATAAGTATAATCGCATTGCATGAGTTCTTTATTCAAGGGGCAATTGGCAGCAATATGGCCCAATGCATGGCATTGGTAGTACTTTATATGTTCTATACCCAGTGCTCTCAAGGGTCCCCAAGGCCTTCCTGGCTTCTTTGGCCAGTCTCCAGATCTAGAGCCCCCAGTCTCTTTAGCCGTATCAGTCTTATCAAATTTCCCCAAGCCCCTGAACCCTGGAACAGTCTTACCGGGTCCGCTGGACGATCTTTCACCTCTAGAAACATTGGAGTGGGGTGCAGATGGGCGCAACAAGTCCTCAGCAGCCGTGTATCTCTCGACAAGGTCCACCAGTTGGCTTGCAGTTTTGGGGTCTCCATGGCTGACCCATTTCCTCAATGCAGCAGGAAGCGCACGTAGATAGCTGTCCATGACCACGCGCTCCACAATCTGGGGACCTGGCAAGGTCTCTGGCTGTAGCCATTTCCTGGTAAGGTGAACTAGGTCGAACAACTGCGAAAGTGGTGGCTTGTCAGTGTGGTAGGTCCACTGATGCACGCGTTGGGCCCGGACTGTCATGGTGACCCCCAGGCATGCGAGTACCTCTGCCTTTTAGAGTCTCATAGTCCTGGGCCTTATCTGTTTCCAGATCGAAATATGCTTTTTGGGGTTCACCTGTCAAGAATGGTGCTGACAGTCCCGCCCACTGTTCTTTTAGCCATCCTTCATGAAGAGCGACTCTTCAAAGGTCATGTGGTACACCTCCACGTCATCCGCAGGTGTCATCTTCTGCATATGGTAAGATGCATGTACCAACATTGGTTCCAATGTCACGGGAAGTGCGGGCCCCTTCTTTAACTCCAGCAGGGCCTCCGCCAACTGTCGGTTCATCTCCTGTTGTGCTGCTATGGCCTGGCGACTTTCCTCCAGCTGAGCTGCAATGGCCTGCCAAGTTACCTCCTGCTGAGTCTCCTGTTGTGCTGCAGCGGCCTCTGCGACCCGGAGGTTGGTTTCCTGCAGAGCTGCGTGTTGTGCTGCAATAGCCTGGTGACTCGCCTCTCACTGAGCTGCAGCTGCCTCTGCAACCTGGCGGTTGGTTTCCCGCTGGGCTGCATTGGCTTGCAGCAAGGCCTTCAACATTTCCTCCATCATGTAAGTTGCCATGCTGAGCTCCACCACATGTGAGAGATTAACTCGTGGGGATCACTTTTCAGAGGAAAAGATTCAGCATGGAGGTCAGTTTCTTTAAAATCTGGTGGCTTGCCAGGTTTATTGTCACAGGTTTGCAAGGTCAAAACACATAAGAAAAAAAAACTGAAAAAAAAACCTCGCCATTCGGCGCTAAACTATACAGTCGGGTTCCTCTCTATACAGTGAGGGGCTGTCCCCGACACCCACAAAACATAAGCACAGTGCAAACCATTTGTCTTTGAGTCCAAATTAGCACACAGAGGTCTCTCAGCTTTCTCCCTCTGAGATCCAGGATATAGAGCTCTCCTCTGCTCTCTTCCTGGTCATTAAATGCAGGTGGAGAGGGGTTTGAGTGGTCCAGAAAGTCTGGGCTGGAACCAGCCGTGGCACGGTGGCTGGCAAAACCCGGGTCGGACTCTCGCTAGTTGCCTCAAAATGATCGCACGCGAGGCGACAAGTATCGCCCGTCCATTACGGCACCTCACATAACGTCACAGATGGTTAGTACAGCGACCGGAGCTGTCAGGTTTTTTTTGTGCAACCAGGTGGGTTGCACGAAGAAAGAACTGTAGTGTGTACCAGGCTTTATGTTCCACAGTGAGTATAACAAGCATGTTTAAAGCATATACAGACTGATTTTACTGTTGTGGGTTTAGTTACACTTTAAGGTCTGGAGATTGTGAAGGCCGCTCCAGAACCTTCACCTTTTTCTGCTGTAACCACTGAAGGGTCAACTTGGCCTTGTGCTTAGGGTCATTGTCGTATTTGAAAGTCCAAGAATGTCCCATGCGCAGCTTTCATGCAGAAGAATGCAAATAGTCTTCCAGTATTTTCTTATAACATGCTGCATTCATCTTGTCTTTAATTGTGCCATCAATTAGAGCTCACACACCCCCAAAACATCAGTGAGCCACCACTATGCTTTACAGTGGGGATGGTAGTCCTGTCGCTATAGGCCTTGTTGACCCCTCTCCAAACATAGCACTTACGGTTGTGACATTAAAGCTGTATTTTTCTCTCATCACTCCAGAATACAGTGTGCCAGAAGTTGTGAGCTGTGTCAAGTGTTGTCGGGCATATTATAACTGGGTTTTTTGTGGCATTCGCCCAGTAAAGGCTTCTTTCTGGGAAACCCCAAATTTGGCAATCCCCAAATTTACCACTTCTTAATAAGTTATTGAACAGTACTGACTGGCATATTTAAGGCATTCGATATCTTTTTATATCCTTTTCCATCCTTACGAAGTTCCATTACCATGTTACGCAGGTCTTTTGACAGTTCTTTTCTGCTCCCTGTGGCTCAGTATCTAGCCTGTTCAGTGCATCCACATGAGAGCTAACAAACTCATTGACTATTTATATACAGACACTAATTGCAGTTTTAAAAGCCACAGATGTGGGAAATTACCCTTTAATTGCCATTTTAACCTGTGTGCGTCACCGTGTGTGTCTGTAACAAGGTCAACATTCCAGGTTATATAAACAGTTTTTTGGCATGATTATTCATATTTTTGGTATCCATGCCAAAATGTCACGATTTTGCCAGGGTATGCAAACTTTTGACCACAACTGTGTGTGTATGTATATATGTGTATATGTGTATGTGTGTGTATATATATATATATATATATATATATATATATATATATCCCTCAAATTTTCCACTCACTCTTTGCGAGAGGGCTGGCGAGGTGGGATGCCTGGGAGCAGAGGGGGGCGAGCACCGCCGGCATAAATAGGAGCCGTTCTCCTGCCCTAGGGGAAAAGAGAGGGCGGCCGGGATCATCATAGGTAAATAGTACCATTGAGGAAGAGGATGCCTAGCTTTAACACAGAGCAGGGATTTGCACGCTGTAACAGTTTACTTTAGAATTGCATCCGCTCCGCTCCCGGTCACTTACATAGATCACGCCCTCCTGACGGCGTGCCTGTGACAGACAGAACACGCCCTGGCATTGGACCAGTGTTCTGTCTGTCACAGGTGCCTGGTCAGGAGGGCAGGATTTGTGTATGTGACTGGGAGCAGAGCAAATGCAATTCTAAAGTAAACTATTACAGCTTGCAAATCGGTGTTAATTTTGGCAGCAAATTTCGATTTAGTTTTAGTCTTAGGACTAAAATGGCATTTTAGTTTTAGTCCCATTTTAGTATTCTGCAATTGTTTTAGTTTTAGTCGTATTTAGTCGACTAAATCTCCAGGACATTTCAGTCGACTAAAATTATTTTAGTCGACTAAAACTCATTTTTGTTGACTAAAATCGAATGGGTGTAGTTAAATTGTAATGCATTATTTAAAGCGGTAGTAAACCCGCTGCCAAAAAAATAAATAAAAAAGAATCCTGCAAGACAATAGCATAATATGTTAGTATGCATCGCATACTAACATATTATGAAATACTTACCTTAGAACGAGGCCCCCGATGCCCGAGTCGGTCAAGGACGCTGACATGTTGGTCCTCTTCTTTCTTCCGGGTACGCGGCTCCGGCGCTGTGAGTGGCCGGAGCCGCGTGACGTCACAATTGCGCGGGAGTTCTTTGCTCCGGCAGCCAGCTCTGAGTTGCCGGACGCCTCGGCCGGATCGTCAGAGCGCATGCGCCGCTAATGTCAGCGGCTGCATGCAGGGCGAATATCTCCTAAACCATGCAGGTTTAGGAGATATTCTTTTTACCTACAGGTAAGCCTTATTATAGGCTTACCTGTAGGTAAAAACAGCTTTGGGGGTTTACTACTGCTTTAAGCATTTCTCTACAATTTCCAAACTCATTATATACTGCTGGAGTGAAAAATCTAATATGTTATTATGGCATTGAGGTATGAACATGCACTACAGACCAGCGTTAATTTTGATGTCAAATTTCAATATAGTTTTATTCTTTTAAATAAAATAGCATTTTAGTTTTAGTCCCATTTTAGTCTTTTGACTAAAATGCCATTTTAGTTTTAGTCGTATTTTAGTCATCTCAATTGTTTCAGTTTTAGCCGTATTCTAGTTGACTAAAATGGTATTAAGTTACTCAACTAAAATGTTTTAGTCAAAATTGAAAACAAAATTAACACTGGTGCAAATCCCCACTCTGTGTTAAAGCTGGGAATCTTCTTCCTTTATGGCGCTATTCACCTATGATGATCCCAGCCACCCTCTCTCTTTCTCCACGGCAGGCTGAAAAGGTGCACACTGAGGCTGCAATAGTGGACACTGAGGCTGCAAAGATACACACTGAGGCTGCAATGGTGGACACTGAGGCCGCAATGGTGGACACTGAGGCTGCAATGGTGGGCAGTGAGGCTGCAATGGTGGGCAGTGAGGCTGCAATGGTGGACACTGAGGCTGCAATGGTGGACAATGAGGCTGCAATGGTGGACACTGAGGCTGCAATGATGGACAGTGAGACTGCAAAGATGAGCACAGTGAGGCTTCAATGGTGAGCAGTGAGGCTGCAAAGATGGACACGGGTGAGGGTTCAAAGATGGACACCGGTGAGGCTGCAATGCTGGGCACTGTTGAGGCTGCAATGCTGGGCACAGGTGAGGCTGCACAGAAGGGCAAGGGTGAGGCTTCAAAGATGGACACTGGTGAGGCTGCATTGGATCGGCACTGGTCACACTGCAATTATGGGCACAGGTGAGGCTGCATTGGTGGGCAATGGTGAGGTTGCATTGATAAGCACTGGTTAGGCTGCATTGATGGGCACGGGTGAGGCTGCACTGATAAGGTTGTTGTTAATATTTATTTGTGTAACTTAATTCTGCATAAAACATTTATGTGTCATTTCATGAGAATTTATGAGGGCGTACATAGGGGCAGGATTAGGAGTGGGGCATGGTAGGGGCTGGGTGGGGCAACTGGTGGGGAGTAACCCTTAAGGCCTGGTTAGTAGGTCAGGACTTGAAATTTTGAGCCCTGTATATATGTGTATGTGTGTGTATATATATATATATATATATATATATATATAGTTCAAAGTGATGCAGGGTGAGGTGCACTTCAATGCAGGAATCTGTGCTAGCAATCTGACCCTCCCATAGGTCTATTATAGAGAAAGACGAAGGGATTGCTGCACAATAATTTATTATGTCCAAAATTACATACAGTTGTGTTCAAAATTATTCAACCCCCAATGCTGTAAATGGTTTTAGGGAATTTAGTGTACATTTGTAATTGTATTCTGAATGAAATCCTACAAGGACTTATTAAAGAACCATATGCAACTAAAATGACATCAATTAGTTTGGACTAACTTTTGTGAAGTAACTTGGAGACAAGAAGTCTCACCATCAGAAATTCCCCAATTTATTAATACAGTTACTTCTTAAGTGTTTTCTTTGTAAATGAT
The DNA here is from genome assembly GCA_018402905.1 of Glandirana rugosa. NCBI lineage: Eukaryota > Metazoa > Chordata > Amphibia > Anura > Ranidae > Glandirana > Glandirana rugosa. The sequence goes on along the minus strand of BLSH010338011.1, from coordinate 960,545 downwards.
GACATAATGTTTTGATTAACTACAGTAAAATCAACGTATACCAAGAAATTATTCAGGAACATCCTAAAGTAAGTCTTATGTTAATGTTTACATGTGATTTAAGGGATTTTGGTAAATGTCGTAACCCCCAACTTATTAAAACTTGTGTTGACATACATTAAAACCTGTATTATTTAATAACACGTCGTTAGGGAAGCAGAAAGAGATATTATCTGGATACCCTCCCAGTCTAACGATCGTGTCTAAGGACGTAACTTCACGTGGAGTGGGACGTAGTGAAACTTGATATATATATATATATATATATA
>BLSH010338011.1:934884-953906 GCA_018402905.1 Glandirana rugosa | reverse complement strand
GTATCACACACCCCGCTAGCTGGGAAAAGTAGAAGTAACTGTGTAATGGTATACAATAAAAATTCTCAATTTAACTAACAAGAGATCACAGATTAATTAATTAACCAAGGTGTACAAAAGAATCGCAATAGATGATAACAGACACTGAACACGTCAACAGACACAATCAACCGACTTCTTCCCGCAATAGATAACATCGGGCTTTGGTATGAAACATTGTGTACTGTCGAACATGTCAACAAAAGTTTTAATAAGTTTTAATAAGTTGGGGGTGACTTTAACTAACAAAACCAGCCAAACTGTAACTAATACTAATCTCAACTTCGGACGGACCAGCAGAACCCGAACTTCCAGGTGTTCGCTCAACTCTAATCATAATCAATGTCAAACCGACCAAAACAATCAATTTCAGTGGGGGTTGAATAATTTTGAATAATTTTGAAAACAACTGTACAAGCTGTCATGTGTTACAAAGTATGGTTTCGGGCTACAATAGATAACGCCCTTCTTCAGCCAACTAACACAGACAACTGCACAAGTCACAGACAATAGTAGATAACGCTAAGAAAACATGTGGAACCAATTAATTAATTAGACACTAGAGAACAATCAATTTAACTCTTAAAAATAACATATGGTAATGTGTCAATGAAGATGAAAAGGGTCGATCGCCCCACACACTATGATTACAAATCGGAAGGATTACCTGGGATCTGAAGATAAAAGGAGGAAAAAAGAGACATTTTGTATGTGGATCCTAGAAAATTTACAACGGGACATATTTTATATCTTAATAGCAATCTAAGGACCAATGTCATAACAGACATAAAAAATTACAAACATTAGAAAATGGCCAGAAATAGATGTAAAAATGATCATAAGCAAAAAACCTGAATATTAAATTCACAGATGGTTATTTACAAAAAGAGGTATAAGTCATAGTCTGAGTTTAACCCCTTAGAATATAAAGTGTATCCAGGATACCTCACAAGTATACAGTATCTCACAAAAGTGAGTACATCCCTCACATTTTTGTAAATATTTTATTATATCTTTTCATGTGACAACACTGAGGAAATGACACTTTGCTACAATGTAAGTAGTGAGTGTACAGCTTGTATAACAGTGTAAATTTGATGTCCCCTCAAAATAACAGCCATTAATGTCTAAACTGCTGGCAACAAAAGTGAGTACACCCCTAAGGGAGAATGTCCAAATTGGGCCTAATTAGCCATTTTCCCTCCACGGTGTCATGTGACGCATTAGTGTTACAAGGTCTCAGGTGTAAATGGGGAGCAGGTGTGTTAAATTTGGTGTTATCGCTCTCACTCTCTCATACTGGTCACTGGAAGTTCAACATGGCACCTCATGACAAAGAACTCTCTGAGGATCTGAAAAAAAATAATTTTTGCTCTACATAAAGATGGCCTAGGCTATAAGAATATTGCCAATACCCTGAAACTGAGCTGCAGCACAGTGGCCTAGACCATAGAGTGGTTTAACAGGACAGATTCCACTCAGAACAGGCCTTGCCATGGTCAGCCAAAGAAGCAGAGCGCACATGCTCAGCGTTATATCCAGAGGTTGTTTTTGGGAAATAGATGTATGAGTGAAGCCAGCATTGCTGTAGAGGTTGAAGGGGTGGGGGGTCAGCCTGTCAGTGCTCAGACCATATGCCGCACACTGCATCAAATTGGTCTGCATGGCTGTTGCCCCAGAAGGAAGCCTCTTCTAAAGATGATGCACAAGAAAGCCTGCAAACAGTTTACTGAAGACAAGCAGACTAAGGACATGGATTACTGGAACCATGTCCTGTGGTCTGATGAGACCAAGATAAACTTATTTGGCTCAGATGGTGTCAAGCATGTGTCGGCAACCAGGTGTGGAGTACAAAAACAAGTGTGTCTTGCCTACAGACAAGCATGGTAGTGGGAGTATCATGGTCTGGGGCTGCATGAGTGCTGCTGGCACTGGGAAGCTACAGTTCACTGAGGCAACCATGAATGCCAACATGTACTGTGACATACTGAAGCAGAGCATGATCCCCTCCTTTTGGAGACTGGGCCGCAGGGCAGTATTCAAACATAAAAACCCCAAACACACCTCCAAGAAGACCACTGCCTTGCTAAAGAAGCTGAAGGTAAAGGTGATGGACTGGCCAAGCATGTCTCCAGACCTAAACCCTATTGAGCATCTGTGGGGAATCCTATAACGGAAGGTGGAGGAGCACAAGGTCTCTAACATCCACCAGCTCTGCAATGTCATCATGGAGGAGTGGAAGAGGATTCCAGTGCCAACCTGTGAAGCTCTGGTGAAGTCCATGCTCAAGAGTGTTAAGGCAGTGCTGGAAAATAATAGTGGCCACACCAAATATTGACACTTTGGGCCCAATGCGGGCATTTACACTAAGTGTACTCACTTTTGTTGCCAGCGGTTTAGGCATTAATGGTTGTGTGTTGAGTTATTTTGAGGGGACAGCAAATTTACACTGTTATACAAGCTATACACTCACTACTTTACATTGTAGCAAAGTGTCATTTCTTCAGTGTTGTCACATGAAAAGATATAATAAAATATTTACAAAAATGTGAGGGGTGTACATATATATGTATGTTGTGGCAGGGCGAGCCCATGCCACTGTTTAATATGGTGGTTTACGCCAGATTTTGTAAGAAACAAAAACACTAATGGTACAGGTGGTTGCTGGCTTCATTTGAGAGCCAGAGTTAGAGCTCAGTGCCCCTCCCTCCCGAGGGGGTCAGTATGTGAAGGGATCTGTGAGAGGTGCTTATATGCACCATGGTGTCTAGGTCAGGACAGACCAAGGTCCAAGCCAGAGAGAGAGTCCATGAGGGACAGAGCGGCTAGGGAGCTGCATAGACCGCGAGGTGTGTGATGGTTAGGAAGACCAAAAGGTATTAATAGTTAGGAGGACCAAGAGGTACTACTCAGAGCAGTAAAGCTGCAAGAGAGGCTGAATGCTATGTTTGTTCGTATTGATGGTGAGAACCCCTGGTGTGGGAAGACATACCTGTATGAACTTTTGACAATCTTTTAAATAAAAGTGGGTAGGCATGCCCTGAAAACTATTTCTGGTGTTTCTGGAGTGAACTCCCTGTTTTGGCACTACCACTGAGCTACAAAACCCCAACATGTCACAATTGGTGGATTGGTGGGGGCACAAGATGGCAGGGTTTCAGATCCTCATATAGCACCCTCTAGTGTGTGTTATTAGAGTTAAGAATAGGTAAAACATATTTCTGGTCAGGAATAACCTGAGTCACTGAATTGGGCCAAGGTTACTAGAGGCCAGGGCTGGATGATTCCTGGCAGCTCTCTGGTGCCTCCCCCTGGTGCCTGGAAGGTTGGAGAGAACCTTCTAGAACCAGAAGGCAGGGGTTAGAAGGAGCTGCAATGAATATTTATGGAGCCTTAGCCAACCCCTATGTAGAGCCTACCCTGATTCTCCTGGAGCTTGATGATGGCTCTGAGGCGGGGAGGGTTACACATTCCTCAGGGTGTAGGGTGTTGGGCATGGTGGGTGATGTACAAGAAACGAAGTGTAGCGCCAGTCACTTTTATACTTAAACAGGATAAAAGTTTATTTCTCAAAACAGGAGAAATGTGGGAGAGAGGGGAGAGAGAAATTGGTGACTACCTGGATAGGTCTCAGGCTTCAGGCCTAGCAACCAGGAGCAATCTGACACATATCCACATAGGCCTCAGCCCAGTGTGGGATGATTCAGATCACCTGACTTCTTCTAGTTAAATACCTTTTCCCAGCATGCAAAGCTGCCAGTCTAATGGGCTGAGAAAAGTATGTTTATCCATACTTGAATGTACTGTAGCTTATCACTCTAATGTCAAAGGCAACAGCACCATCTATTGACAGAAGGGAGAAACCACACAGAATTTGGAAGAAACCATTTGACCTCTAAACACTACAAATCAGCCAGGCTGACTACAACCCAGCACAGCTAAATTTACCTGCAACCTTATTCTAGGGCTAGGGCACTACACCTAGAAGTGGGCTGGCAAGGGACCAAGACAACCATATAAATAGAAATGGGCCATTCCAGCAGGGGAGTCGGTATAACTTGCAAAAGCAGTGCTGAGAAGAGGCTGTTGGTGGCCCTTGAGGAACCCCTTACCAGGAAAGGGGGGGGGGATTCTCGGGCTGGGTGCTCAGGAAAGCTGGTCTGGAAAGATCCTAACACAGGAGGCTGTGGATGGATTCATGCTGGAGAGGCAGCAGAAAGGAGCAAGGAGAGACAATGAGTAGATCCACACGGTGCAGGGACAGACAGGGGGAGAGACCATCTGTAGCAGGTCTGTCTTAAAGTAGTAGTGCCAAGGTTTCATCTAACCTTGCCCTGAGAGGTCTCCAAGTGTGTGGGGCTGAAAGTCAGTCAGGAGGACGAGAAGGAAAATCAGCCAGACATGGCTGTTGGCAGCCATGTGGACTAGAATTTTATGCAAGCAAGTGGAGCTGGGATTGGTGGCCACAGGGAAGCAGAAGATAAGATGTCATGCTGTTCACTCACATGGAACTACTTTTTCCAAGAGACTGAGAGTTCCTGCCTGTAATGGGCTGTAAGGGATGAGCAGATGGATGTTGTTGCACGTAGCAAGAAAGCTAAGGTCAATTGCGAGACCTGTGTATCAAGGTGGAGTGTTCCTGACGAGAGTCATGACAGATAGGTTCAAGAGGAGCCTGTGCAACCAGATAGAGAGCACTGCTGGCCAGATCAGAGGTGTTGGTTGAAGTACCAGAGGACACAGAATTGGTAAAAGATATTTGTGTACAAAAATGTGTTGAAAAGGGTTGGTTGGTAGAACAGTCACTTGTGGAGTGTTGGACAACAGGGGGCAATGTGAAACTTTGGGAAGTTCCCCTAAGTAGTAACCTTTGGCCTATATGTGGTCTCTTCTCAGACACTGTCCTAGCAAACAATAGGACAAGAGTTCCATGTTATGGTGACCATAATGAGCTGAGTAGTCCATTGTGGAATGTTGCTATTGATGATAAACAGAAGAATGTGGTGTTAATCTCAGATGATTTGGTTGCCAAGGGTAACTACACAGGGGTTAGTGAACCTGGGAAACAGAGGGTGCTGGTTACAGTTAAATCAAGTAGTGAGAGAGGTCAGTCCCTGACAGGTGCCATAGCAGTAGGCCCCCTACAGTCCTCGGAGATTGGGTTTGGGGGAGGTAAAAAGAAATGCAGGAACCCAAGGCCAAGAGCTAAAAGGGGTGGTAACAACATCAGTGGGACCCCTTTAAAGGTTAAAAAATGCTGGTGGAAACACACCCAGAAAAAGATGGGGGTAGAGTTCCCCTTTAGAAAAAAGTTCAGACAGGCTGGGACCCCTGTTGCTGATGGTGGGCACAGAGGTGGCTGTCTCTTGCTGGACTGGGCTGTGGCTGTCTCTTGCTGGACAGGGCTGTGGCTGTCTCTTGTTGGACTGGGCTGTGGTTGTCTCTTGCTGGACTGGGCTGCGGCTGTCTCTTGCTGGACTGGGCTGCGGCTGTCTCTTGCTGGACTTAGCTGTGCCTGTCTTTTCCTGAACTAGGCTATGGCTGTCACCTGCTGGACTGGGCTGCGGTTGTCTCTTGCTGGACTAGGCTGCAGCTGTCTCTTTGCTGGACTGGGCTGCAGCTGTCTCTTTTCTGGACTGGGCTGTCTCTTTTTGCTGGACTGGGCTGCAGCTGTCTCTTTGCTGGACTGGGCTGTCTCTTTGCTGGACTTGGCTGGGGCTGTCTTTTTGCTTGACTGGGCTATGGCTGTATCTTAGCTGGACTGTGCTGTCTCATTGCTGGACTAGGCTGTGGCTGACTCTCTGCTGGGTTACGGCTGTCTCTGACAGACTGGGCTGTGTCTGTCTCTGCTCTACTGGGCTGTCTCTTTGCTGAACTGGGCTGTCTTTTTGCTGTACTGGGCTGCGGCGATTTGTTTGCTGGACTGGGCTGTCGCTTTGCTTGACTGGGCTGCAGCTGTTTCTTTCCTGGACTGGGCTGCAGCTGTTTCTTTGCTGGATTGGGCTTTTGCTTTACTTGACTTGGCTGCGGCTGTCTCTTTGATGGACTGGGCTGCCTCTTTCATGCAATGGGCTGTCTCTTTGCTGGACTGGACTACGGCTGTCTCTTTGATGCACTGGGCTTTCTCTTTGCTGGACTTGACTGTAGCTGTCCCTTTGATGCACTGGGACACAGCTGTCTCTCTGCTGGACTGGGCTGTGGGGGTCTCTTTGATGCACTGGGCTATCTCTCTGCCAGACTGGGCTGTGACTGTCTCTTTGGTAGACTGGCCTGCAGCTGTCCCTTTGCTTGGCTGCAGCCGACTCTCTGCTGGGCTGCGGCTGTCTCTGCTGGACTGAGCTGTGGCTGTCTCTGCTGGACTGGGCTGTGGCTGCGTCCTTGCTTGACTGGGCTTTCTCTTTGCTGGACTGGACTGTGGTTGTCTCTTTGCTGGACTGGGCTGCGGCTGTCTGTTTGATGCAATGGGCTGTCTCTTTGCTGGACTGGGCTGCGGCTGTCTCTTTGATGCACTGGGCTGTCTCTTTGCTGGACTTGGCTGCGGCTGTCCATTTGATAAACTGGGCCGCAGCTGTCTCTCTGCTGGACTGGGCTGCGGCTGTCTCTTTGATGCACTGGGATGCGGATGTCTCTTTGCTGGACTGGGCTGTCTCTTTTCTGGACCAGGCTGTCTCTTTGGTGCACATTTTGGGTTTGTCTCTCTATTGCACATTTAGAAACGTCTCTTTGCTCACTATATGGGGGGGCTGTCTACTGATGCTGGAGGGATCTATTATTGCTGTAGTGGGTCTATTATTGCTTTTACTGCAATAACAAACTCACAGGGCTCATGCACATGGGTGCTTAGAGCTGTAAAGTAGGGATGAGTTCACATATTTTTAGATACATAGAGGAAGTGCCTCTGAGCTCACTTTGGTAAGTGCTGGATATTTCTAATTTCTGCACATTTTACTGCATTGCTCTTTATTAACAAATTCCATACAAATTACTTGTATAGGCCCCCAAATTATACTTGGTTCCCTGTTCTCTAAAGGGGGGGTTCTAGGGGTGGGTAGGGGTGTGACCTGGGGGGGGGGGGGGATGAGTCCCTGCACCTTTCTCTGAGAAAAAAGGCCCTGCATACCTGTATGAACTTTTGACGTTCTTTTAAATAAAAGTGGGTAGGAAAGCCCTAAAAACTATTTCTGGCTTGGAGTAAACTTACTGTTTCCCTAACCATCTTAAGAGATGGCTCCATCCACTGGGAAACAGGAAACACCAACTCCACCAAACTTAAAAGGAGGCACCTCCCCACATGTCGTCAGTTTTTGTGTTTCCTCCGGCAAGGGAACACCTAGTGGGGAATCAGAAACTCTTAGGTGCTGTCCAGGCTTCCTGCTCCACCATTACCTTTTGTTTTTTTCAGAGAGTCCTTTCCTCCCATACCACGTCCAGGGTGGCTAAGGGTTGGGCTCCTTCTCACTCTTCAGTGCTCGGGGAGAGCCTAGGCTGCTCAAAGAGCCCCCGCTCCTAGGCGGCGGCGAGACTGACAGCGGGAAGTTTTTTCTTTTTGTCCGCCTGTCTGTTTAGTATGAAGCCACCACCATCTTGTGATTGGCGCAGTAGAGACTTGCCAGCAGGAAGTGAGGTAGCCAGCAAGGGGCGGGGCTCGGGGAGGAGGCATCAGTACCGCCAGAAACAGCACAGAGAGAGAAGGGAGGAACGGATCTGGTGCCTATGTCCGGTTCCGGTCCGGCACAACGGCGCTAGTGGAGTCTGGAACCGGAGTTCTAAAGCCACATGCAGACGCTGTAGCACCACTTTTGGAGTCGGTGGGGACAGCAAGTGGGACAGGCACAGGCACCAGCAAGACCCAGGTAAGGGGTGGGTGTGTGTACTACACAGTATACTGTGGGGTCTCTCTGTCTCCATTCTATGTTTTTCTTTCCCTCTGGTGGCTGGGGCCTGTTTGGAGTTTAGTTATCACTTCTGTGCACCTGTAGTGAGCCTACTGAGAATTTAGGTTGACTCACAGGGATGTTTTTTGTGTATTATTTTTTTTTGTCGTTTTGGCTGACCTGGTGGTTAAAAAGAAATGCCCTTTATTTAAAGCAGTGTTACTGGAGGGGTGGAAGATGACTCTATGTCAAACCTGCATTTGACTCCCTGGTTAAGGAAGAAGCTTCTTCTGCCTGTAGCGAGTTAATCGCATCAGTTAAGAAAGAGCTGGATGAACCATTCAATCCTTTCCTCTTTTCTTACAAAGCCATCCCTAAGTCAGCCACCTACCTCAAGATCCTCGCAGAGCTCACAGTTTGTTCATGTTACATTTGGTTTAGGCAAAGAGAAGAGGTCTGCAGGACCAGATGTACACAGGACTTTTTCCTTGTTTATTATAGATACATCACACATGCATCCACCCCTGAGGAAGCGAGCTATGTCTCACAAAACGCGTAGGGTTCACTAGATGCCTGTGCATACTGTATGCTATTTATATATATCATTGCAAATTTGTGCTATGATATATTTTATTGGCTCAGCAATAGTTATGCTATCCATGTATGTAAGATCATTTTTCAATAAATGTTCAAACTGTGCAAACTCCTGTTACTTTGTTACTAGTGGCAAATGGTTCTCACCTCATATAAAGTCCCAGGGTGATTTTCTGTGTATTTGTTGTATATAGGGATGGAGGTGTGTCACTGGTGACACCAGACCTTTCTCTTTTTTTTTCCTTTTGTTGAGGTCCAGCGGTACTTTAGAATAAAGTGCCTAAACTCTATGCAGATTTTTCCAGGTCGCAAGATCAACTAACCTAACTTTTGGAGACATGTGAATACTGAAAGACCCCATGGAAAAAGAATGGATCAACATCTTAAAAGGGGTTTGGCAATCCATCATGGGCAATCTCAAACCGGCTATGGCAATTACTTGCGTATCTAGAAATATGGAGTACTGGGTAAACCAGCTTAAAGCCCATATTATAACAGTTTCACCCGAACAAGAAATCCTTGATTCTTTCTCAACCCTGTCACCAGCTGTAGCATACATTGACACAGGCATCAGTGGAGTCAATAAGATCTGCAGCCTTAACTAACTCAGCCAGGAGGCATTAAGCCCCAGGAAAAAAGAAATTAGTCGGCGCAGAAGGCTAAAGGCAGAAGAAATGCCCTTTTTCATCCTCCCGCGTCAACCAACAAAACTCAATGATTCTTCATGGTCAGTGGAAGGAAGGCTTCAAGAATTCCTCCCTCACCGGACAAGCGTGACATCCGTATTGTGGGCATACTGTCCCAGGGATATCAAGTAGAATTTTCGGATCCTCCTCCAGAAAGATACTTTGTCACAGACCTACCAAAGGTCACAACAAAAGCCCTAGCTATGAAGAGCCTGCAACAGGGGGTTTTGATTCAGGTATCTCCAGAGGAGCATCATCGGGGATTCTATTCCCATATCTTTCTGAAAAAGAAGCCATGCGGAAGTTTGCGTGTCATTGTCAACTTGAAACTACTGAACAAATCAGTCCTATACAGGAGATTTCGTATCGACTCAACTTTTACGGCATCGATCAATTTAAGAGATGCATACCTGCATGTTCCTATAGCCTCTCAGTCTCAAAGATTCCTGAGGATGGCGGGGAAGGAGGTTCTGCATCTACAATTCGAAGCCCTTCCTTTTGGCCTTTCATCCGCTCCATGGATCTTTACAAAAGTAATAGCGGAAGCCATCGCCCCTCTCCATCTGCAAGGGATCGCAGTAATCCCATATCTTGATGACCTCATCTTCTTTGCCCCTTCCAGGGAAAAATTGCAAATACACTTGGGCAAGGCCCACAGTCATCTGGAGGCTTTGGGTTGGATTGTGAACCTACAACAATCAAAACTTCAATCTGGCTCAACAAGTACAGCTCCTAGGTTACAAAATAAATTCCGTATAACAAAGGTTTTTTCTTCTAGAAGAGAAGAAAAACAAAGTCCAAAATGTGGTAGCGATGGTAGAGACAAATCAGGAGATATCGGTCAGAAGGGTTAAGTGGGTCCTGGGAACCTTAACCTCAACTATGCCAGCCATTCAATGGACAAGGCTCCATTTCAGGCCACTCCAGAGTTTCCTCTTAGAGGTGTGGGATGGGGGGCTCACTGAAACCAGAATCTAGCACAGGGAGTTTTGTCCCGAACAGTGGCAGTAAAGTCCTCAAATTAGAGGGAGCTGAAAACAGTCGCCTTAGCATTGGCTGCCTTCTCTCCAAACCTTCAAGGGTTACGTGTGCAGATTCTATTAAACAACTACTGTGACTTACCTGAACAAATGGGGGCACAAGAAGCAAGGCTCTTCAGTTGCTGTCAACAGAAATTCTGGAGTAGGCGGAAAAACACTTACTTTCCTTATCAGCAGTCCATCTCAAAGGCACACTAAATGAAGTGGCAGACTTTTTGAGCAGGCAGCAAATTCAGGAAGCAGAGTGGGGCTTGAGTCCAAAAATGTTTGTTTTTGCAATGATCACCATGACCTGGGGCCATCTACAACTGGACCTGTTTGCATCAAAAGAGAAGGCACAGCTCCCTCATTTCTTGTCTCTTCACCGAGACGACAGTTCTCTAGAGATAGATGCCTTAGCACATCCTTGGAATTTTCAACTGGTTTACGCTTTTCCCCAATTCCAGCTAATTCCTTTGGCATTAAGGAAAGTACAAAAAGAAAGGGAGTCGGTAATTCTAATTACTCCATTCTGGCAGAAGAGAGCCTGGAATATTTGGTTGCAAGACTTTTTTTGTTCTGTGGGGGAGCAATCTCGGGTAGCCGGTGGACATCGAGTCCGCCCTACCCACTCTCTGGCTCATGATCCACGATCTCGCAGCCACCATCAGGTGACGGCGGTTTGCGATATCGAACCACTTTGCCGCTGTCAGACGGCGGGCGGTCGGCAAGTGGTTAATGTATAGAATGCATTAAGATAAAAATACCTTCTGCCTTTACAGCTCCTCATTTGACGGTGGCAGGTCAGCGGTATTGCGCAAATCGCCATAGATGTACGGCGGCGCTTTAAGAGACTGTAGGGGGATTGCTCCTCACAGAAGCCAGAACGAGGATCTGTTGAGGTAAACAAACAGATCTTGGTTCTGACAGGGAGGTGGAGAGGGATCTGCTGTTCCAAGTTATCCGGAATAGCGATCTCTCTCCACCCGCAGTCACTACACTCCCCCCACAGTTAGAAACACCTTCCTAGGATACACTTAACCACTTGATCGCCCCTAGTGTTAACCCCTTTCCTGCCAATGACAAATATACAGTAATCAGTGGCTATCTTTAGCTCTGATCGCTGTATAAATGTCATTGGTCCCAAAAAAGCGTCAAAAGTGTCTGATCTGTTCACCACAATATTGCAGTCCCAATAAAAATCGCAAAAATAAAATAATAATAAAAATGCCATAAATCTATTCCCATAGTTTGTAAACGAGATAACTTTTGCACAACCCAATCAATATACGCATATTGCAATTTTTTTTTTTTTACCAAAAATATTTAGAAGAATATATATCAGCCTAAACTGAGGAATACATTTTTTTTATATATATATATATATTTTTTTTTGGATATGTATTATAGCATAAAGTAAAAAAAAGTTTGTTTTTTTTTCAAAATTGTTGCTCTTTGTTTATAGTGCAAAAAATAAATCAAATGCCCCAAAAGAAAGCTCTATTTGTGGGGGAAAAAAGCACGCAAATTTCGTTTGGGTGCACCGTCGCACGACCGCACAATTGTCAGTTAAAACGACGCAGTACCGTATCGCAAAAAGTGGTCAGGAAGGCGGTAAATCCTTCTGGGGCTGAAGTGGTGCAATTTATTGATAGATTATATATATTTTTTTTCTCAATCAAGTTGTCCTATACACACTATTTGCACATTGTTTGCCAGTTTACACATGTAATATAGATTAGTGCTGCGCTTGAATACTTTTTTAACAGCACTATAGTGGAGGAAAGAATTCAACATGAGTTGTATTTTTTTTATTTTTCCTTAGCTTTTTTTATTAAAAAAAAGAATACTTAGGCTTTGAAAAGCAGGGAATGTGATGACTACCAGTAGCCCTTGCCAAAATGAGCATGAGCTTGTAGTATGACACAGAGGCGTTTAATTTATTTAAATTGGTATGCTAGAGGACGCAGTGTTCATTGCTATTGACAATAAAAGGGTTAAGGTGGCTGGCCCTTTAATTGGCTGCAAATGCATTGGCTATACTGTGAGAAAATGCCAATTGTTGCTGGCTTATTGGAGAAGCACAGGCACTTCTTTGTGCAGCGATGGTGCATAACCTCATACCGCAGTGCTGAATAACTTCCTGTGCAGCCATCAGTGACACAACATCAAGGAAGCAGTCCAATCTGAACTGAAAATCAATTTTCAGCTTTAGCCGGTTTAAACATTATGACTGCAAATCTGTAGAAATAGATTTTTTTTTTTCTTTTCATTTCTTTGTGGCTGAAAACAGCAGAGCTTTTACCATCTCCGGCAGCCACAATTGTCATCTCGGTCTTAGGCTAATATTTTAATGTCTGCACCATGTACAACCTTATACCTTCACGCATATTGATTCTGTTCCCTGAGGAAAACTGAAACACTGCAGTTACCTCTGCAGTTGGATGTGATCTTCACTACACACAGCATACACTCGCTTACTTTACTTATCATGCATTGCAGAGCTTGGGAGCAACTGTGCAGGAGACACGGAGGCAATTATGGAATAGCAGCAATTAGAGACCGCTAATATAGGTTTAGAAATAATAGAATATATTTATAATAAAATAAAATCTATTACCGGATAACGCCCCTGAAAACTGATATTTTGGGTGTGCACAGGTGTCTGAAATCATTCACTAGCAGTGTTGAGCTGTCAGAATATTCAATTGTTAATTTCTCGCCCACACATGTACGTTTAGAATCATGGTGTCACTGGCTGGCAGCTGGATTCTGCCATTATCATCAGCTGAAGGGCTCTTTCATATAGGCAACTCAGAGGCAGCAAAAACAAGCAGCTGAGCCACAGTTTTACCAACTCCCAGCTGCTCACCCATTTGCAAACATTACAGCCTGTCAGGGCTTTATACATGCCACAGGTACTGCATTTTCAACATGGGCTGTAAAGCCTGTCAAACTGAGTTCAATTGGAGCAAACTGCAACCACAAGCCAAACATTCAGCTCATGATTGTGCTGAGATATTTTACTACAAAATCCCTTTTGGGATTGAAGGAAAAAAAAGCAGAAATTCAGGAGACGGCAAGATCACCTCCTAAATGCATGCTATCTGTTGCTATACTGCCCTCTGAAAAGCCTTCCGCTGCAGATTGCTTTTTAGAGGGCAGTAAGCATTACCGACAGTGTCAGTATATCAGGTGGACCTGAATGGATGCTCTATGGAGCCCTATGGAGCGGCGGATGTCAGTGGAGATATATCTGCTGGCATCCGCCCCTCTCCAATCTGATCCTGTCCGTGAAATCCAAACGGATGGAAACCCTATTTTCCATCTGTCTGTAGAATTGGATCAGAGTGGATCGGATGAGAACGGACAGGCGGTCCATTTTCATCCAATCTCCATAGAGCAGAGTGGGGATCTCACAGATCTGTCTCACAGTGAGCGGAGACGGATCTGTTATCCGCCTGCTTAGTGGGGATTAGTGGATCGATCTCTGCTGAGCAGAGCGAACTCCGCAAACGGATAAGCCCGTGTGAAAGTGGCCTTAAAGAAGCCTTACGCAGTAAGCAGTGCTAATTCTTAAAGGGGTGGTAAACCCGCAAGGTTTTTCACCTTTAGGCCTCATACACACGGGCATTTTTTACATCCACGTTTTTTAGTGTTTTTTACAGCTCTCCATGTTATTCAATGGCCCCATAAAAACGCTGACGTTTTTGAGCTCTAGATGGTGTCGGCGTTAGTGAGCTGAAAGTAGAACCCATGACCAGCGCGTTCCGAGGCTGTAACATTTTGGCGTTTTTGACGCCGACGTGGCAAAACGCTCACTAACGCCGTACCAATGTTAACCAGCATTTTTGATGCCGGCGTTTTCAGGTTAAAAAATAGCAGAGGAATGTTTTTCTTTAAAAAACGCTATTGACGCCGATTCTCACTAACGTACATTAACGCTCGTTAACGCCGAAGCAAAACGCCAAAAAAAACGCAGATTTTTCCCTAATGTTGGGCCCGATGTTTTGCTTATTTTTTTTTCATACGCCCGTGTGTATGAGGCATAATGCATTCTATGCATTAAGGTTAAAAACCTTCTGTACTGTAGCAGCCCCCCAGAGCGCCCCTTTTACTTACCTAAGCCTGATCTTTCCAGCGAGGGGGACGAGCACACCTGCTCCAGCCGTTGTCCTATGTACTATGCCTCTTACTAAATACTTTGGACTGTCTTCTTTCCAAAAAGGGGTCTTTTTGGGGGTATTTGTACTGTCCTGGCATTTTAGGGCCTCAAGAAATGCCGTCAGTACATCAGGACTGATCAATTTTCAATAATACTAAGCATAGCTTGTAGACTTATAACTTTCTCACAAACCAATTATTATACACTTATTACGATGTTTTTACCAAAGACATGTAGCAGAATATATTTTGGCCTAAATTTATGCCAAAATTTGATTTTATTGGATTCTTTTAACCGCTTGCCGACGGCTGATCGGCAATTGACGGCGACAGAGTGGCTCTGTAACGCGAAACGCCGTCATACGACGGCGGCCGCGAGACAGAGCCTAGTGAGCGCGCGCGGGCCAGGGAGCGGGTGCGGCGGCTTCGATTGCTGCCGGCTACCTGCGATGCCCCCCCGGAGTGAAGGAACGGAGGTCCGTGTATGTAAACACGGACCTCCGCTCTGTGTGAGGGGGAAGGGCTGTGATCACAGCCTTCCTGTATACGAAGGCTGTGACCACTTCCCTTCCCCAGCTAGGGCAGTCCCCCTACAGTTAGAACACGCCCAGGGAACATAGTTAACCCTTAGAGCGCCCCCTGCAGGTTAACCCCTTCACTGCCAATGGCATTTACACAGTAATCAGTGCATTTTTATAGCACTGATCGCTGTATAAATGCCAATGGTCCCAAAAAAGTGTCAAAATGTTCCGACATGTCCACTAAAATATCGCAGTACCGCTAAAAATCGCAGATCGCCGCCATTACTAGTAAAAAATAAAAAAAAATAAAAACCCCAAAAATTAATTCTCATCATCCGTAAACGCGACCACTTTTGCGCAAACCAATCAATAAACGCCGATTGCGATTTTTTTTTAATGCAAATATGAGGACGAATATAAATCGGCCAAAAACGGTGAAAAAAAATGTTTTTTTATATTTTTTTTTTTGGATTTGTATTTGAGCAAAAAGTAAGAAATTTGGGTTTTTTTGCAAAATTGTCGCTCTTCTTTTGTTTATAGCGGCGATCAGAAATGACGCAGAGGTGATCAAATACCACCAAAAGAAAGCTCTATTTGTGGGAAAAAAAGGACGCAAATTTCGTTTGGGTACAACGTCGCACGACCGCGCAATTTTCAGTTAAAACGACGCAGTGCCAAATCGCAAAAAAGGCTCCGGTCCTAAAGCTGGAAATCCTTCCGGGGCTGAAGTGGTTAAAAAACAAATTAGAAAATATAATTTTTCTTTCAAAGTGTTTGCTCATTTTTCACTTATATTGCAAAAAATAAAAAAAACAGTGGTGAATAAATACCACCAAAAGAAAGCTTTATTTGTGTGGAAAAAAATGATAATCATGTGTCATTTAAAGTGTGAGAGCACTGAAAGCTGAAAATTGATCTGGACAGGAAGGGGGTGAAAGTGCCCAGTATTGAGGTGGTTAAAGTGGACCTAGCATTATATAAATTCTTCCATGTTACAGCGGAAGTAAACCCTGCTATCATTTTCAGCCAAGGAAGCTGCCATCTTGGCCTCAATTTGATCTTCCACTGCCATGGGGCTGTACATGTGATCATCTATGACACCAGCCATTTGATTTATTTGACAGTTTGGATGAGAGCAAAACCAATGTGACAGTTACATTCTCGGTAGGAATGTAACTGTTTTCTTTAAATTGTTAAATTGATGGGTTTAGTTCCGCTTTAAGTACTGTATATGCATGCTTAGTAATGTGTACACATCCAGGTATTGAAAACTTCTCACAAAGTTCACAATACTCCCCCTGACAATGCCTTCATCTGCTTTTCTTTCCAGAAGGATGGAGCCATGTTTGTTCAAACATAATCTAGTTATAACATTTATTTCCTGTACTGGGATGCTGGCTCAGAGATAACACAATCATGTAAATGATGGTGACTGGGCAGTTCATGACAACTGTTCACTAAAGTCTAACACCAATCAAATGTCTAATACAGATCAGCACCTAATGCTTCCTCCTGCCTGCAGCAGACTGGGTAAAGCCACTGGACTGGAGACAAAGGATGGCTTTTAAAATTACAAAAAAAATGATATTGTTGCTGTAACTTGTGACCATTATTCCTGGCACAGAAAGTGATAAGGAATCCACATTTCCTGGAGGCTCATCATGTCAGCCTATGTATGGGTCAGGTCCTCCCCTCTGACCCCCATAAGACAACCCACTAAATGAATAAAAGGAGGGCCTCCCTATACCCCTATGTTCCTTTTTTGCCCTCGCTCCGGAGACAACACCACTATGATCCTACTATGAAGTGATAAGTATTGAAGATTCCTACCTCTCCTGCCTGGTTTAGCCTCGCCAGGTGGAGGGCTCCTGGACAGAGTAAACCCTCTCCTGTAGGAGCACCCTGGTGCCTGGGCAAGTCCATGCAACCTAAATGGTGTGTTAAATCTGTTATTAGCAGGGGGCATGGCGTGGTTCTGCTCTCTCTGTACAGGCTGATTTTACCTTTTTTTGTCTGTAATGCATCTTCCTTTGTTCAGTGATATTTGTCTAGATTGTACAGATCCCAATATGGCAGCTGGGATGTCTGAGTTCCACAGCAGCTTGCGGTGGAATGTGGGCACCTGGCTGGCTGCATGTTGGCTATTGGGGTGGGGGACTGGCCTTGCACTGTCAAGTTCTTGTTCGGCTTTCCTTTAGGTTACTAAAACCATGAAGTGTGAGATCAAACATAAACCATGTAATTTGTGTGCTATCAGGCACACCCTTGCACTGCATGGTGGAAGGTGGATCTGGGAGAGGTTGGAGAGTTGTGTAGCGTATGGCCAGCCTTACTCTGCTTTTGGGAGAAAAAAAAAATCTGTACTAGCTATAGGTAAGCTATGTACTTTTTGCTGAATATTATTGTGATCCTGCCTTTTTTTCTGTCTTGAACAAGCTTTTTATACTTGTCCTGCTTCTGGCATAGTTGAGTTTGTTTCAATAAGCACCTGGTACTAATGTCAAGTCTGAGAATCTACTGTGTCGGCCACCCTTTAGCGGTGGTTAACCCCTTAGAGGGTTATTGCCAAAAAAGCTAATTCCTATTCCATTAAACCTCCCTTTAGCAGTGGTTAACCCCTTAGAGGATTATTGAACATGACTGCAAGAATACTGCTTTGTTCAAGCAACCAAGGATAAAGATGATGGCAGCTAACAGGTTGCGACTTTCATTAAGCCTGTGGTCAATACACTCTAAGGAATGTGTATCCTGGCCTAATGAGGGGTTGCCTATTCTGGCAATATGCAGTCTTGGGGGCTTCCCAGGCAAACGATCAGCTTCAATCTCATCAAAGAGAAGATACGAATGAACATGACTATGAATCCTGCTGCTTCAAGCAGTCAAGGACAAAGATATCAACACCAAATAGGTTGTCACATGCATTAAACATGTGAGCAATACACTCTAAAGAAGTGGTTTCCACTCACACTGTGGGCAAATCAACTCTTTCTAGACTCTTCCAAGAGAAGATGCAGATGGAATAGAACTGTGTAAATCCTGTTGGTTGAAGCAAGCAAAGACAAGATGACGACGCCTAACAGGTTGTCACATTTAGTAAACATGTAAATACAATCTAAAGGAGTTGTTTCCACTTACCCAGGAAGGGACTGGGTCTAGGAAATTGGCACATGTCTCCTACCTAGCCTGAATAAACTTTGGGCTGTCCATCCTGTTCCACTGGGATGTGGTCCCTGTGCTCACATGCTAAATGCATCATCTATCAGGGAGCCCCTCTGCTGGTCTCTGGGGCGGCATATGAGTGTAAATCACTCTCAATGTAGAAGCAGTGCAATATCATGGCTGGAGTGGACATTTTCCTTATTACTGGTTTACTGAGCTTCTGTATGGAGGAAGCACTGCGCTGCTGCTTAATATTCATTGAACAAGCTGAATGTTTTTGCTTGCCTTCTTTTTCTCCAGGAAAGCAAGTGCCAACCCCAAATAAAGACCGGCGCTACTAAATAAGGTAGGGGACCGTACCCATCTGCTTCCCAGGAAAGGCAGCCCTCTTCAGGCTCTGCCAAGATGTGCATGAACATGACTTTATGAATCCTGCTTTGCTCAGACAGTCGGGATTAAGATGATGATAGACACAATTGTCATAATTCATTAAACATGAGATCAAGACACTCCAAAAGGGCTGTTTGGACTCGCCTTGTGCAAGGGTGTCAGGACCTGTGTCCTTGCTTGGGTCACCTGCTGGTGGCAGTATTGAGAAAACCAAGTGGTGTAGTTCTGGTGGCCACCAGCGGGTGTCTCCCAGGAGATTGAGCTCATTAAGCTGCACCTGATGGGTCTGCTGGGACTATATAAGCCCGCCTTGCTCCCTGTCCCATTGCTTCAGTGTTTTCCCTGCAAGCGGTGTCCATGCCTGAACCTGACCTGACCTGCTCTGATTCCTGATCTGCGATCCAGACCCAGAGACTTGATTCCTGAACCTGTTCCCTTGCTCTCTTTCTGTTCCCGGTACCTGGCTCCCTGCTCCCCTTATCTGGTATCCCTGGTTGCTTATTGTATATGTGTGTGTTTTCTTCATTTGGATTTAGTTAGTCAGATAGGTGTTTATTTTGGGGTTTGGTGTGTTCA